>JAUCMT010000054.1:11600404-11615124 GCA_032357475.1 Enteromius thamalakanensis
CCAACCTGACAGAACTGGAGAGGATCTGCAAGGAGGAATAGCAGAGGATCCCCAAATCCAGGTGTGAAAAACTTGTTGCATCTTTCCCCAAAAAGACTCATGGCTGTATTAGATCGAAAGAGTGCTTCTGAGCAAAGGGTCTGAATACTTAGGACCATGTGAAAATGTCAACAATTCTGTGTTTTTTGTTTTCTATCCGTTTACTTTTAATGAGGAAAAAAAAAAACAATTACTTAAATGATTTTAGCAAATGTAACAAAGAGTGAAAAATGCAAGGGGTCTGATTATTTACGTACCCACTGTGTGTGTGTGTGTGTGTGTATATATATATATATATGTATGTGTATGGTTTCTGAATCTGATGTCTTTACAGTGAAACTGGTTCATGCATAAAAGAAAAATTCTTTTGAGAACTGTTCATTGAAAGGTTCTTTAAGGAAACAAAAATGTTTTTGTGGCTTCACTGCAAAAATAAATAAACAAAACACCTATTTGAACTTTTGTTCTTCAGATTGTGTGCACTCATGTCTGATATCTTTGGCCTTTTTTATTATTGAAACCAGACCTTTTTGGGCCTTTTTTGAATATATGTGTTTACATATGGCTTAAATTCAGTGTAGCAGTGACATATAGTAGCATTGGTGGGCATATTGCTGTGATCCAGATGTCACACGTCTTCTTAGTGAGCTGTTGACTGACATTATCATGGCGTTGGCACTGCGGGGTAATTTTTCTGTGTCACGTCAAAGTGATTCTGGGTTGCTCGCAGCTTGTTGTCAGAATGGTGAAAATATCATGTTTCACTTTCAGCTGACAGACAGTGTATTGCTGAGATGTTTGGGGAGAATTGAAGGATTCAAATGAAAAATAAGGATGTGATTTTATTGTCTGTATAAGGCAGTTGCGTGCAGAGAAAAGAATTGAAGACCACATGGAAACAATCTTCTGCTTGGCCAAAACTCTTCATGGCTTACGCTAGTTTTCACAAAAATATGCAGTGTTTATAATACTTAGGAGTTGAAAGAAAAGAGTGGCATTAAAACAGATCCCATAGAAAAAAATCTCTAAATGGAATAAATAGACATCTGACAGACGTTATTTCAGGTGCAACACAAAAAACGTAGCAATGTTACAAATTAGACTCAAGAGTTTAGATATAATTACAATATACAATTTATATTGTACATTAAATAAATACAAAAATAATCAGAGAAAATATATGAAGAGTTCATTTGCAAAAACTGATGCAGAATTTTCAAAAATGTATTTAAATGTATTAATTAAAATTTTCATTGAACATTCCAAATAATCTCAATTAAACTGAAGTTGGGTTATTTTGATTAAGTAAAGATAACAAAAAAATAAATTAATACAGTTACACACTATAACAAATATGATAACATAATAAAAATAGGATTTTCGAAAGGTTAAAAAATGTAATTACCTGTTTTTGCCAATAAACTTATATATTATTCATATATTAAAATTGGTGGTGTCAAATGATTAATTGCGATTTATTGCATCAAGAATATAATATATGTACTGTAGGTGTACTGTGTATATTTCTGTTGGCTTATGCTTTACACAAATACAAACACGTATAAATTTAAGAAAAATATGTAATGTTTATATATATACATACTTGTAAATACATGTAAATATTTTCAAAATTGTGTATGTGTGTGCCTTTATACATATGCAATTAACATACACAGTACACAAATCTCCACCAGAGGGCACTCCACCCTGGACTATCAAGCGTGTTACCCCCATCTGTGTTTCTGCATTGTACTCTAAGTACTTTTATTATGCGATGTGTTCAGCCCTGTTTCAGTGTTCCCCTGTTCAGTCTCTGCATTGTTAGTTTCCATAGCAACAGATCAGCTCCGTCCCCTTGTCTGGCCTCCCATTTATAAAGTGTTTGTGTTTGTTAGTGTAATCGCTGCGTATTGAGTATCTTTCCTCGTACAAAGCCTTTTCCCTGTGTGTTCTTGTTTACCTGATCATGTGTGTTCCGACATCTGCCTTGCCTTGGATTATTGTTCTGGTTTTGCCCTGTTTGGACTTTGTTCACTGATTGACCAACCCTCACTACTGCTCTGGACAATTCTTGTGTTTTGCCTCTTCTATTCCTGTTTGCTGTTGTCTCAACCCGCCTGTTTGACCATGTCTTTAAATAAAGCCTGGGTATGGACATTGCAAGAATGTTGTTAGTCCTTGAGCAGGGCTCTCGAACGCTCCAGGACTATGTACAGGAATACCTAGTGCTCGCTGTCCACTCTAATCTACCCTACTATGTATTGATTAACTTTTTCTGCGTGAGCATGAGTACTTAGATCGCAGCTGATCTGTAAGGGACCCCATAAGACTTTATGGACTTTATGCTTGTTCTGCTTGGGCTCTCCATTTACGATGGGAAAGAGGAACGCCGGAGCGCGATCCTGAGATGGCCATCAACCGCCTCTGCACAAGATGGCCAATGCACCCGAGCCACTGGACAACATGGCTCCCACACCCAAGCCTTCAGCCAAAATGGAATTAAAGCCACAGTCTCCAGCCACCACGGAGGCCATGCCGGTGTGCCCCAACGTGGTGGTTGTCGCACATGAGCATTCCAAGAGCGTTTGAGTCTGGTGTCATGTCTAGCGGACCCCCCTTTGATGTCAGTGAGGGCAGCTGGTGCCCCCAGGATTCCAGCTGAGACTGTCCCATTAGCCTCTGTGCTCCCTGTAATGGCGGATGGCATTTTGAGCATGTGGGCCGCACACTGTACTTCAGAGGCCTCATCCTTTCACAAGTGTGCCCTCGAGTCTTTGTCTGTCCTCAAGTCAGCGCCCAAAACCTTGCCTGTTCCTGAAACAATTTCAGCACTGCTGGAGGTGCTGGCTGTTGATCCCTTGGAGGTTCTGCCGGTGGCTGCATTAACCCCAGAGGTATTGATGGGTGCCGTAGATTCCCTGGCATTTTCGTCGGTGGCGGCGCAACCCCCAGAGATGCTGGCTCCGCCCATAGATTCTCGGGAGGTTCTCCCGTTGGCTGCATAACTCCCAGGGCTGCCGGAAGCTGCCTGTGAATCCTCGTCCTGCCCTTTCACATCTATGGAAGCCATTTCTGAGTCCTCGTCCTGCCCTGTCATGGTAACGTGGCCGTTAAACCCTCGTTCTGCCCTGTCACCATAGAACCCCTATCCTTCCATGCCACGGCTATGGAAGCCGTCCCTGAGCCCTTGTCATACCTAGTCACGGCCACGGAGGCTGTTGAACCCCCGTCCTGCTCTGTTTAGGCCATAAGGGCCGCTACTGACCTCTTGTCCTGCTCTGTCACAGTTAAGGAGGCCATATTGAAGTCCCCATCATGCCTAGTCACAGCCATGGAGGCTGATAACACCTCGCCCTGCCCTGTTCCGGCCACAGAGGCCATCCTCGAACTCTCATCCTGCCTTGTTCCAACCATGGAAGCCACCCTTGAACTCTTGTCCTGCCCTGTTTTGACCACGGAGGCCACCTGCGACCTCGCAGCCTGCACTGGCCCGGCTGAACTTTATGTTTTATTTCATTCTCCTGTTAGCACTAAAGTGCTTCAGCAATTTTGTAGTCCTTCACAGTCATGTTAATAAATCGATGCAGACTTATTATGCGTTCTATTGCAAAAACAACAGCAAAACCGAAAGCACTTCTGACTAACCCTGTTTTATGCATGAATGTTTTACACAGTGTTTTGAATGAAG
Organism: Enteromius thamalakanensis; assembly: GCA_032357475.1. Lineage (NCBI taxonomy): Eukaryota > Metazoa > Chordata > Actinopteri > Cypriniformes > Cyprinidae > Enteromius > Enteromius thamalakanensis. Next base: position 11,604,132 of record JAUCMT010000054.1, read on the forward strand.
AGGCCTTTGGTAATAAAATGCATTTCCAATAGCCAGTATTCCTACTGCAGCTGTACCTGATTTAGCAAGATCCACTACATCTCTAGCACCAGAAGTCATGAATTGTTTTCATTTTCTGCACATTAACCCACATTATAATCAGTCATCGCTCTGTGAATAAAGTAAAGTAAAAAATCCCCATCATAGCATAGCGACAAGTGGGAATGCCAGCAGGGAGCTTAGAAAGCAAAATCCAAATAATAAATCACTAAAGGGAATATCGCTAAACTGAATTTAAAACAATAATTGCATCCGGCAAGCCCATGATGCTTTGACTGGCACGGTGCTGAAGAAAATGTCTCCTCTGGGTGAGCTTGTTAATACTTGTTTTTTTTAAGCCTTTTGTGGTGGCATATTTGTGGGCAGGAGCGAGCTGTTGTTGTGATGTTAAAAGCTCTCAAGCTGAGACAGAGACGCTGATGGTTTATGTTACCTGAATTTCAACAGTGGTGTCTGCGGCTCACGGTGCTAGTCTTGTGCTTTCGCATCAATCCACAGGCAGTATTACTCTCTTCACATTGTAAAGTGCAGCAATAGTTTCCAGAAATGTTGAACTCCTACGCTTGTTTCAAAGTAGATGGAGTGATTTCACTGGAGTGATATTTCAGTTTGAATGATATTTCTCAAATGAGCTTGACTGTAATGGGCTTTATGTGGGCTGACTTCATTATGTTACAGGAAAGTGAACGAGAGAGCGAGTGGGTGGGTATAGGACTCCAGTCTAGGCTGAATAGGATGAGATTTGTTTTATTGGTTGTATAAAACTTATAGCTACCTAAAAATGTGGTTCACTCAATATGAAGATTTGCTGAAAATGTACTCACCCTCAGGCCGTCCGAGATGTAGAGGAGGTTTGTTCTTCATCAGTTTGGAGAAGTTTAGCATTTCATCACTTGCTCAGCAATGGATCCTCTGTAGTGAATGGGTGCCGTCAGCTGATAAACATTTTTTGTCTTGTGATGTGAACATCTTTGTTTTGTAAGAAACATATTCATCATTAATGCAATACTTTAACAATACTTAAACTACTGTTACAATGAACAATACTCCATCTTGGAGAGTCTGTGAAGTTGATGTTAAGTTAAAATGTTTATTTATATAAAATATCCTTTACAGAGCAGCTGTCTGAAGTAATAATTCACTCCTTTGTCAAGCATTGGCAATAACAGGACCATTTCTCAAATCACAAATCTGTATTTTAAATAATCTTTTAAAAACTATTGGTATTGTGGTGTAAGAATTAAGGGCCAGGACATGGTGCCATTAAAATGAGAGTATTCCTACAAATATATCAGTGCGACCACAGATTCCACGCCCTGTCATTTTCCAGGAATAGATGGACGGGTAGTGAAATTACAGCTTTTTAAAGGGTGGAAATTTATGCACTGTCAGTTTAGAACGGAGCAACTGTAAGGCTTTTATCGGTTATGTCTGTCAGAATGATGCTGCTATTAGTAACATCATTACACATCGCCCTCTCTAGATGTTAAGATGAAAGTTGGTACAACTGTTTGTGTTAAGGTTAAAAGTTTTTATTTATTTAGCTTTATAGTGCATTTTGAAGTGTACTGTAATTGCATGAGTAAGTACCAAGTAATTTTAATGAGCAACATGAGTTGAATATGTAATTATATTGGCTGCAACTGCTTGTAATTGCATATTTCTTATTACAACACTTGAAAGGAGAACCCACTTAACCTAGAATCATAATGATTATTTCATTTTTTCTTACAACAAAATCTGGAAGGAAAAATGTGTATAATATATGCAGTATGAGTTTATAGTGTGCATATATAATACATGTTTATTAGGCCTAATTATAGTTGTAGTTAATTAAAGTTTAGTTTAGCCTAAACTTAACAACTACCTTATAATACCCGATAATAAGCAGCAAATTAGGAGTTTACCAAGGAAAACTTCACTGTTAATGGTTTGTTAATAGCAAAATTGGACCTTAAAATAAAAACTGAAGTTACTAAAAAAATGTAAGATGCTATTAGTTTACTTCATATGGACTACAACTACCACAATAATGTATGCTTACGTGCGTGATAAATCCGAGTGCAGTTGTAGTCTTAACAACATTTTTGTTAGCAGGCTGTAAAGTTCACTGGCCTATTTTATAGAAGCCTACAAAACGTGAAATTATATTAAAATAACTTGATCCTCTGACATCAGTCTTGTTTTATTCATACATGTGGTGACAATCTAACCAATAGCTAAAAATGCTAGTTATAAATTTAGAGGTTTTAAGACTACAAACTGAACATCTCTGTATGTTCATACGAATCAAAATGAAAAGATCACTGTTAGTTGTAAGTTTTTTTTCCCGCCTACTCTATCTGTAATCCTCTATACCGGTTAATTTGTCCGAATTGGCACAATCTCTCCAAGGGGTGGCGTTTTCCACCCGCTTCTCTCCAGCGCGCTTCAAATCACCCCCTCCGTCGCTCTTATCAGCAATTCAGATTGCATGCAAATGCCCTGAGAAAGGAGCGTCACTCTGAAAGGACAGCGAGTGTGCGCAAGAGGGGGGTGAGCAGAGGCATTCCTCGTTCCTCTCTCTATTCTTCTCTGTCTGCCGGCTGATGCTCGCGCGTTCACTCAGCGCAGATATGAGCGCAGATCGCAGTGAAGTTTGAGGAAGACACAGAGCAGCGCGCGGTCGGATTATTATTTACATCAAACTTGCTGCACAACTCGTCCGGCGTTTGCGTTCAGAGTTCTTAACTTTCTCTTTAATCCGTTTGGTTTGACCATGGGCTCTTTCCGCAAAAAAGCGTTTTATTGGGCCGTTTGGTCGTTTGCTGTTGTTTTTGTGCTTTTGAGTCAGCGTTGTCATGGAAGTTGTTCAGAAAAAGAGCTGGAAAAACGAGAAGAAGAGGCGAATATAGTTTTAACCGGGACTGTAGAGGAGATCTTGAACATGGACCCGGTGCACAACACTTATTCCTGCAAGGTAAGACTTTGCGCACCAGACACTCTTCAAATGCATCAAAGTGAAAGTAAAAAAATAGCAATATGTACTTCACAACACATCGTGCTACAAGATTATGCTTATTAGACTTAAATGGTTTCTGTGCAACTGTTTTGAAATGTATATCACCTGTTAGAAATAGGCTACTCGTAGCATATCACGGGAACATGTTAATGCTGTCCACAAGAACAACTCAGTAGGTTTTAAGTCTTATAAATCATGGACAGCAAGTAGCTGCAACCACATAACAATGCATTACATTTGTAATTAAAAAGTACTTGTTTAAATCTCGTCCTATTGGGTATTTGGAACCTGTGGACATTGGTTTTTCCCAGTTGATGAAAAAGTCCCACTTTGATCCACCTGTAATTTGATATTTCGTGACCAAGGAACCTGAAGAGCCTTTGCAGTGACTTGATGTCCTTTCAAGTTCTATTAGTGCTTCGGGTTCAATTATCTGCAATTATCATGTAATCATGGACTTACTTTGTTAGAAGTAACTGAATGCGGTCAAGTATATCAAAGTCTTTCAGAAACTAATCACTAGGGCATAAAAAGTGTGAGAAGAAGTGTAATCACCTCAAGCTTATTAAGTAAAGTCTGATACTACAAAAAAAAAATGCTCATTTTTTGGCATTTTTAAAATGTGCTGATATGTTTTAAATGTAGCGATATGATATCTGACCAGTTCACAAGAGTTACATATTTGAATTAATTTGATATGTGACCTAGGAATAACCTATAATCTAATATTTCCTTATTCATTTCACATCATAACCTTTTGGATTAAATATGTTCAATGTTGTCTCACATTTTTGGACCACCACTGAGACATCTGTATATGAATCAAAAATACATTGTAAGTGTAGTCCAGAGTCAGAGATTGCAGAGTCTTACACAGCTAGCGGTAGGTGGCCGCTTTGGAACGTGCAAGAAAGTGACCTTGAACTGCTTAAAATGGTGTTTTCTTAATCTCATGTTGTCTTTCCCCTGTCTGAAGGTCAGGGTATGGCGTTACCTAAAAGGAAAGACCATGGTCAACGGAGAGGTGCTGCTGGACGGAGGAAACAAGGTGATGATCGGCGGTTTCGGAGACCCCCATGTATGCGACAATCAGGTGGCCACCGGAGATACACGCATTTTCTTTGTCAACCTGGCCCCTGATTACATGTGGCCGAGCCACAAGAACGAATTGATGCTAAACTCGAGCCTGATGAGGATTACTCTCCGCAACTTGGAGGAGGTGGAGCACTGCGTTGAAGGTAAAAAAAAAAAAACACTTTCCTGATTCAGCATAAAGCTGTAACTCACATCTTCTGGCCGTGTAGAGATTTGAGAGTTAGAAAGCTCCCGTGGTGGTGACTGCGGTTCTGATTGCAAAAGCAGGTGGTGTTTTCTGCTCTAACTGCGTCTTTATTCTACCTAATGAAGCGACTCACATTTTGAGACATTACATTAACCATTTATATTATATTAATACAGCAATTATAGCTTTCCAAATGACATTTTTGTAACAGTTTTTTTTGTTCTTCTCTAAACTTTTTTGTTAGCTGGCAATGCTTATTGAATTTTTTGGGCCCCGAGGCCTTAAAACCAAAGCATATCATGTGCACCTTCACTAGCAATCGGCCACTGACAGTCAGTGCTCTCGAAGGAGGGTGTGTCTGTTCGCTAACTGAGCACCTCCAGGGCCTTTGACTAATCTGAGTGAAAGTCCAAACCTCTACCTTTCCTTGAGGGAAATCATTTATAGAGTTAGAGTGGAGATACTAAAGCATAACCGCATAGCTTCAAGCTATGGGGCCCTCAGAAGGGCCCCTGTGTCTGTATTATGATGGCAGTGTCTCTGCAGGAAAGAACAGTTGAATGAAAAAGGCCAGACTGATGTCCAAACTTTTCAAAGTGCTTTTGGTTTATTAATGTCAATGCAAAATAGTGGTTGTCCTTCTACTATAAATGGGGAGTTTTTCCATTTTGTAAATCAGCAGTGCTTGTAGTTTAATCTTGTTTAGTGTTCTACAATGTTGGCAGCTGTACAAGCAGTGAAAATACACATTAGTCTGGAATACAACAGAGCATTTAAAGCTAACATCACTCTTATTGGTCTAATCAATTCTGGAAATCGGCTCTCTACATCTCCTTTGTTTGGCAGCATGTCTAGACTTTTGAATATTGACATCAAGTCTGGTCCAGCTTTTTCTGGCTGAGAATCAACCACTTTAAAAGGAAGAAATAACTTTATTGATTTTAAAAGTTTGAAAATATGGTTTGTGGTGTTTTTATGTGTCATTTAGGGACAGTAAGAACACTAAAGTGTTGGTTAAACGCTTTGAAAATACTTGGTACTCATATCTCAGAAAACATAAAATGTAATTTTTGAGGAAATTCAGTTTACTTCCTGGTTATGGTCCCACCATTGAAATTCCATTAGCCCAAACTTTAAGGTTTCATAAATACATAGACCACAGATTTAATTTAGATTTAATTTTACCAGCTCAAACACTAAATATGTTCAAGGGAAGCTAAAACATGTTTGCTTGGTGTGAGAATCGGTGAAGTCTGTTTTTGCGCAGATGCGGTTGAGCTTTGGTTTATCAAAGGATTCTTGTTTTTTGGAGCACTACACCTTCAGGTAAACCGAACTGATTAGTCCTTGGTATATGTAGCACATACCAGCGATATTTGTGTCCAACATGAGACTAGGATTTCATGGCAGGTGACTCTCTAGCTCTCTCGTTGACATCCATTTTCCCAATTTTGTTTTCTTTTAATTCATTCTGTACTTTTTAAGTATTGTGCTTTTTGGCACAAGCCATTTCTGAAGAGAGACTGTCTTTTTTAAGCTGCTAAAATCTTAAAAGGTTTGATGAGGGGGCAATTTAACAGAGTACCGTATTTTGCATTCGCACACAGAGGGCTAAGTGTAAGGCTACTGAAAATAAACGCCGCTCTGGCTAATGAGAGGCCATGTGCTTCATTTAACAAATGTGCTTCTTTTTATATTGTAATAGGATTGATTCACAAGATGCTCAAGTATATGCTACAAATAGCAAACAGCTGTGCTCAGAATGGCCAACGGTTGTGTTAAACACGCAGCCTGCGAATTCTAATTCAGAGTCTATAAACAGAGACCGGGTACTTCAAAACATTCAGAAACAGTGGTTCTGGCCTTGCTGTTTACATGGTTGGACAAGTATACTATAAACCAGGCCTTGAATAAAAAAGTGTTGGCCTGAAGGCTGAGTGACTTGGAATGGTGCATAATGGTGTTCGTTTTGTGTTGGCTAAACTGATTTGGGAATTTGATGTTATCCATCAATTATTTAATAAAACATGACCTTTTAGTGAAGGTTTTTTTCCCTCTTTGTCAATGCGTAGTATTAGACCTACAGCAAAAAAAAAGAGCGTGTGAGGTGGAAAGAACAAGATCGTACCTGCCAGCCTGTTGAATGTATCCTCTCCTCTCTCCTCACCTCTGACAGGTTAGATAGCACTGAGAAATGAAGAGATTCCTAGCTGAAGTTTAGAATACTGCAGTCAAAGCCAAAGTTTTCTTAAGGGGGGGAGAAGCGCAGTTTATAAATGACAAGATTGGAAGGGTGAAATGCGATAACAAGAGAACGCAACAAGAAATTCTTGATACAAGTGTAGACTGGAACGCTTATAGGAGAGGTTTAGAGGCGTCGAGTTCTCACTCCCACCCCTTTGCTCTTTGCTAAAACAGACCACTTGGGTTGTTATGTTTGAGATGTTGAGATGTTTAGAAGAATCCTGTTTTTCATACAATGAAAGGGAATGCTGGCAATGAATAACAGCTTAAATTTCAGTCTTTTCCTCACACAAACTATCTTGGAATATAGCGCACACATCATGTTGATCACTTGTGATATCTTTAGGATGGGTTTTTTGGTTCTTTTGGAGCTTGATGGTCCCTTTCATTCAGTGGAATAGAATTTGACTTCTTTTTAATAGAAAAAATAGAAAGTCAAACAGGTTTCGATTGACATAAATGGTTTTATTGAGTGAAGTAATCTTTTAAATCCTGTTTTATTTCATAGTTGGATTTGTACTTTCAGTCCAGTGGTTGAATCTGGAAATCTGCAAGCAGAGATTTTGACATTGTTTGTTAAACCAGCAAATCAAATGTTCTCCTTTCTCTGAAGTTGGCATGCAAGAACATGCTGCTTTTTAGTGTTTCTCTGACTTTGTTTGCGTATGTGGGCTCTAATTCATTAAATGCCATCCTATACAATAGTGGAAGCTCAAACGTGCTGGTGGATAATCGTTTAAACCAAAGTGGTCCTGTTTCAAACCTTTGTGATCCCTTGCATTTATGAATAGAGAGAATCAAGCCAGACTAACTATGAAAAAGAACAGCTGGAAAGCAGAAGAAAGCTGGATAGAAAAATATGTTATGGCTAAGCATTGCAGCAGCCTTTGAACTTGAGGAAGAAGTGATGAAAATTAAGCAAAGAGAATGAAAGCATGAAGAAGCTTGATTGATGGCTGCAATGAGAAGTCAGGTTCCTTTTGGTTAATCTGTTTATTGCAGCAAACCTGTTGAAAATGAAGCACTGTAGCTTCATTATGATGAGTTCATTACTTATATTATTACAAAAATCATTATTGTTATCAACATTATTGATACAATACTTTTTACTTATTCAGAATTAGAATTTTAATTTAAAATTTAATTTAAAATTCTGAAATAATGAGCTCAAAAACAAATGCAACCTTTACAGACCGAATCACTGATTCAAAAGCACGATTGATTTGTGAATAGGTAAATATTTATTAATTGATGTTAGAATATCGCACCTGCTTTGTAGTGTGGTTATTTCACTGGATGCGCAAACTTCTTTTGCTTAGTATTTGTATTTGTATATGGTTTCATACACTTTTCAGATGCTTCATTTATTTTCTGTTGATCAGATTATTCAGGTCTACACTAGGGTTGGGTCGATAGAAGATACCATCGTCCATCACCGAAAAAAAAACAAAAAACTTGTCCGCGAGCTTATTTCAAAACCTCGCCCGCGTCATCCGTGCACAATTCAAGCACTCGCGCGGGGCGGGGCTTGGTGTTTTAGTTACAACCGCCACCTACGACGACGGTATCATCGTACATCGCAATGTTTCACATTAGACATCGTACGATGCCAAATTGGTAAACATCGCCCAACCCTAGTCTACACCATCCCTTTCAATCCAATTGATGATAAGTTTTAGTCTGATTACTATCAGTCTGATTATTAACATATTTTTTAGGTTCCTGTTAATGTAGCTAAGAAACGTCCTTTTTTTGTGGCTCCTCCGATCTGTACCTCAGTTTTATTACAAGGGCCACATAGTTCAAGAGGCCCAGTTCAAGTTGAGCTTTAGCCTGAGGACAGAGAGTCCAGTGCTGGTGGTCTGTAGTGATAAGGAGTGCAGGTCATTCAGTCGTACTCTCTGGATTGAGTGTGTGTGTGGCAGGTCTGGGAATGAGAGTAGCAGGTCTTTGGGCGCACTTCCCTTTTATTCTGGCTGTTTGTGTAAGGAGGAGGCCTGGCGTGCCTCTGATTCCACATTGCACGAAGGTCAGCCCGTCTACACTCAGCCCAGAGCAGGTAATGATTAATAGATTGAGCATAATTGAGGTGAAGGACTTCCTCCGCCCCTTGTTAATGGTCTTAGGATGAGAATCATTGGAGAAGGGCCCTCTCAGAAAGGGGCTTTATTTAAAAAACCACCCCTGTGTTATTTCAGGCTGATCTCCCTGAGCCCGACTTTAGCCCAGGGATTTCCAAATGTGTTTTATGAGATTTGGGAGACCAGCCATCGGTGAATGGAGCTGAAAGCCTGTCGGCACCATAACACAAGTACCCAGGGGCCGAATGATCTATAGGAAATGGCTGTGATGCGTCACCGAATGATTGTTGGTAATAGAGCGATTCTAGCTGCGCGTGTATATGGCTAGTCTGAACAGGAAGCGGATTAAGGTTTGTAGATGCCAGAATTAGTATCTCATTTTTCTCTCAGGTTATTTAGTCTGTAATTATAGCTTTGAAGTTTTCTTAAATGCAAAGCGAACTTTGGTCTCCATTGAGGTCTCGTATAGGCTCATCACTTTATTTCATCTGTCTGTGCACAAGCACTTCTTTGTCTGGGTAGTCATGGGAAGGTGTTTTTTGAGAGGATGATTTCCTGCATGTTGTGTCGCTGGGACTTTCACTGTGGAACATGATTAGAAAACTGATTGACTGAGAGGCTGGAGAAACTGACAGCAAGATAACTCAAGTAAGGAGAAGGGACAGAAGGCTGAGAATTATACCTGTTAGAGTTTCCCAAGTTATTACATTTTAAGATTTTAATTAAACCCTGAAACCTCCACACTTGCACGGAATACTAATTAAGCTTTGGGAATGAGAAAGCTGTGAAACAAAGGGATAAGAGTGTTTTGCAGCCCTCTGCTCACCTCTCTTTTCACTTTATATTCTCCTTTTTCCTGTAGAAAGGACAAGAGTTTGGCTTGGCACCAAGTTTGAGTCTGATGTCTGATATAGAGATTAAACCAGACACATTGTTTAAGCAACGCATGTCGACAGTCCCAAAGTCAGATTGATTTTATTACACAGAGTTCGAAGGCGTGAGGAAATGTTAAATCTGTTAGATGTAAGGAAATGAGAGTGAGTGAGGCAACAGCATTTTTATTGACTGTTTAGTAATATTTTGTTCTAATGTGGTAGAGGTTTGTTAGTGCTTTTTAGAAACATGGATATGTGCTTCTTGTGAGGAGGATACACTCAGTTGGTCACTGTGTTCTTGGGAGTTAGATGGGCAATAGACTGTAATACCCCTCACATTCCTGACACAATGGGTAGAATGGATAGGGAGACTTCGCATGTTATGGATTCCTTGAGATCTGTGGCAGTTTCAGACTGGTCTAAATGTAAAGCGATAGACAGCTGTAATGTTCTGCCTGAGATTCCCGGAGTTAACCACTGGTTGACGCACTTTCTTCCTCAGATCACCTTCTTGTTATAGATTGTTAGCACACCTGTTTTTAATCACTCCTTATGGCCAACCTTACTTAAATGCCTCACTGCCTATTGTTCTAGTTCAGTCCTGATGTCTGTTTGACTATAGCCGTGTTTCCATTACACTTCAAATTGCGCAAATTGTAATTGAAAATACGCTTAATGGAAATGCGTAAATTTTGCAAAAACTTCCATATATCGCAAAAAAGTTTATACGCTCTCATGAGTTGGTTTTTCAAGCAATTCCAAAAAGGAGTATTTCGCAAAACCGTAATGGAAATGGTTTTTTTGCATTTACAGGTCGCATGGCATGTATTATAACCTATTATAACCATGTAATATAATTATAACCTCCAAAAAACACTTAATACGTGTTCATTCTTGAGTAAAGGGCTTTGCCTGCCATTAATGCGTAGACAGTTTAAACCGTACACGTCTGTGGTGCCGTTCGGCTCGGATACGGACAGTGAAGTAGTGATAGTGGTCACTCAGTTGATAGCCACGCACATTTCTGAAGTATCTCTCCATGCTGCCTCTGTAAAGATAGATGCATACGCCTCCTTTGTATAAATAGATCCAAAATTTCTGTCAAATTGCGCCAAAATTTCTTGGTATGACTAAAAAGCGAGAGTTTACGTTTTATCCGCATAAGGTTGGTTAATGGAAACGCCATTATTTCTCAATACTTTTTATCGACATTTATCAAATACTGACAACGTTTTACGCAAATCTGTAGTGAAAACGCAGCTTATGATGCTACCAGGGATTTGTGTTTGAGATTGTCTTGTCTCTTTTTTTTTTTTCTTTCCTGAAATTAAGGACAGCTTTTCTGTTTGGATCACCTTTTGTAATTTTAACCAAGAAGTGCTTTTTTGAGTTTTTGAATTCCTGTTATATGCCTTAAAGACTGTATTTCGTTTTTTTTTTTTTTTTTGTTCTTTTTTCTTTACCTTGAGTA
>JAUCMT010000054.1:11623883-11649194 GCA_032357475.1 Enteromius thamalakanensis
ACAGACAACAAGCAGCACTCCCCTTCACTGCACAAAACTTGAATTTGTGTAGTAAGTAGCAGGTTCTTTTAATAAGAAAACATAACTTACTTAAGATTGTGAGTCAGAAGCACCAGACTGTCAATGCAGAGGAAGAAATGCTTTACTTTATAGTATAACAAATGTTGCTCTGGAGGTGTTTAGGTGTATGTGCTCTTTTAAAGCACTGAACCCACTCTACTTTTTGTGTTTAACTGTTCTGGAGCAGTGTTGTAAATACAACTGACCACTGATTTTTAGTAATGTCCTCTTTTGGAGGCACAAACAAAACACACAGCAAAGTCCAGCAACCATTAGAAACACTATTGTGAGAAGAATAGTTCTGCCTTGTTTCTTTGCGTAAAAATTTGGGCGATGTTGTGGAAACACGCCCCCACTCTGTGATGTCACAAAGTTAGGGCGTGTTTAAACATTCCATTTTAGGTGGATTACTTAAAGAATATCTCTTTGGTTTTAAAACTTCAGTCTTTAAAACGTTACATTCTTCTGTGAGGATTTCATTCTGCCGTTGTTTTATAAAAGTAATTGCTTTTGTGTCTTGTTTTGTTGAGTGAAATATAGGAATTGAAACATTGTTTTTCCCAGGCAAAGAGCAGAGGATATTTAGAGGTTTGATTTTGTGCTTCCTTTTTATCCTGTGACATTTAGGCCATTGTTGTGCTTGACTGGGTGCGACTTGATTTTCCACATTTACTCATCAGTGGTGGTCTGAGATTCCTTTACCTGGTTTTCTAGCAACAGAAAAAGCAATGTGAATGCTCACAGTTTTTACGCAACCACCTAAGGGTTCTCAACAGAGCCAGAGAGCTAAGATAAAGGCTCTGCTCTCCCGGGCCCCTCTATAAAGGAGGGGGGAATAGTGTTGACCATGTTCGGCGGTGATGGCAGGAAGAGTAAGCTGGGGGGGGGATTAGCTTTGGCTCCCTAGTGCAGAAACCCCAAGTTCACTTGAGGAGGTGGGTTATGGGACCGGATTAAGAGGAGGGCCCGTGGTTCTCTGAAAGAATTGGACTATTGTTGCAACCTGTTCATCAAAGTGTGATGCGAGTCTGTGAAGCTGGAAGAGAGGAAGAAAAAATTGGGAAGGAGTGCAAGAAATATAAGAAAAGTGTTTGATAGCACAGGTTTTTTGGGTTTGGGAAGCGAGACAGGCCGAAGTGACATTTAGCAAGTCACTCCCACACGTTTTATTGCACTTTCTTAATGCCTGCCACGCTACGTTCAGTTTTTCCGGGTGTCAGCTTGTCACAGGCGGCTCTCTAATGGGGTCAGCTGGACAGGACTCCAAGGTTCTGAAGCCGGAACATAGTTTTCCGGGAGGGGCTGTGGGTTAATCTGGAACAAATAATGAGCCCAGGTCAACGAGACAAGGCCACATGTCTGCTGATTATTCACAGAGATTTCCTCCTTGGTGTTTAAGGTTATTGCTCTCAATACCTTATAGAAATAGAATTCCTAATCAGGCTTTGAACCAGTCTTTAAGGTTTCTTTTGCATAGCTTGGACTAAGAAGACAAAATGAAGTGGGATATTTATTTTGTAGGGTTTTTTTTTGTTTTGTTTTTTATACTGCAAAAATAATCATTAGTATTTTGCCTATAACATGTTTGAAACTAAATTGTGTGCGAGAACATAAATTATTGCATATATATATACAGTATATATATATATATATATATATATATATATATATATAGAGAGAGAGAGAGAGAGAGAGAGAGAGAGATATTTATAAAATAAATAAAAACACATGCACACTAGGATTTAATTTATTTTATAAATAGGTAATTTCATTGTTCAAGAGACTCATTTTATTACTTTATTTACTTATTAATAATTTATATTTTAAATGCTTGTTTTACCAGTATCCTATCTGAAAACATTTCAGCCAAATTCCTTGCAGATATGGTAGGAATAAATTTAAAATGTTAAACGTATTCTTATTTTGTGCTTAAAGTCACATTTCTTCACATGTCCATTCGGATGAGCTGTGGATGATAAAGTCTAGTTTGTACAGATTGGGGCTGTAAACTCCTGCATATGCTGACTGTCGGGCCTTTGATGTGGGCCGCACGGTCGCCTTGCGTTTAGTGGGCAAAGCAGCTTAGTGCCTGTCACCACTGGCCCTTTATTTGGCTTTTTCCTGCGCTGGGGGTTCCATTTACATGTCTCTCTGATACCCCCGTTTGTGTTTGTTTGACTCCTATTTGAGAGATTCCAATAGGAACTGTTTTAAAAACACATCAAAGATCCTCCAAGAGATGGTTTGTTTTTGTTATATCTTTTAATTGGGGTCTGTTCTTGAATATATACAGTAGGTGCCATACTGGAAAATCACTTGCAGCTTCGGAAAGTATTTGCTCTTGTATTTCGGATCGGTGTGGATGGGGACCGTTCCAACTCTACACAAGTCACTTTAAACTGTGTAAACAATCAAACCTTCTGTTTTTTTTGCACCTCCGGCTGTATTTTCTCACAGGGCCCCCAGGGGTGATGGGGACAAAAGCCCCTAAATTAAGTGACATTTGCCCCTCCCCTTTGAACTGCTGAGAGACGGGGGCAAACGATGGCAAACTCATCCTTTTCAGATTTTTGCCAATGGTCTTTTTCAATTGAAAAAGTGCTGTATGAAAGCCACTGTGTGTGTCATTTTTCAAGGAACATTTCACCCCAAAATTAACATTTGCTGAAAATGTACTCATCCTCAGGTCATCCAAGATATAGAAGAATTTTTCTTTATTGGAACAGATTTGAAGAAATTGAGCATTACATCACTTGCAGTGAATGTAGTGAATGGGTGCCATCAGAATGAGGTTAAACAGCTGATAAAAGAGTCACAATCAACAGAAATGTATAATGCTTTCTCAAATAAAAAAGGCTGATTGTCTGAGAAGAGACAATAAGAAATATGCACATATACATATAAGCAAAAACAGTTCTTAACAAATTTGTTGGTATATTTTTGATGTGGGAGGACAACAAGGGATGCGCTTTTTCTTTGTTCTAAATTAATTGACTCATATTTTGACCAAAAGCAGCCGTTTAAAGTCAGTTATTGCATGAATTACTTGTGGATTATTGAGATGTTTTTATCTACTGTTTGGGCTCTTATTCTGATGGCTGCAATTCATTCTATCCTCCATTGGTAAGCAAGTGGTGCAATGCTAAATTAGTCCAATATGTTCTGATAAGCAAGCTAGCCCATGTTAATTCTGAAAAGCCTGAGGTTGAGTACATTATGAGCAAGTTAAAATTTTGGGTTGAATTATTCCTTTCATGGTAAGGCTAATTTCCAGCCCAGTGGTCTCATAGCAACTGAACAATTTTTCACTCATAAAAACTTAACTTAAAGTCAATCACCTAATTTGACACATTAATTCTTTTAAATTAGACAGGTGGAATACTTTCCAGGGCTGAAATGAGATCGAAAAGAAAGAGTCAATGGTGTGGTAGGAAGTGTGCTTGAGACCCCTTGTGTATTTATCTACGCGTCTTCAAAGAGCCTCATCTAAGTGCTCAGTTCCTCTAAGCTTCAGATATCTACACAGGAGGCAAAGCATCATCCTTTTCCTCTCGACATATGCCCTGGAAGCGGACTATTTAAAGCCTATGTCCATACCCTGTCAGAGTTTGACGAATGGGCCTGAAAATGCTTAGCCTTTTTTACTGTCCGATCCTCCTCAGTGAAAAGCTTGCTTTCAGACAGGCAGCTCAAAGGCTGCCATAACAGTGACTCTGAGATGAGTGCCCTTATCGGTTTGCAGTAATCTGATTACTCTGACATCTGTGGGACAAAAGAAACACTACTCCTCCAAATGGTGCTTGCAGAACCCTGGCAGAACCCAAGAGAAAGGGAAAATAATAAAATTCCTTTCGGTGGGCATCAATGTGAATGGATTGTGCCCTGACTCACGCCCACACCTTACTGAAGGGATGTGTGCAGAAAGCTTTGTTGCAGATTCTGAAAAAAACTGGACTTTGGAAATTGGGGCGTCTAGTAATTTATTGTACACTTGCAGATGCCAATGAAATGTAGGGAAAGAAGCCAAATGCAAGCACTCTATGCAGTAATGAGGGAAATATTTGTCATACTGCGGTGAATAAAATTTCAAACTTCACAATCAGTACTAGAAAATAATTTCTAATGAACTTTAACTTAAACGTACAGCATGTTTTGAAAATGTCATTTAAACCTACAGATGGTAGACAATGATAGTTTTTGCTTTAGTGTATTTTTAAAGTTTTGTTACATATAATACAAACTTTTAAAATGTAAACCCCAAGCATTGTTTCATTTCATGTTCCATGGAGTTGGATTTTTAATACAAGAACTGTCAAACACCTGTGAAAAACACATTCGATTCGAAGACAACCGACTAACGAATCTATTTTGAATATACAGAATTTTGCACATCCTTCGTAGATAATAAGCTCATGCGAAAATAAATCACACCCTGGACACTCTGGAGATGTCTGAGGATCTAAAAACAATGCACTTTCGAGAATGGGAAAGCTGTTAAAATCATTTCCGAAGACTTTTCCATTGAGGATAAATTGGAGCGAATGCAAAACCCGTGTTACTTCATCTACTGTAGGTGTGGCTTTTGCTAAGATCCCAAACGTAAGGGAGATTACATTTTTGGAGTTTAAGAAGAACTAACAGCTAAGGATCTGCAGGTGTCCTTTTTGTGGATCATGTTGATTTCTATGCATGCACCATAAGAGAGAAGGACAAATCACACACAAACAGAATATCTCAAGTATATAATGATTTCTACTAGCAGATTGTGAGAAACGTGTCATATATATATTTTTTTTAACTAAAGAAGCTTGTCTCAATTGTTGCTCGAGATAGAAGACAGGAGTTGTTTTGCAGACTTGATAGCAAGTAGTTACTGAAGGGTTAGAACTGCACACACTTTTATTAGCTAAAAGTTTATTAGTCATGAACAAGCATTATACAATTCATAATGATAACATGAATTTGAATGAAACCAAAATGCATTCAGGAATCCCAGGTTTCCTCTCACCACTAATTATGCATAGGTGTAAATTTTTATCTGTGTTTTCTTTTCTTCTTTTGTCCATTTTCCTTTTATCCTTCATGTCTCGTTTCACATCTTCAGTTATCCCTGTCCTGTAGCCTCGCCCTGCATAAATCACAGCAGTCTGCAGGTGTGCTTCTGTTTGTGACCATCGATGGAAACCCTTTTCTCTTTCTGGTTTCTTTAACAACCCCAGCATGACCTCTGGATTTACCTTTCAACCTTCCCTTGGATTCATCTTTCAACACACTAGCTCCACCCTGGAATTAATATCACTTTTGAGTAACCAACATCTGAAGGAAAACACTTTCTAGCATCTTCTCTTCTTGCAGTAGCTCTTATTTGCATCTTACTTCACGGTCATGGAGGAATCCGTTCTCTAGACAGTGAAAGTAAACTTAATCAATTGGTTTAGTAGTTTTTTACACATTTCTAGCATTCTTCACTATTCAGTGCTTGACGGACATTTGGTGGAAGCTCTGAAAGAGCAGGTGTTCACGTCTTTATCAAAAACGAGAGATTTCATTCACACTCTTTACCGCAGAAGTTCAAAGATAACTGTGTTTGTACAGTTTACTGTTAGCCTGCCTTGTTTGATGGAGTCTGTGTACTCAGAAGGTGGAATGTTGGATGCAGAGAGGAGAGGAACCACAAAAAGACAGCGGCGAAGCTCAATTTTGCCTTTTATTCATGGGGGCTTTAAGCCTGCCCTCCACTAATGGGAGTGGATCTTTTCTTCTTTCAGTCACGAGTTCAAACAAAGATTGCAGAAAGGAGTCGTACAGGGACTGCATTAATTGCTACCTGCATCACAAAAGGCTTTGCAAAATGCGGTAGTGTGGACACAGGTGTTTCAAGAGAATATAGTAGTGAGATGGGGCATTTTTATTGAATTTGTCCAAGCTCAGTTTTAAATTGTTGTGCTTATGCTCTGTTATTCCTCTGTGTGTTTCTTTTTTGTTCATTGTGGTTGACAGGTCATATACAAAGGCAAACTCTTGGCCAACAGTTCAGTGAATGGTTTGTTGGGTGTGTGCTGGAGAAACAAACAGAAAAAGAGACAGCTAAAAAAATAACGGAGCTCAAACAAAGCGCATGGGGAATTTTTGCTGGTATAAACTTCCCTCAGTGTTTAGATGATTTGTTGTAGCCTGAGCCGTTGAACCAGTCTTTGTAAATGTAGAGTAGTGAGTATCGCAAAATTGAACAGAAGTGCTTTTTTCTTCTGTGGATAAAAGCAACATGGCATGTAATGAGGAAACTAGCTGTCAAAACTTTAAAGATGTTGTGGTGCTGCTCAGTGGGCTTTTGCAAATCAAGGCTAATTGGTATTTGAGAGGAAAGATCATGCAAGAACGGTTTACCAATGCTTTCGTAAATGCTTTTTACCGATTTGCTTCTCCTTCTGTATATTGCAGCCTAATTGTTTAAAAAAATAAAAAACAGTCATTATATGAATCAGTTTCAGAATGTAAGGGACGCTTTGTTTGCCAAGTAACGACTTTTGATAAGAAAGTGTGATTAAGGTCAGAAGTTAGAGGTTAGTGAGTCAGTGTTTACGTGCTGGGTTAGTCACCATTCAAATGCATGCAGATGAACTTTGATTAGGGAAATGCCGGGTGAAAAAGTCATTAAGACACGCTGCTTGCAGGGAAGAGAGGGATAGGGTAAATAAAATGTGCTGTCACAGGGCAAAAGACAATGCAGACACATTAACAATAACATTAATTCAGAGTATTAAGGTGTTAAGCTAAGAAAAAATGGTGTAATCAAGCCATAAAAAAGCATAATCCGCATCAGTCCTATAGATAAGCATGCTATTTGACTAGAATAAGTTCTTCACTCTCCAAGTTCTTTGCTCAGTCCATGACCACATGGCCACATAACCATCACTCAACAGATATTTCATTTATAATGTGAAGATTTAATGTCATGCTTTTTCTGTAATAATGTAGTCTGAGTATGAAATACTTCCAAGGCTATGCTGATTTGCCTAATTTAAAGCTTTTTGTTCCTCCTGTCTGTCAAGTACAGGCAATGACCATATGCTTGCTCTGAAGGCCACAGATTCCTTTCTCCTGCTGAGTTCAGCTGGCTACTCCCCTGAGAGCCCTGTAAAATAAACCATGCTAAGTGGCCCTTTCAAAACTGATCTCTTATCAGCAGGCCTCTCATTTGCGAGGTGTTAAAGGTTCAGAAAGTATTTTTGTTCCACTTTGGAAGTGTTTAACGCTGAAAGAAATCCATAGTACATTGACTAATATGTTTTTAATGTTGTATTCTCACATACAATCTCCAATTAGGTTATTATGATTTAGAATTTTTAATTTATGTTTGTTCCGTTTTCGCTCTGAAATTGTTAGTTAATTATGGTCTGAAAAAAGTTAACTTGCTAACTGATGTAATAATGGTTCACATGGTGGCCAATTAGCTACAGTAAAAAATTCTCATTTAATCATGGTAACCCGCTTATTTTTGGACAGTTTCAGTCAAGCATGTGGGAAAATTTGGTTTACGATTAATCTAAAAAAAAGGTTTTCACTTTTATCATAATACAATACAACAATTCTAATGACTTGCCAGGTAGGTAGCTATGTAGTTGTAATAGTAGGGCCCTATGATATTCGCAATATAGAAAACACAGAATCACTAAATCCAGTCATAAAAACTGATTTTTCTTTATAACCCATAATAACACATAGTTGGTATGAATTTTGAATGAATTCATCAAAAGTAAGTCATCACACTTAAATCAAATTGCAATGTTGACTAGTGGCAGAATAAAGAAATGCCACATAAATGCTATTTCAAGAGTTCGCGCTTCCTCATAATCAAGAAGGATAAAGTTTAGCATGTGTGGCGTACTGTCTTGGGGGCGAGCCGGGAGGATGCCCCTCGGAAAGGAAGGCGTGAGAGCAGCTAAATGGCGGAGAAGGGGTTGAGGAGGGATGCGTTAAAGGCGGGATGTGGATGGAAAGAGGACGGGCTATTGATAGTGGGTAGAAGTGGATTTGATTGGGCAGGTGTAATGAGGAGAGACTAAGTGGATATTTTATGTAGTATTTCAACATCGGCAATGGCAACTGAGAAATACTGCTTTTGCATCTACACTAATACATGGCTGTACAATCATCAAGACCTCTGTAAATTTGATTCTTTAAGATGACCAAAAATGCATCTTTATAACAGGATGTGGCGTGAGTATTGATATCTGTCTTTCCTAACTAGAAGCAGCCTACCTTTTGCGCTTGGAGCTGAACCACTCCAGTTGACCTTGATAACTCACTCATTTCCCCACTACTGCTATTCATTACTCATTATGGTCACCCAGGGTCTTCTCAACATCAGCAACTGTGCTGTTAATGAAAAGCCTACCCGTTAGCTCAGCTTCTGGGCTCTGTTCCCACCCCAATCCACTGTTAGCCTCCATGTGGCAGGAAATGCTAACTGATTGCAGTCCAAATTAGCTACCTAAACCACGTACACACATTTGGCGCATGCTGCGGTAGCCGCCCTTCCCACCAGTTGCCTGGTAACCCTGGAAAATGTCAATGCAAGATACCCCGCTAGGCACTGTTAACCTCTTTTGCCAAATATGCTACTTTTGACAACTCTTATCCGCAACCGATCCAGGAAGCACAGCTTTCGTGGAGCTGGTCTGAGGAAGACCTCGGATCACCCCTTGCAGTCAGAATCAAGGAAAAGAAGCCGGCTGGTTCTACATCTGGTGTCAATCACTAGATCCAGCCAGAGCTGGTACAAGTCCAAGTTCAGTTTGCAACAAGCTGGTGGTTAACTGGAAGTAATGGAAAGCAGACGTTTTCAACATATGGTCTGAATTGATAAGGCAAGTAAGGAGATTTTGCATTTCCAACGAATGACAAAAAGCCTGGTGCACCTGTCACATCATTAACTTTTCTTCTTTCTTTTTTTTTTTTAAGATTCAATTATAACCTTATGTGGGCTGTAGAAATAAAAAACAGCCGGTTTTCATTTTCAGTCGACCATCACCAGTCCTTCCACCCTGTGGTGAATGTTTCTTTTTCATGTCCAGATGTGAATTATGTGGTTTGGTGGTAATAATTTTACCTTGTTACTCTAAACTGACCGCCTCAATCATGAAAAGTCTCTGCATCCGCATTTTATTCAAGTTAAATTGTTTAAGGCATAAAGGCGTAGCCACATTCTGCAAACTTTCACTGAGCGAAACTCAGTAGGAATCAACACGACTTCGCAACTGCTTCAAGGTGGTTATGTGAATTTGTCTTGTTGACCAAAAGAAACTTTAGTTTGGTTTGAAAGTGACTTAGATTATACACTCATGATTATAAACCTTTTTTTATTTAACCCAACTGTTATGAGCATTACAATCATGGTACCACATGTGTTGTTTATGTCTTGGCTATAATATTGAAACAGTGAGTGTTCTAATGCTTACAACTTGGGTTCATTTGCTTTCATTGTAAAGCAGATTTAGATAAGTGGACATTTTTATGGTAATTAGCACTGACACAAATGCTGTCGATTGAGCTTAAGTTGTACTAAACTAGGAGTGTTACTTTAAAAGCCTTTTTAAGGTGTCAGGAAACAATAAAACGCCTGCAGCAGCTCTGGCAGATGCCTTGAGTTACAAAGCAACTGCTTTCCAGTGGCTTAGTCTGGAGGGAGATATTGCAGAATAATAAATAGCCGGGGAAAAGCTTTGCTCATGTTCACAGAAACCTCTGTCTTTCTCCTGGGTCTCTCGACTCCTCATATCTGAACTCGGGCATATCTTCAAACGGCGTGGCCCCCGGCCTGATAAGAGAAGACAGGATGTGGAATGTTACAGATTTGTCCACACTCTCCTTTTGTTCCCACTTTGTTTTTGAATTCTTACTTAGATTTTTTTGAGTGAGGCCTTGTGTGTTGTCCTTCTCTTTTCGTCTGTCTCAGAGCTCTGGGAGGATGTGACCCTGCCGGCTGATGTCATTAGACTGGGGTAGACTGATGGGCTGTTGAGATAGACTAAGTGGGCTGCTCTCATCTTTATTCCCACAAATTATTTTACAGCTGCCGCTATGGTTTTAATTAACCTCAGTCTCTTAAATGATGAGGATATTCCCAGTATTCCAAGAATACACTTTTTTGTACCTCAGTTATCCAGGTTCATTACAAGCTAAACTCAATCAACTCAAAGTTTGACATAATAATGACTCAAAAAGCTAACTTTTTTTTTTTTACACACATTTTTGAGAAGGCTATTCTGTTCCAAAATAGGATTTATGCTATCATTATGCTTCTATGTCTACCATTTCCAAACACCGAAAACAAACCCCACATTCTGTGCTTATACAGCCAGGGTGGAATTATGATTTCCTTCCCTTTATTGCTGTTTGATTATGAGTACAGAAAGGCTTCCTCACTGCAATAATAAAACCTCATTAGCAAAAACGAGCACACATTATGCTAATGGATTTAGCTATTAGCTGTAATTTAGGATGTTAGCTAAGGTGTTGAAAAGAGTTGAACTTTGTCTTTTCCTGTTAGACTTTGTGTTAGATCTGTTTTTAAAAGAGAAAATGTGATGCTATACATCTGAACACAATGTTTCTGGCACTTTCTTGAGGTAGGCAGTGAAAATGGCCAACGGGGGATGTCCTGAATAGCATTTTGGACATATTTGAGATGATGTGTGATAGATACAGGTGGGGCAACAGTGTGTTACAGCCACAAAATAGGATTAGGACATCGGGGACTGATATATCTATATAATATAAGGTTCTCACTCTTCCAGAGAGACAGTATCATCATTCAGAATTGCACCCAGGTAATTGTACCTTTAGCTTCTGTTACACTACATTAGTCCTTGATGGAAGCAGCTGTCAAATGATATTGTATTCTGTGATAGGATGTGATAAGCATCTCAGAAAAATGACAGCTCTGTCTTTGTGGATATGAACTTAGCCTTCCCTGCTAATGGTGGATTCTGGGAGCTTACATCCCTCCAGATTCACAAAGCTGTCTGCCGAACAATGAAGTGAGCGACGGCTGCTCTTATATGGATTGACGGCCATGGAGCTTTTCAAACCCACCACTGTTCCTTACTGTGTGGTCTGTCTGACCCCTGCCTCTCCCTGTAAAAAAAAAACACCCAGAGCTGTTGAAATAAGCTATAAACGTAAAGACCTCCATAAATTGTATATTTATTTCTGATAACATTAAGAATAACAATAACAATAATTAAGTAATTACTTTTAGTTTTAGCAATGTTTAATGTTTTATGTTGGTAAGTATCAACCAATATTACAGAAATGATACAGGTGATGATAATAATAATTATAGTAATACTTATTATTATTAGTAGTAGTAGTAGAAGTAGCATTATTATTTACGTTATTAAATTAAGTAGTTTTTGTTTTAGCCATATATAATTTAATTGGTTATCACCCAATATTGCTGAATTTATTATTATTAATATTAATATTAATTAATATTAAACAGTTATTCTGTTTATTGCTGTACATTGTAGTTTGGTGACACCTAAATTCACTTCAACTGCAGCATTTAAACTAACTTTGTAGATTTCTGATAAAATAATATAACATTTTATTATCAGCCTTAGTGCTACCAGCTCGTTTAAAATAAGAGTGCATTCTTAAGTTATTGTTTCTTTCTGGTGCAGTCTGGATTATCTCGGGTAAACTTTGACATGGCTGTGGCCTTTGGGCCTTGCTGTTGAGAGCAGATTCAGCCATCACGGCTGGAAAAGGGTGACGACTTCATCTTCCTGCCTGTAATTAGATCCAGCGGTCACTCGCAGTCGAGAGAATAGCAAGCCTGCATACACCACACAATGGATGAATGCAACTGTATCTCTCCTGGCTTGCCCTGGGAGGAGAAGAGCGCAAAAAGGGCTTGAAATGGAAACGCCGGGCAAATGTTGGGTGGGGGCTGGTAGGGATGCGAATGGCCCCGCTGGGAGTCCTTACACCTTTTCAGAGTTGTGGTGTCTGACTCTCATAAAAGAAAAAAGGAAAACAGAGAAAGGGAGAGTGTTGATCTCCACTTATTTTCTTTACCGTGGACTAAGCAGATGTGCAGAAAGCGGGATTGTGGGATAAAGAGTTTGACATGGGTCAATGTGGACTTGAGTTTCTAAGAAGTAAGAATGAGAATGGAGAGATAGTGTAAGTTATCACATTCTGCTCTTCTCTGCTTTCACACAAACATCTCTCTGGAATGGTAAATAAAATTGTGTCCTAAAAACACAAAATGAAGGAATCTGGTCCAGTTTTAAAGTCATTTTATTGGTAGTCGGCTGTAACAGGTGTTTGTACGTTGGAGTTTTTCCATGCTAGCCAGTACAATGCTGTCCTTATTTGCTGAATACCTGTGTCAGATTGACTCTACAGTCACTTCTTCAGAACAATGAACTCCTTTCTCATTACTCGGCCTCCCTGTACTCCTCTGTCCCGCTGGTATTTCCCTCACTTTTCTCTTGAAAGGGAAAATCTAGTGTGTTTTTGTGTGAGAAGACTCATTCGTTCTCTTTAAGTTGTGGGAGTGCAGACCTTTATACTTCCAAGTACAAATTTCTTTTCTTCTCCTAAATCAAAGTGGATGATGTGCCAAAGTAGAACAGAATTTTTCTCTCCCTCTTTCGCTCTCATATATAAGATGAATCATACTATAAATTTAAACCCATAAACACATAACAATGGGAGGGTTGTTACTTTTTTGACTTACTATGTGACTGAGAGAGGGTAGAATGTTCTCAGGGCAAAAGACTTTAGTATTTATGGAGCATCTGATGTACTTCAACATTTTCTGCCCGGAATAATTAGTGCTGAAATGTATGCTCGCTCAGGCCATAACTGGCTCCAGCCCTGCATTATTAAACTGATTTATTTTAGCAGACTGCCTTCCATTGATCTTGCCTTAATAAAACTAATGGAATTGGGAGGACATATTCAGGAAGCTTTGACTTTACTTTTCATGAAGAGCAGATTTGTCCTCACTTTAAGGCAAGGATACACTTTAAAAAATATTAGAAGTAAAAAAAAAATAATTCAGGATTTAAGTTCATTCCAATTCTAATTATTTGAATAATATTCATGCATAAAATGACATGACTCTTAAAGGAACACTCCACTTTTTTTTGAAAATAGAATGATTTTTCAACTCCCCAAGAGTTAAACAGTTGAGTTTTTTCTATTTTGAATCCATTAAGTCCATGTCTGGTACTGGCAGTGGCACTTTTAGCGCAGCTTAGCATAGATCATTACATCTTATTAGACCATTAGCATCTCGCTCAAAAATGACCAAAGCTTCTATTTAAAGCTTGACACTTCTGTTGTTACATTATGTACTAAGACCGACAGAAAAGGAAAATGGAAATGGAAAAAGAGCCTATTTTCAAAAAAGTTGAGTAAACATTACTGGTATATAAGACAAAAACAATAATTAAAATATTTATATTATTATGATCAGCTTTTATAATTATTGCAGTGCAGTTATTATATATATAGTAGTTAACTAAGCCTAAAACTATACAATCATTTTCATTAGTTTAAATAATATCAATGTTAACTGAACAAAGAATTAAATAAAATCTATTTATAATAATTATATTTTAGGCAAGGCAACATTTGTAATGTTAATGTAGTTTAAGTTTATGTATTAAACAACAATTTAATTAATAAGAAAAAAATTAATAAGTACTGTGTTGAACATACAAAAAACCCCACATCAAATGAACTAAAATTCTACTACAGTAACACTGACTGAAATCCAGAGCACTCGGTCTCCATGTGAGCTAAGGTTGGCATGATTACTGGTGTATCCCTGCACGTATAGTTTCCACAGGAAATCAATTAGGCCAAGGCCTTGACCCATGCCAGAGCGTTTTGACAGGCTTCTGTTTTTCTTCAGAGATCTGCCTAAACCATCTGTGAGATGTTTCAACAGGTATTGCACAAAGCCCCTTGTTGAGGTTGCCACTGCAAGTTCTTTCACGTTCCTCTTTTTTGTCTCTGTTATGCCAGTGTAAACCGCTTGCCAGTTCTTTCCATGGAAGAATTTTTTTGAAGAGCCACAAGTGGAAAAGTAACATTCGCTGGAGATACCATAGACGCTGACTTGTGTAAAAGAGTTAACCGAAGTGATAAACGCGTCTCTGTTTTCATCAAAACAACACATACTAGATTCAGGAGAAGATACTTTTTATGTGATATAATCAGCTTTTCTTATTTTTTTTTATTGTTTACCACTTTTGTAGTATCTGGAATAGTTGCGAGTCAGATTCAATCTTAAAATACCAACATGAGCACCACATTGTTTTGAAATGCAAGTAGTAACATTTACAGTGACATTAGTCCCAAAGTTATTTTGCTGCATTTTAGTGCTGCGTTGGAATAATGTTTCTTTGTTCTGGGTGGTCTACAGTGTCAAAGAATATCAATACATCACAGAAGGTGAAAAAAGAAGCGAGTTGGTGAACAACGGTGTCTTTTACATCGCCACTTCCTTTGTTTTGGCACTAGATAGCAGAATAAGTGTCTGTCTGGGTTTCATTTTTGCTGTAATGCTTAATGTCATCCTGTTTTTTTGTTTGCTGAATAATTGAAAATGTGAGTGCAATCTCAGAACGCTTCTGTCCTGAAGTGACCTATATTTGTTGGTCATGTGATCTGCGGCTGACTTTCTGAATGGCTGGGCAGAAACAGAGGCTATACTGTAAGGTTTTGAAAGCATGTGTGCCATGTGTGCCTTTATTGTCTGGAGCTTTATTTAGAAGTAATCAAGGTTATATGAGAGGATATCAGAGAGGAGGATTTTCATTAAGATGCTATTTAATGTAATGGTACAGTAATTTTTTATTATTAAATTTAAATTGCTATAAAATAATAATTCTATTTTCATATTTAAAGAAAAAAATATATATATTTAATTTTTTTTATTTTTTTATTTTTATTTTTTTTATTTATTATTTATTTTTATTTATTATAAAATAGTTTTAGTTATTTTATTACATGAAGTTAAGCTAATTAAAAATGTGAAATATTGGCTTGGCAACTATCTGATTTTTTTATTATATATGAAAAATATAATTTTATATTTAAAAAATATTATTAATATTAAGTAATAAGTATTCATGTGTTGTAAAAGTTTTAGTTTAGCACCCTTTTTTCCCTCTGCTTCCTTTCCTTGCACCTTGCACTTGTTTCCTGTGTACGGAGAGGATTGTTTGGCTGAACGAGTATGGCAATATGGGGCTCATTAAAGACAGAAGGAGATTACAGGCCTCTGTTCTCGTGACTGGGGTCAAAGGGCACACTTGAAGTAAGGGGTGGCGGGTTGTGTGGGAATATTCATTCAGACACCCAGTGCGCAGTAGTGCAAAAGGAAGGAAAAAGAGTGTAGGCAATACCTTGGTATCTTGGAATAATAAAAACAATAGGTCTTTCAGCGTTTGACATGTTATCGTTACAACCTGCCATTCTTTGCTTTTGTTCTTACGACTTGTGAGAGGAAATGAGGCAAGTGCTGGAACCTGGTGTTTTGTAGACGTGACTTGGAAATGAGTGTCTCGCACATAAACACTGCACCAACTGCATTGTGGTGCTTTACGTCAACGTAACACTCTGTTTACTGTAATTATGACACATGATTACACCTGAGATTTAGTTCATTTTAATTACCTTCTAGTGTAAGGTAAGATGTGACAAATTCACATTTCCTGAAATCACCATAGTTATTATACGGCTGGGATTCTTGATTTATGATGTTTTTGTAATATACCCCCAGGCTATCAAAACTTACACTTGCAAGCATATGGTTATAAGAACTGGCTAATAGACAGACAGACTCAGCAGCTTCACAGTTTTGAACGTATCGCTTTCTCGCTCCTATCCAAGAATAAAGCGATCGCTTTAGGAAACTCTCTCATATCAAAAGGCCACAGTAAAAGCTGCAATATATTGATCTGGCTAGACTGTCTACTCTTAGATATGCTGACATAAATGCTACTTTTATACTGCTGATATGCATTTTTGTTGGTTTTAATTGTTAAAGTGAATGAACCTCTGCAGTAAACCTTGGATAATTCTTTACAACTTTACATTTTTACAAAAATTCTTTTGGCTTATCTACAGTCTCAGCTGATATCATGTAACTGGAGAACCTCCTGTCTTGATCCATTTCAGAAATGATATTGGACTCAAAGGTGTTCCTGGAAGTCAATACTGATCTCGAGAGATTACTTTAATAAATAACAGCTATCCAAAGGAGGATTAAAGGTCTTTGCTGACATCAGATTCGAATCAGTTTTTTTTTCCCAGTCAATGTCGATATTCCGGTGACAGATGAATGGAAATGTTATAAACCGAGGTGAGAGTCAGAGGAGAGGAATGTCCATTGCTCAGGGTGGCTTGAGGCTCTTTTAAAGAGGTAGAGATAAAGCGCTGATGTGGACGAGTGTTTAGACTGTGACAGATTCAAATGACTCACTCATGATTTATGAAAACACAGATGAATTGCCCGTCAGCCATGCAAACATAACCCTGCTCACTCAGGGAACTCAGTTGATTTCACCCTCATATTTTCACCCTCAATAATTAATTGATAAAGATATTTATAATATTAGAAATTGTAATGTTATATTTTGACTATACAAGAGTTATATCTTAAATACATTCTGTACTGCTTTGTTTTTTTTATTGTCATGCTTGCCACAAAAATATTAGGCAGCACATCAACAACAACAAAAATCATGTGGCACTGAAACTGAAGTAATGACTGCTGAAAATTCAAGAATAAATTACATTTGAATTTATGTTAATGTAAAACAAGTTGCTTTAAATTGTAATCATGTTTTCTTACATAAGACATAACAATAGTACGATTTTCATTGTGGTAAACTGTTTATAAGGGAGTGAGTTTTTTCCATCTTTCAAAAGAAAAAGAAAGACTTGTGGGACGGCTGTTGTTATAATTTCATTAGTTCAGCTGTTAAAAGCAAAATACGGTTTTGATTTAGGGCTTCCTGAGTTTAGACTCAGAAGCACAGCATTAATCATTTGCTTCAGTTCAGTTTAAACCCGCTAAACCATTACTGTGAAAAGAAATTGCCTTTGGCTACAATAAAAAAACGACAAAAAAACTTTTGATATATTGTTTTTGTTTTCAGAGCTTTCACGAGCCACAGAAAATGTCAGGTTATACGTTTCCAACATGAGAAGTTGCACAATAAAATCCTGCGAATACATGTTGTTCATCTTACAACGCAGCAGATTTGTCAACAATTATCTTTTGAGTTGAGAATAAAGGACTTTTCCACATCTTTCTTAACAAAACCTACCACGTATTCTTATGTTTTCTTTGAAGGTTTATGAGTATGGAAGTCACCTATCATGCTTTATTTTAAAGTACAGTACCATAGTACATTTTTATAGTATTCTAAGGCAAATAACTCAAATCTCTGATGCTTGTTTTGTCCCGTAACTTTAGTTCAAACTCTTTTGTGTAATATGGTAAGCGTGTCTGAAGAAATTGACGGGGCAGGGGTAAAGGTGACTCTTGTAGGGGTATAAAGGGGGCACCAGAGGTGTGAGGCTTAGGCCGAAACAGCTGGAGTGAACGGGAACACATGAGAACTCCTTCTGATGGATCACAGCAGCAGGGCAGTCTTAGGCCATTTATTTATTTTCATTGCTCGGTCCTCAAGAGAGGTAGAGCAGCTGCTGTTTGGAAATGGTAGATTAGGATATGAAACACACAAAGGGTGTTAGTGTGTATTTCACGTTTGAATATCCCCACAGGGTTTCTGTAAATTAATTTACGCTAAGCTCCATAAATCATTCCTTTTTGAGCATTATAGATTGGGCGTATGCTGTGTTTTGATCCTGATCATTAATGCAAATACAAATACTGTAGATCATTCAGCTTCATGTTTGTTATGATTGTTTGGACACTAATTATCTGCTTATTTGATCACCTTCCTCATTGCAGGCCTACCATTGAGTCACTTGATATTGCTTGATTTCATTTCGTTTGATCTTCGCTCCATACAGACCTGCACAGTCTGCTAGAGCAGAGCTGTAAATGTTAAATTCAATGTATAACTGTAACGAACCAGTTCTTTTTAGTGAATCAAAATCATACAGTACCGCCAGTGTAATCCGAATCTTGAAATGAACCTTTAAGTGTAATCTAAATCCTTAAAGTGCCCCTATTATGGATTTTTGAAAATGAGCTTTCATGCAGTGTGAAGTGTTAAAGTTTTAAATCCAAAAATGCACCATGTATTAAATTATTAGTATTGTCTCGCAAAAGAAAGAGTCGACTCAGAATCATTGAAAGGAGTTGTGTTTAAAACGAATCCCAAGCCGTTTCTTGTGGACAGGAAACATTAGCATATTGTCTTGTCCAAATCGACCAATCGGAAAAATCACCACAGATTAGAGTCATGCAAACAAGGGGTTTGGAGAAGTGAATCATTGAACGAATCGTTTGGGAGTCATTGAGCAAATAAGGTAAAAAGAAATGCATAAGACAATGCAAGATTTTGTGACCTTGCATGCATGTCAACCTGTTGTTGAGGACTCCCAAAACCATTATATGGACCTTTCGTTACCCGTAACAGTGGCACCAACAGAACGCAGCTTACTCTGGAAGTGAGTTGTGCCTCATGCATCACCTACCTTCCATTAAGCTGCAGCTGTATTGTACATTATGCAGCACAGAGGCTGAGATCCATCCCTGGCCGGGGTATACGGGCCATTCTTCTTTTGGCTAACCAAAATGGGCTGGGGGTGGACGATGAAGTTGCACTGGAACCTGCATACTTATTGCATTAGGTGCAATCAATAAATTCCTCCTTTGTGCACTGTGCTGGCACATCCCCTCCTCTGAATCTCAATAAAGTAGAGTGCTCTTCTTGTAATGAAGATTGCTGTGCAACTTGATTACTTTTAGTGCATTCAAAGTGAGCCGCCCTGCACTGCAATTTCCCTGATGGCTCAGGCTCAGTCCCCGGTTTTAAATCGCCACCTTAAAGCTGCCTTGCTTTGGAGGATCGTGACTGGCAGCCCCTTATTTTTCACAGGGGAACGTAAGGCGATTCTGTTTTTTGCAGTGTGTGTTTTTATGAGATAACCCCAGATCTTGCAGCTTGATGGATAAGCCAGTAGCAACTAGAACAAGAGATTTGAGTGATTTCCATTTTGTTTCCCCACTTATTTGTTTAGGCGAAAGAGTGGGCGGCAGTCTGGGAGGAAAAAACACTTAAGCTATCTTAACTCTACTTTATTGCAGTCTGTCTCATTTAGTGAGCTTGTTAAGATGACTTTGTACTTTTCTAGAACTACATGATCATTTAGCTTTATGTAGTGCCTGTTTGGTCCGTTTTCAGACTCCTGGATGACACAAATCCTGACTTGAAGATCTTTGAAGGACGCTTTTTGACTGCTGTTTTGATCACGTACAAAAGAGTGCACATGCAGACCAGACATGATGCGTATCATGTCGATGGGGGGCCGGGGGAAGATTCATATTTTGTCTAGTATCTTGCCTCAGTGCAGGTTATCTCTGCATCACGGCACCAGCAGCATGATAGTGGAAGAGCATCAACCCCCTCTTCCCTTTGCCCCTTCTCTCACATCTTTACACACAACAACAGATCTTTAAACCCTCTGAAGGCGTGCTGACCTCATATGTGATCCAGTGCAAAGTACTAGTAGGCTTACCAATTTCTCACACTTTCTCTTAGAAGAGTCCTAAGCACCTGAGTCCATTATTAACTTCCCTTTAAGCACATTGTTATGCTTTTTGTGTTTCAGGTCAGCCCGTGCTTTACACAGGGTCAGCTTTGATGCTTACAAGCACAATTGCTCATCTTGCAGGGTTCCTCATCCACAGTTTTCAAGTCAATGTGAAATTAAAATCCACTCGAATTAGTTTTTTTTTTTAATCTGATTTACCATTGTAGGGTATTCCAAAGATTAAAAATGTGTGTGTTTTATATTTTCTCTTTAAAATACTCTAACACAGCAACTTCTGAAACGACTTTCCTTTCCTGATGACATCACTAAGGCCTTTTGAGCTATTGGTTAATTTCAACCAATAGTCGAATGGCTATGTAGATATATTTTATTAAAACTTCAGGATCTTAATGTGAGTGGACCTTTATTCAATTGCAAAATAGATCAAGTTTAGTAAAATATCCAGAACATCTAAAACATGTCTACCTAGTTTTATTGTGGATGGGTTTATGAGTTTAGTATCATCCTTACCTGCAATTTTCAGTGTTTTTGTTCCTTTATACTGCAATTTCTCAGCTTATTTTCTTCTCAATTTCCTGTTTTAGAAACTATTGTAATTTGTCATGAAACCATTCGTTTATATTCCAAGCGGGGAGCTCAAGTGTATCTCAATCTGCTGTTAAATATGCATGACAGTAAAAGGCAACTGTCCTGGTTACTGGATTTTGGCTCACGGTAGAGCCGGCTGGGGAAATTATACATGTGTCTGGTCTTGCTGTAAATATTTCAGAGAGTGTCAGAGAGTTGAAAGATAGCGGCTGAGGATAGGATGAGCTTGGCAGACCTCAATACACTACTATATTGAAGACATAAACTGTCAACTGTTCAACCTTACTTTGCGGATGTATAGTTGTGCTTTTAAGCACTCTTTGTTTGATGTTGCAGCTGTGTTGCATTACATATCCCTTTAGGGGTAAAGAAAGTATCTACCTTCCCATCTACCTACATCTGAAGGTAAATTACTCCAAAGAGGTTTTGTCTGAAAGCAGCATTGAATATTTAGCATAATATCTTAGACACCCAAACGGGCTGCTCATACCCCGAGGATGACTTGTAGAATATGAAATTGAAACTGTGAAGTATATGCTGAAAAAATGTCTTTTAATTTGCACAAAAATATAAAACAGCTTAATTTTTTTCAGCATTGATGCTAAGAAGAAATTGCTTCTCGATTTCCTTTAGAATGACTTTTGATGGATCATGTGACACTGAATACTGGAATAATGGCTGCTGAAAACGTAGCTTTGCGATTAAAGCAAAACATTTTTTTTTAAATATATTAAAATACAACACTTTTTTGCAATTCATTGAGAGTTGTGTCTGTATTAATGGGTGCTTCTGTAGTGTTACAAAAAAAATAATTTGATACCATTATGGTTAGCATGCTGCTAATGTAGGCTACAGACTTCAAGGCGGCTTTTTAGGTTTTGGCACAGATATAATAAGTTGGTTGCAAGATATTTCTGAACTCTAACATGAATCTTTTTTTTCTCTCCTTCTCTTTCATGTTCCATCACTGGCCTTGTGGACTGTCATTTCAGGTAAGACACTTGCTGACTTTCATCATTCCCCAATAAGCCATCATCTGTCTCTATATGGCTCCTTTTTTCTTCTCTCCCCATACCCTGTGCTTTCTCACATCTCCATCAGCTGTAATTGCAGCCCTCATGCTTTTCCTTCAGTCTTTCTTCTAAGACTGATCATGTTGGGGCAGGAAGTATATATAAACCATGTACCATGTTTTCAGACAGCAACATTATCCACAAACATGCAGTACTAAACACATTCATTTTCATTAGTTCAGCATTCATTACTAATGTTTATTAGGGATTTCAATAGGCTAGATCTTTAGTTTTATTAAGAGCAACCATTTCCCTTCTTAAAAATACTACCTACTATATAGTTTTTTGGAATATGTTTTACAAGAAAACAGTATTTCAGCTATTTTAGTACAGTATGTCAGTGTTTATTGACATGATTGTTTGTGTCGATTATAAGCAGCTTATGAGATAAAAATTGTTTCTACACCAAATGTTTTGGTCAGTGCAACATCAGAGCAAGGAGATCAAATTTCAGTTTATGTTGTTATTTGATTGTATAATTTTTCATGAAACATGTACACTTTAAATTGGTAGCCCTAATCTGTTATTGTGCCCTCTACTGTCCTCTACTCTTTTCTATCATTAGCTTAGCAACATGCCAATTAGCAATGCTAATCCCATAGTGTCAGTTGTGGGCTTCTTGTGCACGCTATTTGCGTGGTTCTTGGAGTTGTTGGCTATATAGACTTTCAAATCACTCGTTTATGCTGTTAGTTGGCTGTCATGTTGTTTACCTCAGTAGACAGTTGGGAGTACAGGCTGTAAACATCAAGGCAACACACTAGCTTTTGGAACAGAGCTAATAATTTGGTTGCCAGATTTACCTGGATTCTCTTATGAAGATGGTAATAATTATTACAGCATTTACATACAGGTCAGACGGTGTAATCAATTGCATTTTTAGCATGCTATTTATTATTGAAAATTGACAGCCGCTATTTCCTTTCTTCTGTTTTCTTCAGTCGTACTTCCTTCATCCCAACCCTGTTGTAAACTGGTGTCACGCCTTGACAGAGAAAGACAATGATAGAATGGGATGGAATAGCAATGTGTGTCTGTTCTCAAGTGCTTTCATATGCAGTGTTGGCCTGTACGGCAGTCCTGCTGTGAACAAACAGCCCCTTCTACTCCTCTCAGCCAAGCGTTTGTATGGTTAGTTCAGTGTCTGCTCGGTGGATGAATCAATACACACAAAAATGTTTCCAATGAGAAAAAACAACTGAAGAAACAAGGCCATTCACTTCCAAAACAGACGCATACTATCAATATTTCACTCCAAGACACATTGTTTCCATTTGTTTCATGTGAGTTGAAGCTCACAGTTTCTGAAGTATCCTGTCTTTTTTTTGTTCTTATCCAGGAAGTTTCATATGAAAGCAGTGCCGAAACACACACAATCGTCATTGTGAGGAAGCCGTGTGCTTTTTTTGTCAGTGGTGGGCTTGTGCTTTTAAGCCCTTTCTAAGGACGTCCTTTATCATGTATATTAAAAGCCAGGAGACAGTCAAAACAAGTCCTCGGTCTTATAAAGCAGACGTGAGGGAGAGGCCCTTTCATCTGCTGAAGCCCGTCCCTTCCTGTAAACCTCCAATCGCCCTCTCTAGCACCTCACTCCCTGTTCTAAATGGCTCTTTTATTGGGTCCTATCTCATGGGAGTGGGTTCCTTGTCCCGTTACTAAGCATATATCCCAGCTGGCATTGCACTGGCTTAGCTCATAATGAAACCTAATGTTGAGAGCGCAGTCTAACAGAGTGCCAATATTTGTCTTTGTGCGTTTTTATTCTCCATCAGCTGTTTATTTTTATTTTTTTTATCTTGGCCTGGTGCTAACTCAGCGCTAACGGGCCACTTCATTAAAGCAGAGTGCCGCAGTGTCAGAGCCAAACACTGCGGCCTTTGTATCGGTTAATAGGATTTTTATGCTCCCCCTGCCCTCTGTGGTTTCAAAATGTTTTAACTATTAATTTTCCCAGAACTGTTAAAGAGCTGTGGCTGGGAAAGTTTACCTAACTGCTTTAAGTATTGTATTAAGTATTAAGTATTTAAGTTTTGCTTCTGTGGTTGGAGGGGTGTGTGTGCTTGAAACTGATTTGCATCTACTTTATTTTACAGACTAATAGAAAAAATATGGTTATAGTTATGTCTTTGTATTCCAAAACTAATATGAAAGGTTAATACCTATTTTTGTTTCAGTATGTTAATTAATTTTTTTTTTTGACAATGATAGAGAAAGTCACCTTTACCAAACCAACATACTCACCCAGACCAATGACACAGACAGAGTCTGTAACATTTTCAGAGGACATGTCTGAAGCAGGGCTCCCCTTTAAATCATGCCGATTAGTTTGTTTATTTAATCTTGACATTTGATATTTAGCATGCTATGGTTCTGTACACCCTTTCTATGATATGATATTTGATCTTTTATTGCATGTACCCAAATATTAGCTGTGGGTTTTATTTTATTTCTTTTTTTATTTCATGGTTTCAACTCTTAATATGTATGGCTCATCGCACTTACAACTCACATTCTCATGAATTCTTGCTCTCCTGGGATTGCCGGCAGGTCAAGCTAAAGCGGGTCAGTTTGAACCTGTCTCCTGTCAGTGGAAGACAAAATATAGTGTCAGTCTTGACACGTCCCTGCTGCAAAAACACATTCAGTCTGAGCTGACAGATATAGAAATCCTTTCCAGTCCATTTTGCAGCTTTAAAAAGCGCTTTATCTTATCCAGCTGGTGTCTTTATACGCATGTTTCTCTTTGCCTTTAGTGATAGGCTGTGTGTTTGACAGGTCATCCTGATCACTGGTGGAGATTCTCGTCCTCTTTAGATTACAGATGAGTGGCTTCTCTGTGCCGGATCCCGTTTCTTTCTAGACCCATTCAAGAGAGTCTATTTGAAGTGTCCGCTGTCATAGCGAGAGAGAGAATAAGTGGACCAGGCCCAGGAGGGGAGGTGAAGGGGTGCAGGAATGCAGATTTCATACTCATTCAGATAATGAGATTAGTGACATGCCGTCTGAGGCAGGAATTCCAGCGATTCCGTTTCCACCCACAGGCCCCGGCTGATCTGCCAAGGTGCCCTGTTTTTCTCTCTTTACTTGCTCACCTCTTACTTTACTTTTTCTTTCTTATTAAGGGTCTAGAAATTGTGCGAGGACAAAAAAATATATTTTAGCTCAATCATTTGATTTCTTGACACTGCAGGTGTGCAGCCTGAAGATGGCAGGGTGTCTACTTTTTAAAAAAGGTTTTAATAAGGAATATACCCATGATTCTTAGCCTTTTTGCTTGTAATAAAATAGTTCTCCAAAAGAAAAAGATTTTTTACATTTACTTACCTTCAATCCATTTTGACCTTGTATTCCCCCACCCTGCACCCCCCAGCCAGACACACTCAGATTGTAAATTGTCATGCACACGGTCCCACTTTATTTTAGTGTCCCTAAAACCCGTGTACTTCCTTAGTAACTAGATGTGTATGTAGTATGTAACCACAATGTAGGTACACACCGGTACAGAGTATCTACAGCTGTAATATTTCGGTAACTACACACTTGTAACAACTCTCAAAATAGTGTGTGTAAGTACAAATGTGTAACAGGACATTGGTACCAACACTTTTTGGTAATGAAAGCACAAATGTGTAACAGAACTAAAAGCACTTTTTGGTAAATATAGGCCTAGTTTCACAAACAGGGCTTAGCTTAAGCCAGGACTAGGCATTAGTTTAATTAAGATATTGAAGCAACTTTTACAAAAATGCCTTATAAGAAAATATTACAGGTGTGCATCTTAACACAGAACAATGACACTGACATG
>JAUCMT010000054.1:11649294-11666761 GCA_032357475.1 Enteromius thamalakanensis
AGAGGAATAGACGCGGTCGCTGACTGTCTGCATCTTTCGCACACTTCCTGTGTGCTGCTGCAGTCTGTGCGCAATTACAAAAAATGCAGCTACAAGGATCCTTACGTCAACGTTGCTTGTGAAATACTATTGGCTCGTGTATCTTCTGATCGATTGCGTCGATTTTTTCTGAATGAGATGTGAGCGCATTCATGGAGCAGGATCATTTTTAGTGATTAAAACATTGTGTTTTACACTCTTCTTCACGTAAACACTTTATAAGGCTTCAGAAGACTTATACTGTTTGTTTATGATTAGTCGTTGATTAAATGTTTATTGTGTAATAAATACCTGTGACTGCATTTGCCTGTGTGTGTTTATATTGTTCAGAGGCGGGTGTGTTTAGAGTAGGGGTGGGGTTTGATGCTCCAATAAAAGTTAAAAATTATAAAATAAATGTATATATGCATGCAAACCATTAGATTAAGCAAAACAACTGAAAGCAATGGAGGACCCCTCACATCGAAAAGCGACTAAAAAGGGGTACCTTGAGCTTCGAAAAGTGATGCAAAAGGGTCTTGACGAAGTGTCAACATGTGACAAGTTGGAGTGTGTTGTTTGCATCTCAACCTGTTGTTGGGGATCCAAAACCAAAATATAAACCTTTCATTACCCCGCACTAATAAGGTAATTAATATTTCACTGTTACAGAAGTTTGATCATAGAATACAATTATCATCAAGTGCTTTCCATGTGCCATGCATGACAAAAGATTATTAAAAAAGTGTTACAGGTGTGCATCTTAACACAGAATAATGACACTGACATGTTTTAGGATATGTCAGAGAAAGATATTTTCATCTGAGACAGCTCAAACATGCAATTTAGTCTGGGACTAGCTTAAGCCTTGTCTGTGAAACCGGGGGAAAGTGTTACACTTTGTATTAAATAGACAATTGCTATGGATTTAGCATTTAATTACTCAGATGTTACACAGCAGAGGGCAGTAAATAAGGCTTTACATATAAATTGTGGTTGGTGTCCAGAATGTTACATTTTATATTAAGTGGACACTTCCTTAGTTACCATGTTACCATGTATATACACTGGTATTACAGAGGTCCACCAAATCTACCCACGTTACATATCCCCCAAACCTACCCAACTTCACCCCCTGATCACCCCCTGTTCCAGTTACTCTTATACATACTGCTGTTACAAAATGTAGCTATGCAATTGCTGTTACATGACTACTGAAGTGAATAAAGTGTTGTTACCAATGTCCTGTTACACATTTGTACTTACACACACCATTCTGAGGATTGTTACATGTGTGTAGTTACAGAAAAATTACAGCTGAATATCCTGAATAGTCTAGATCATTTGCACATAATGACCCGACCATTTAGTTAGTGTATATCAGGTACACACAGGGCACACTTCTTTCTCTTTGTGTGTTTAATGTCTGTGTGTCGTCTGGTGACTCTAGTAGTTGGTGGGTGTTTTTGTCTGGTGCAGGTAACATGAGCGTTTTGGGTGACTGGGTTCAGCCAATCCATCCATTCACCCATAATAGAAGTCGACAAGACCCATTGTCCCACCCATTTTCCACAGCAAGGGGAAATAATATCTAGAGAATGCATCCCTTTGCCATCCTGCATGGCATTTACAAAAGCCGAAACGCAGTTAGAATTCCTGTCCCTTATGGATGACTTCCTGCTCTTTAGATTTTCTGCTTTTTGAAACGTTAGCTCACTTTTGTCTTTTTCATCTTGTCAGCGCAAGGTGGTCAGTTACTTAACAGTCACTTCAAAAGGCGTCGCACAAAGAGTAAATGTCAGCTGGGAAGGTGCCGTCTTTGTGTGGGAGTAAATGTATAGAGGAAGGACCTGTGTAGACGTGTCTGAGTGTTCTTGTGTTAACCTGCTCAGCATTCCTCTCAGAGGAGCTGTATGGAGGAGGAAGAATCCACAGCTTTGAGCTATACATTTCCAAGCACCCGCACTTTATTAGCCTGTTATGTGAGAACGGGCACTGGATAAACCAGATGTCTGCCACTTTTTCCTGAATTCCTGCTGTCATTATGTTGGGAGACATTCTCGGGTTTCGCTTCGCTTTATGTCAGACCTAGCAGAGCTATAAATATCAATTTGTAGCTCTTCCGTTTTGTAATCGAATCAGATTTGCACCATTTGCCGCATTCTGAAATCGATTATGTCTCCGTGCTTTTAAAAGAAATATGGTGGGATTCAAAAAGTCTGGGAATCAGAATTTAGAGATGAAGTGATTTCAGTTAATGTTTTAATTAATAATACTAGTAAATATTAGTTTTTCATTATTATTATTATTTTTTTGATTTTCATTCATATATATATATATATATATACAGTATGTGTGTGAAGAGTTCAGATGCAATGAATATAAGTATTCACTAGTGGCCTCTGGCTTTTTTACTTTTCTTCTTTTCTTTTTTAAATGGTTTGTTGGTCGTCTGCTGTGATTCCATTCATTTGCAGTATTTTTTACCTCACTATTTAAATCACCTTGTGCGGTCAGTGCGGCATGTTTCGCTGATTTGCACGCTGCACCATGTTGTATAGAGCTTTTCAGCACTTTAATGAGCCTCTCTTGAGCAGAGAGAGTCAAGCCTACCCATAAGCTCCAGTCCCTATGGAAACATAAGTGGCCATTGTTTGCAGAGGGTGCATTTGCCGAATGCAAACCGGAGACAAGCCCGAAATTCTGGGGCAAGCTGACCATGCTTGCACAGCAGGAGAGCACCCTATTCCTTGCTCTCTTTCCATTTGCTTGTTCTCTCCCAGCCCTTCTCTTTTTCCTGTATCCCAGTCTCAGCATCACTATTACATGGATTAGCTGTGCCTTTCGGGATCAAGCTTCTGTGTGGGAAGAATAAATTGCATTGTTTTCTTACGGAAGGGATACTGACATCATTTGAGAGCTTAAAGCAGGAAGAGTCTGGGAGTGAGGATGCTTCGTTTCCTCTCATGGATCGACAACCTGGATGTCCATAAAGACAACAGAGAAAATATTACAATGGCCATACAATTTACTCATCATCATCCTGTTCAAAAGTTTACACCCCCTGCCTTGAGTTGGTTTCTTGAGTAAATGATTTAAGAGTTGTGTAAATATGTATCTCAAAATCATACAGTCACTTTTGGAAAGGGTTTAAATATGCAGAAGATGCTGGGAAACCAAAGAATGTGCAGGAGTTTTTTTTTTATATATATATATATAAAATATTGGACTATTGCACAATTGTAATTTTTCTTGGAACAAGATGTTTGTGGAAATGAAGAGAAACTTCAGTATTATGGTGTTGTTCTTAGATATTTTAAAAGTAATTTTGCCTTTCAGGTGCTTTTGTACATTGTTTATTTCTAATCTTGTCTGTGAGACTGCAGCCCAGAGCTTATTTAACAGGTATTGTCTTGACTTTCCACAGATGTGCTATTTGTTTGTGTCCAAAGTACTTTGTTTCTATAAATGGAAGTGCATTTGTGGTAGAAGAGAGAAACATTTCTCAGCGGTGACATCCAGGGACAGGTTGTCCACATTCATTTTGAAAACAAATGAAGAGAAATAATTGGATTGGCTAGTCTCTTATTGGTACATTTGATTACTTTGTACTTGATGTTCTGCCCTCTGAACTGGTTTACAGATGAGCAAAAACAAATCTTCTATTGTCAAGCAATACATTCCCTTGAATAGTCAGATGAGTACAAGGCCTCATTTGGGCCAAAACAGCTTTTCGTTCTCTCAGTCGTAATGCTCCACTGCAGAAGTTAATACAAAATATGGCCCACTGAACCTGATGAACTCGGCAGAGTTTAATTCATGGTCATCCTGTAGGATCATGAAGGATGAATGTTTCTAAAACTTCCAACATTGTTGATGAAACCCAAACTCGAGGTCCTTATTACAATAGTGCATGGCCTGAAAACACAAACACACGCATGCATGAGTCATCTGACTCGTATGGAAGGACTGGAAGTTTAGTCTAGTGCTGATTCCAGGGAGATAATGACACACAACTCTGCAACGTCTGTTTTCTGCCCCAGTGAACATGTTAATTGCATGCTTGCATGTTGAAATTTAATTTAGAAACCATTATGAAGCTGATACGATTAACATTGGAGAGGGACATCTGTTTGCACGACCTTTAATATTGAAACCCAGTCATTTTCTGCTTCCAGTTTTGTGTTATTCCCTGCATTATTAATAGCACGGTTTATTTAGTCATTTGAAAGAAACGCGCTCTGCTCAGCCTGCGTGACTGAAACAATTCGAAATCACTCTATTAACAGCACTGAGGTAAAAAACAAAGAATTTATTATGTACTTACTTAAGTATTTACAAAGACCTTTTTAAAAAGTGCTATTGCAGCACAGTGGTATTCTATAAAATACACTTATTTCATAAATGTTTTTATTTAAGTTAATTAAATGTATTTTTTTAAGTTAAGTAAATTTACGTTACACTACATTAGTGATGTAGCATTATAATATAAGTTTAGTAACATCAAGTTGCATTATGTTACATTACGTTGTGTTCCGTTGCATTGAGCTGCTTTACGTTGCGTTATGTTGCATTGCATTTATTTGTTTTTTTACAAGTATCTTACATGGCCAAAAGTGTTTTGACTTTTAATTATATTTTTTGTTGTTGTTTTATAGTGAATTGTTTAGTCTTTTCTTCTCTCTCAATCTTAAAACGTGAATGCAAAGATTTCTAGTTCTTTGTAAAGAATGGATAACCATAAGTTTGCTAACCATATATTAGCAATAAACCAATGCCTTTCGTCTTTCAAATACTATTTGAATGTTGTCACAAAGCTTTAGCTGTGTGGTTACCTACTTAGCAGAGTGACAATTCTTCTGTGGTCCTTAATCAGTCAATTTAGTCCAGTCACTAAGCTTGGCATTTTTCATGATGTTTAGTCATTGGTCCTCTAGTATTACTGTCTAATGCTGTCATTTATACTGTACTTAGCCTCTCTGTGGGCATATGAGTCACTTGGCGATCTTTCTTTCTCCCAGGTATGTGAAATGGCACTTTGCTGCCCTCTAAAAAGCAGCTCTATTATGGCTCTGT
This sequence comes from Enteromius thamalakanensis, assembly GCA_032357475.1. Taxonomy (NCBI): domain Eukaryota; kingdom Metazoa; phylum Chordata; class Actinopteri; order Cypriniformes; family Cyprinidae; genus Enteromius; species Enteromius thamalakanensis. The sequence continues at coordinate 11,654,389 of JAUCMT010000054.1, forward strand.
AAAGCTGGCACTGCTTTCAGACGCCTCAGACCTTCCACTTAATCACAGCTGAATTGACAAAGTCAGATGCAAAGAGGAAAAGTAAGCGAGTTTGTATGCAGTGCAGGTGCCAAAAAGTCTATGGATTCAGCAGCCGCCTCCGTTATCCGCTTCTTTTTGAACTTCTAAGCGGTAATGTTGACCTCAGTGGGGAGAAACGGAAAGAGCAGTGCATCTTGGGAAGCGTTCCATGAGTCACTGCTTTCATTAGGTTAATGCGATGCTGAAAAGGCATTACTTATAATGACCCTTTGATCTGTCAGCGGGTTGAGGGTCTTACTTTGGATTATGTAAATAAAACGAAGGGGATACACTGAAAGAAGAAGATATACTAAGTAACAATCTCTGACAGCGCAGAAGCCCAAGAAAGAAAAAGCAGTTTTTTCTTGATTGGTTTTCTGTCTTCTGTCCAGTGACTGAAGCTAAAGCCTGTGTTTAATCTTCTTCTTTATTGCCAGCGAGAACACTTATAGAGATTGCTTCTGAGGTGACCTCTAACAGACGAATGCTGGTGCACCTCTGGGCCTTTGGTACTGTAGCACCTCTAATGGTCTACTGGGTAATAACAGTAGTTTTTATGTTACATCATATGTTCACGTACTTCTTTTTCTGTTGTGGTGAAGATGATCAAAAAAAGGGACGGAAGAATTGGATTTCCCGATTAATGCCGCTGTATGATGAGTAAAGGTGGCTTCACCCCATTAAGCTGAACTTCATTTTACACTGTTTTCTTTAGCAGAAAATAAATAAGGTGCAGACTCCATTAGTTTTCATTGAATTACAAGACAAGACAAAATGATAAAGATTGATTGCAACCTTTTCGAGGAGCTGTTTTATCTGTGGGTAGAGGAGAGGGAGACAGGAGACGACCTCGGCTCTAATAAGGTCTGATGAATAGCGAGGCTGTTTAATCATCTGTACCTGACCTTATGCTTATGTGTGCTGGAGATTTTAATTTTTTTAATATTATTTTATTTTTTCACTACTTTCTGGGTTTTGAGCGTGTCTGTATCATAGCTGTCTGTGAAGTGCTCGGATTTCTTTAAAAATATCTTATTGTGAGTTCCAAAGATAAACAAAGGTTTTATGAGTACAAGTTTTTGGGTGAACTCTCTCCTTAAATTACTGAATTTCCGTACAATTTTATATAAACACAGCATAATCAAAGTGTCTGCTAAAAACATAACAGATCATACAAAATTGTTATAGCACCTCACTATAATATTCCATTTACATTACATTTAGCAAACACTTTAGTTAACTAGTTTAAACCCAAATCAGGCCAGCAGTTCTTCCAGATGTGAAAGTTTTATTGCTCCAGATGTATTGTTAAACAGAAATGTGGCATAACTAGCCATTTCCAACCTGTTCCTACACGCAATAAGAACTACGTTAACGTCCCAAAAGCTCAATCTAGTTACGATCCCCAATAAGCCAGTCATCCCCAGGCTGTTGTGTGTGTGTGTGTGGCTGCGTTTGTATATGGCCTGGGGTCATACTGAATCATGCTAATGCTAGGTCGTGCCCCCGTGTCTCTAGGACACGAAGCTGAGCTGACAAATTTATGTGCCATTTGATTGGGAAGATTAAAAGCAGTTTGCTGTAATAGCAGGGGTTTTAGTGCCATTAAATGAGTCTATTTGGTTGGAGGCATGGATCTGCTCTCTCACAAGTGGATTCACCCTCGTTAGCGCAGCGCATGAAAAATGATTAGCGTAATAAAATCCTGCCAGGAGGCGGAGGGGGGGAGAGGGATGTCCGGGAAGAATGCAGTGTCATTGTGGGCACCTTTATTTGAGAACGTTTAATGCTAGCCTACCCTAATGAAAATATGTCATGCAGGAAGAGGGAAATTTGATTTTCAGCCTTTACTCCTTTAACAAGTGGATGTTTTTTAGGTTTATTTGGGATTATATCAGATTCATGTGTTAGAGGAAGTCTCACCGCTCATTCGGCTAGTGCACCGTGTCAATTAGAGGCTGACATTTTTTCGGGAATCCCACGGGTCAGGGGATTTTCGTGGTATTCCTGCAGGATGGGAGTCATCTTTGCTATTAATCACGGGATTGGGACAGTACAGGATAAAATAGTTAACGGGAGCAGACGGGAAATCAACCAATAGGAAAGACGAAAAAAAAAGGAAATGCACCATTTTGTAGTTTACTTTTAATACGCCTACAATGTAACGCAATTAAAAAAGAACTACACGAGCCAGCCGTCCCAGAAGCCATCTTTTTCGATATATATGGGACTGGTACAGGAGCGGGAGTCATTTTAAACAGGACAGGGATGGGAGTGGGAGTCATTTTACCAGGAGCGGGATAGGGCGGGATTATTTTTAAACTTTGTTCTGGGAGTGGGACGGGACAGGAGTGAAAATCCACTCCCGTGTCATCCTCTAGTGCCAATCAAAAAGTTAGCACCCTTTTTAATTTCTTTCTTTTATTTCTCTGTCTTCAAATTACCGGTGCATACCAGTGTGTAATGAGATTTATGAGAGAGCACATCTTCTCAAGGTGCTCTCTGCCCTTTAACCTTTACCTCTAATTTGACTCTGCCTCATTACCATAAAACGTAAGCTTTCACATTTTAAAGTGTTCTCAATATGATATTCTACTAGTGAGGACTAAAATATTAAATATGTTTTATGTTAGGCATTTCAATTAAAATACAATCTTGAAATAAATGCAGCTGAGATATTTTTATTAGGTTAAAAAAATAACTAAAAAATACTATTAACTAACAATAAAACATAATAAAAATCATGATAATTTTATTTTTTGCAAAAAAACTTATATATATATAATTTAAAATACATTTGTAATTTTAAACTTTATATTATATTTGTTTATTTGTTTCTATGTATTTTTATGTAACAATAAACTATAATAAATATATAATACAGTATAAATTTATATAATTAATAATAATTACAATGATATTGTTAGTGAACAAAAAAACCTAGCGTGGACTAAAATGTTATGGTATAAAAAAATCTATATATTTATAACTTATGGATTATGTTTTTGTTATTTTTTACTTTATATTGTATTTATTTATATTATTATATTATTACCAAATGTAGCTGACAAAAAAGTTATTTTATTATTATTTCGGGTATTAACTGTAGTTTGATAGCATAGCTTTTTTTCTTTAACAGATTTATCAAATGTGTTAAATAGCATGTATTAACACAATAACCTTGACATCCCTGGAAAAAAAGATAGACAGACAGAAAGAATGAGGAGGATCTTGGGAAATGTGTAAGCTGTCTGTCTTAGCTGACTCTGACTATAAAGAGAGCAGCTTGTCTGTGTGTGGTATATCTGTCATCACTCAGATGGCCCAGGCTGTAGGAATCCGCCCTATAACGCTGCCGATAACCCTGCTGTCTCTCTGCTCCCAGGCAAGAAGTGCTGTCATGTGGACAGGTTTTCACTGGAGAGCTTTCAGATGCTCCGTCTCATGACCGCTGTTTGAATCTGTGTGTCTAACTCAAACTAAGTCACCCCTGCTCCTTGCTCTAGCTGCCTTTGATGAGCAGAGTGTCTCACGCCGATTTATAGCTTAGAGTAAATCGAAATTATGTCGTACTGTAGTTATAATTTGTGCCCAAATGCACTGATTTATGAGGATGAGAAACCTTTCACTTATTGAAACTGATTAAAGGTCAAGATTTTCTCTTTGTGGCGCCTTGTAGATACTCATGATGGATTATTAAATCTGACTACTCACACTAAATAAAACAAGACAGTCCTAAAATGATTGGGAATTAGAGCTGTACAGCGTGAAATTGCAGTATTGTAAAAGTACGTTCTCTGAGTAAAACAGGTCCTTTTGCATTTTCATCCACATCATATAGCTGTATCTATTTATCTATCTATCTGGGTGTCAGTCTGTCGGTCCGCATCACCGCTGTACAGTGTTTACATTAAGGTGCATCAAAACTTAAGGATCAAGTGTGTGTAAAGATTTGGAAATATGCAGAGTAAAGCTGTTTCTGAAGCATGCATGAAGTATGTATCATCCCAGCACATCCTATTTGCATATTTTGATATTTAGGTTTAATACTGTCATTTATGTTGTTTATCTGTCTGTCTATAATGTCCATCTATTTGTCCATCCACCTGTCGAACTGCTCACTCTATAAATCGTATTAGTACAGCTCTAGTCCGATGTAGTTTTTGTGTAAGCAGTATATCTTACAAAAGGCTGTGGCTTGTTCTTGATGTACCCGTATTATGCTACCTGCTTATTCTCAAGGCCTGTTTGAGTTTAAGAGGATTTAACAGGATTGTTTGGTCACAATTACACAATGGAGTAGAAAGATTTGCCCCACTTGAACATAGTTGAATGGAGAATAGCTAAGTCACATGACTTCACAGCTCCGCTTAACTCAGTTATGTGATGTCAAGCCAAAAATTGAGCTGATTTACATACAGAGTAAAGTCTGTAAAGTCTTAAAGGCGAAGGAAATCTAATGTAGAGGGCACTTGATGTAGAATAGTCTCAGAAGTTCTCTCAATTGCAAATAAGGGTCCGTGACCTTTAGCTCTGGAGTTAAGTAGTGTCAAGGCTACTGAGGGTCTGAAACGCATAGATAGCACAAGTAGCATTTGAGAGTTAGCAATGTCACAGGAAAGGGTAATTGATCCACGGTCTGTATAAATTACAGAGTTGTCTTCTCTTGTGACAGCGAGCTAATGATGTTGCTTTTGGTTCTTTCGGAAGTGAAACTTTATGACCCCACTTGAAAAGTATTGAAACAGGAAGTGTGGTTGTGGGACATATCAACAGTGAAAAATTGTCTTGATTTGCTATTTTTAGGTGTTAGAAGGAGAGACAAGCTCCATCAGACATCGCATGCTCTCTAATAGGTACTAAATTTGGTTTAAAATAAAATTGAAAATAATAAATCTATTCATAATTAAGATGTTACAAAAATCTTTCTACTGCAGGATAGTGCCATCAATATTTTTTAAAATGCATACACTTGCATGTGGATGACCTCAAAATATTCAGAAATGTCCAGTTATTTCTTACTGCGGCTTTTCCGGTGTAAAAACATGGATGCAGTGATGTTTCCAGAACATGTTTTTAGATTCCTCTGCTTTTTTCCCTCTGTCCATGCACGTGTGTCCCTGGCGGACCTCAGTGTTTGGGGGCCTGTTCAGGGGAAACTGGAGTTGTACTTCTCTGCGGTGATACAAATGCCCCCCTGCAAGTTCAATAAGCTCTTTGTTTTCTGTATTAATGCTGCAGTGGAGTTCAAGCGCCCTCTCCACTGTGACTCTCAAGCAACTTTTAGACTCTTTCACTTTTATTCTGACCTGCCAAACCCACTGGGCCAAGAATATTTGTCACAGACTAATTTTGATAGATGTGGGTTTGTATTCAGAGTGGCATTTATGCAAAATAGCCCAAAGAAGTTTTACATTTCTACTTTATTTAATTGACACAATTTCTCTCAGTATGTTTCTCCAGACCTCTCTTGCTCCTTCTTGTGGTCTAGTTGAATAGTTCCCTGTCCACAAAAGAAGTATACAGATAGAGGTTCTTCCACTGACTATGTGCACCGTATCTGCAATCTGTGATGAAAGCAGCATGCACCCCACCTTCCTGTCTGATGGGAAGCTCCCTGCTGCGAACATATTGAAAGTCATGTACAGTACTGTAAGTTATAATAGTCGAGATGCTCATAAATGAGTCATTGTTTTCTTCTCTATCATTTCCTATCAGCTCAGACTCGAGCTTACTTCTGTCTGGAAGCCTAGTGAGTCACTTCATTTGCTTGTTTTCTTCTGTGAAAAGCAAAAAAGTGCATTTTTGACGTACGTGTTTAGCTGAGACCTGAGATTAAACGGCGATGTGAACGCAACTGTCACAGGTGTGGGTTTAAGTGAAGGTTTAGTGCATCAGAACTTGTTGTTAAAGGCTTTGCCTATCGCAGAGCTTCAGTAATGGCCTGTTGTAGAGTGGCGGTCAGCTTTATTTTGCGTAGGAAAATTCATCCTCGCACACACGCTCATGTTTTATAGATGAGACCTGGTTTGCAGTCGGTGTCAGTTACCCACAATCTGCATCAGAGCGGAGGTTGATATGGCGACAGCGTCAACGCATGAAACAAGTATTTATGGCTGTGTATCAGCCAGGTGCTTCAGTCACATAATGGACTAATCTTAAGCCACTGGAAATGCAATGATTTAGCAAGTCTTTTGTCTGGAAAAGCAGAAGTGATTATCTTAGAATAAAAGATGTGGGTGAATCTGACAAAGAAAAACTGTTTTCAATTTACCCCTAATTATAAGTGAAATATTTGTATGTACGTATATTTGTTGTTTGTTTTGTAGTGATTTTTAAAGAATTTATTTTTATTTATTTTAAATGAGAATCTAGCACAAATTGTCCCTCAAATTGTTGTTTCAATAATGCAAAAAATATTTCATATTTTTTATTACTATTGTTTTATTTACATTAGTGAATTTGGCAGATGATTTTATCCTAAAGGACTTACAATGCATTCAACTACAGCATATTATTATGTAATCATATTATCAAGCTTTTTCAAATCTGCACCCTACTACAATAATGAAAGATTTTAGTGTAATTAAATGGAATATAGTGCTTAATTTTTTTATCATATTTAAAATATTACAATTATAAAAAAATATATTGTTTTTAAAAATGACACTTCCCCTTTTTGCATTTCTATTATTCCAAATTTGTAATTTATTGTTACTTTATACATTTTTATTTTGTATTGATCTTGACATAGCTTTTGAGATTTATTTTTAATGGCATTATTTACTGATTTATCATGAATTTTCTTGCATTTCTGACTGTAATCCCAGAGTTTATTTATTACATTGCTGACAGGGACAGTAGGTAATCTTTAGATGAGAAACTTGATGGCTAAGCTTCGTCAGATATTGCCTTTCTATCTTCAGCTTTTATGTCCCACTACATTCTATGCCATTTTCATGCATCCCACGATTCTTCAGTCTCCCCAATGTTTGCTGCTTTGCCACTAACCAATGCTAACCAGTGTTTTTCTTATCTTTCTCCCTCCTTTTTGCCTCGTGAAGATCATAGAATGATTAATGCAGGTAAGCACAGCTTTTACTAACTTCTTGAATGCTTAATCTCTGGCTTGCTTAGATGTTTTACTCTTAAATCCCCTTTTTACAACTCTGCAGAGCTTGAAACTTATCTACAGCTCTTTAGGTAGGATTGCTTTATAAACTTCCTCTCTTAGTGGGGCGAACAGCCAAAGATGTGTTTTGAACTTGTGTTTGCATTCTGTGATGCTTTGGAATCATTCCTCCCACCCAGCATTGTTGTCACCCGTATTAAGCGAACGCCGTTATCCAACACAGTCGTATCTGAGGGAAAAAGCCAGGATAGAGAGCCTCTTTGAGTAGGTGGCTTGTGAGGAATCTGAAAGCCTGTGAAGAATGAGCAGGGCCTCTTTTTTTCAAAAAGTGGCTGATAGCTGTGCCAGGCTCTAATTGAAAATGGCGGTAATGAGTGTGTGAAAGATCAATGTGGTCTCCGTGCACACAATCTGCAGCCAAACCCCTGGAGTGTGGTTAAAAGATGGAAGGCCCTTCTCTGCTCACCCTGTGCACTAATAGTCTCCACTTTAGTAAACGGGAACAGGGGAATTTTTCTCTCCCAGGAGACTCAATGAGGAGAATCAATGAGTGTGTACTATGTCCGAAAGTCAGCACGATGAGAGGAAATAGAGACGGATAAAGGGAGAAAAAAAGAAGCCAGTGTTGAAAAGGAATGGACTCCTGTTATAGAAGAGAGAAGTTATTCAATGAAACACAATAGCCCTTCCATAGGGTCTCGCACTTTTTCGTTTTAGATAGACAAGCTACATCTGAAACATAGCAATGTGGGACAGATAATTTATATTTTATATATTTTTTTTGTCAGATATATATCAACTTACAAATGAGGAATGCTATAATAAATATGATACATGATGTGTATATATATATATATATATATATAATAACAGAAAATATACTGGTCATTAAGCAGAATTTTTTACAGATTTTTATTTTTTATATAATTCGATTTTTTACAGTGTAATTTTGCAGTTTGCAATAAATCAAAAATATTTTTTTTATATAAGTGTTTTTTTTTCTAAATGCAGCCTAGTTTTTCTTTATTCTAAACATATTTTTTTAAGTGAAAAAATGAGAACTTTTCCACAATATATACTGTATAGATATATATATTATTACTTAGTTTACTCTTTTTATGGAAAATTATCTTCTAACCTTAACATATAATTCTATGATATTTTTGTTATTAATTGTTAAATAGTATTAAGATCAGGTACTAGAATTAATATTGCTCCAAAGCCACAATTTTGATGTTTTAATATAATGTTCCAGAATTATTATTACAGGCTAAAACACAGATATATTTACAGCACAGAGAAATAACAGATTTCCCTGATTTGTTATGTATTAAGAATATTAGAAATCAGCATAGCGCTATTGAGGTTTTCTAGGCATTATGTTCATATATAGAATTGTTAAGATCATTCCACCATTAGTATGCACTGAAAGCGGAGGCTTGAGAAAGTGGTATTTTGTGTCTCTCTCACTAATAAATAGCCTCCTGCTTTCCCCTGAACTGACTTTGTGAACTCTCTGAGACACCTGCACTTTGTGAACCTGTGATTTTATGTGTGAAAAACTCTGCTCTTCTCCTGAAATCGTAATAAACTCAGCAGTGTCCAGTTTATAAGTCACAGAGTCTTGGATTTCATTTGGCTCTGTAGGTTTGGTTTAGGGTGACTGAGTGTGTGTGTACGTGCGGTGCCCCTGTATGGCGGCAGCTGTTGCCTGGAGAGCTCATTAACTGAAGAGATGTGACTTCTCTCTTCCTTCCATTACAGATATGCAAACACATAAACAACCACCTGCAGGGAGCAGCCCTGATGATGGCGCCCGGCACCTAGACACACGCACAGCACACACATCTCAGCCACAGACATGCTGGTGTTAGTTCTACAGCACAACAGCCTGAATTCTCATCATTATCTGCTAGTAGCTCTTTTGTTTACTGGCTGTGATTGCTGCTCCACACATCCCATAATCCTCTAGGAGATAAATCAAAGTTTTCCTTGTTCTTCAGCAGCAGACAAGCAGTCATTTAGCCATCTTTAACATTGACAAAATGTGCATTATTATTTTTTTAATTGTTGTTTCATTGAATAGTTATTTATTTTTCTTATTTTTTTTATGATTAATGTAATGGTTTATGTTGTTTTTCTGTTACACATCCTGGATTTTAAATTATGATGAATATAATTACTAAAATACAAGATATACTAATTATTACTACTATTATATTTTAAATTATTAAAAAAATAACAAATTCACATATTATTATTATTAACATGTTGAATTAAGCATCAGCTACTTTAGTAACGGTTTTATAAAAATATATCGTTGGAGTAATTTTACTAGTCTGGATTCTAAGGTTTCACTTTTCCCCCATTTCCCGTCTTCAAATCAATGTAGCACACAACCTCAAGTGGCTCTTCCTTTATTCTACCGTTCTAACTGTACAAAAGCTCACAGTGTAGTGAGTTGCTGATGGTGCCTGTAACTCCAGCGGCTCCTGAGGTTCAATGAGGCTGTTTGTTACCCAGCTCTCTCTGAGGTGTGAAAAACCCTGCCCCATTTCTTTTGTCACCATGGCAGAGCCACATATAAACACCATCCAATAAACACCAAAGCACAGTGTGGGCCTTCAGTGACTATTGTCCCTTTAGCTAGATTCTCCTCTCTCTCACTGGTTGATGCTTGATGGCTTTTCTGATAGATTATAACTTCTTCTTCTAGCTACCAGCCGAAATTTTTATGTCTCACACTGAACCTCACCTAGCCTTTTGTTGTAGCCAAATGAGAAATCCCTTTTTTTCCGAAAGCCACGAATTTGCTGACCGACAAGTTCCTTTGTAGTCATCCCCCATGTTTTTCCATCCCTCCTTTATTGCTGAGCACCCATTCAGTCATTTCTAAAAAGCTCCATTAAAAATGCATCCAAAGGAAAATTGCATGTTTTGTCGGCAGGGCCTGCCTTAGATCGAATGCGTTCCTCAGGTCGGAGAGGAAGTCAGTACAGAACAATGTCATATTCATTGTGCTCTTTATCTCACAGCGAGAACGGCGATAATATGTTTAATGTTATATGGGGCACCTGGGAGATTGCAATTATGCGGTAGTGAGGAGTGAGTCCCGCGAGCAGCGCTTGGGGTTTGGCGCAGCCGGCAGCTAAATGTTTAGATTCATTAGCGCTTCACTGCTGTCTGTCACAATGACTGATGCTGTCTTCACTGATTCACTTGGCACTGACTTTCACTAAACAAACCGGAGTGTTCAGGATGTCCTACTGAATGCAGCTTTAGATAATTATAATGTTCTGTTGTAAGTGTTTTTTCTTATTGGAAATGGTTTTGACTAAGGATAAGGTTTGTTTCAAAACCAGCAAGTTTGCCAGGTCTATTCTTCCCCAGTCTCCTTTACAGTCCTCTTCATCCAGTCTGTCATTGATTGGCTTTTCCTCCCACCATGTTAAAGTGATAGTTAATCTAAATATGAAAATCCTGTCATTATTTGCTCATTCTCACGCAATGGTATTCTGTGGAACACAGAAAGAGATGTTTACCAGAATGTTCATGCTGCCCTTTTCTTTACAATGAACAAAAAAGGTGACTCAATGAAATTAGCACAAAACACAATGTAAACTAGCAGCAACACAACTGAATTAGTACCCTTGGTTACCATTCACTTTTTGTAAGGAATAAGAGCATCCCATTTTACTTTCTATGGGAAGTCTTTTTAATGTTTTTTATTTGTATTTCATTTTTAGTTGTTTTTTGATCACTATTATTTTAAATTTTAGCATTAAAGTCAGCGTGATTCAGAATTCATTATAGCTTTTTCTATAAATAATATACCTAGTACAAGTTTTCTTGAAAAGAAAAGGCGAGTAAATAATAGTGATATAAAATATTGAATCATATAATGAAAATAATCTTTCTGATCAGCCTATAGCTATTGTATTGTATTCTGCTTGAGATCAGATGTGTGATCAGATTGTGTGTGTGTTGCATTTCAGTTAGAACTGGGCTGCGTTTTGCACATGACAGCTGCCCCAGCACACAGAGCTGAACGGTCTCCCAGCGGCCCCATATCTACGCTACAGAACCTGTCGCAAACGCACGCAATGCATGCTTTAATTGGCTGTTTACTATTCCACACACAGTGAGTGAAAGCCTCTAGATGTGCGTCTTGGACTGATGTATGTGCTTTAGCAGGTTTAGGTTATAGAAGTGATACTAAATATTAGTAAATCCACATTAAAGAATGCAACAAGATATGCCTTCAGAGATCACAAAAGTATTCAGTGAGAACGCTGCTTAGATTTTTATTAGTCGGTTTTATAATGATGCTTTCCAGCTATTCCATTTTTTGCATTATCATTACCATCTGTTGAATTTCATTTAATTTCATATAAAATTCAATTTGTATTTTAAAGGTACAGGCCACACAAAAATAAGAATCTACTTTATTTGCTTGTGTTTCCAAACTCCTATAAATGATTTATTCTACCTGATTTTATTAAATGATTCAGTTGATTCGTTCAAAGCAGTTTGACTTCAAATAACAGTTCAATCTGAGATTAGACATTTCAGCTTGTAGAAATTATGATATGTACTTTTCTAGTGAATTTTAGTGAATTTCATCAGTTTCTCACTTGATAAGGCACAATTGACGTTAAAAGCTACTTGTATTGTACTTATTGTACTTTTATTATGCTTTTGTAAAGCTTTAAAGGATTCATACAAAGCCAATTTTCCACTAGCTTATTTGATTATTTAGGGTCTTAATGAAAAGTTTGTAATGTAGTTTGTTTTTAAAATTTCTCAAAGATAGTGTAAAATAGTGTCATTTTACCCTGTCAAAAACAGCTCTTTAGAAATCACTCTGTTCTGTGTACGTCCCCTTTAAATCTTCACGAGCTCTGCTGACCCCGCCCCTCTTTTCCGAGGCACTCTCAGAGGATCTGTTTTTAGCCGTATTCATAGTGAAACTTTCTGGACCATGAATGATTGGCTTGAACATAAACACATTTCTGTTTGATCAAGGGTGCGTTTCCCTTCAGAACCAAACGTAACGTTAATCCTCCGTGTCTTCAGTCACTCAGATGTCGGGGTAAATGACTACTTCATTAATACATTCAACAACAAAACACCTCAATCTCTTAGGAGTCATGCTTGTCTCTGCGTCTCGGTCTGATGACG
>JAUCMT010000054.1:11673155-11707814 GCA_032357475.1 Enteromius thamalakanensis
ATTTATATATATATATATATATATATATATATATATATTTCTTTTTTTTTTATAAGACTTAATATTTGGTAAAATAGACGATAAAACAGTTATGCTGTGAAAAATCATTACAATTTCAATTTAAATATATTATAACTGTAAAATAAATATTTAAATATATATAAAGATTTATTTATTTTATTTATTTGTTTAAGTTAAATATATATTTTATTCTGCAGTTCGAAAGTTTGGTGTGTGTTATTGTTTTTCATGTTTTCATGTCATGTTTTATTATTTGTCATGTCACCAAGGCTGCATTTATTTGATCAAAAAATTATAAAAAAGTAAAATTGTACGCAGGATTGTAATTAGATTTAAGCCAAAAGATAAAATTATTATTAGTAATAAAATAAACCATTCGTTTCACATAAATGGAAAAAAGAAAAGAAACCCTTTACATTAAGCATCTTTTGTGGTCAAACTAACTCAGAAGCCTAATGCATTAGAAATAGGTTTGGGTAAGCGCAGTTGAAGCCAGTGTAAAATAAACACACCTGTGACCTCATATATGATGAATTTTATGCTTGGGCATCAAATGGTGATGTTGCTCTGCAGCCGTAAAAAAACACTTAGTGTTTACATCAGCCATGAGTGGAACATCAAAACATAAGAGATTCCATTCTAATCAGCTAAGCTGTTTATACTGGAAGTGCTCCACCATTTGAAGAGTAAATGATATTATTCTTTAAGGGATCTCAGAAATAAGCATCACATGTATACCATGGCACATACAAGGAAAAAAAAAACCTCAAGACGGATGAGTTTTCCATTCCCAATCACATTGAACCTCATTGCGGAGAGTCACTTTGTATCTCGTGTTAACAAGGATTAGCATGTGTCCGGTTCTTTGTCATCCTGAGGTATTTAAAATGGGTCAGTTCATCTTCAGGTTAATTCATTTTTTCTGAATGAAGCGGCGGAGCTGAAATGAAAACGTGGAAAATGAAAATGGGGGTCAGTGCAAAATACATGCGGGGAAAAAAAAAGCCTAGACGGAGAGAAAAAATCTGACGGAGGAAACGAGAGAAGGTGGTAGTTTTTCTCCCATAGTCCATCATGGTCCGCTAATGTATGAATGGTGCGATGAAAATTGATTTCCAAGTGAATTATTCCAGGCTCTCAGCCTTTTATAAGACAATAACCTTTACTAAAGTGCCACTGTCTTGAGTAAGATGAGTTCACGTGTTCATTTCACTACGCATTTTCTTTCTTCGACGCATTTGACTCTCTGACGAAGTCACTAAATAGACCTGGCATTTATAGACAGACTGTTTTGATCGATAGCAGTGGAAATGATAGCGGAGTGAAGGGAGGATTATTATTGTGGGATGGAGGAGAAGGAGCGACTGTTTTCTCAGAGAATGAGTTGTTGTGGGCAGGTGGTAGACTGAGCGTCAGGTCAACTTATTGATCCATGCATTTGGCCAGCAGACGGGTCAGAGACGCTCTGCGGTGGTCTCCCAGTTGGTCGTCCTCTGGCTGGAATGCCGGTGCTTCATCACTGTCAAACCTGGCTTGGTATTTTGACCTGGCGATGGTAAAGCTCTCCCCCCAAATGTGTGTGCTTTGTTTCGTCTTCATGTGGGCATGTTTGTGAGTATTTTGGCTGGTTCTCCCTCCCTTTCTTTAAGCCCAGCGGAGGATTGGTTTTGGCTGGGTCACTGCCTGGCTACAGATGCGTTCTGGCTGGTGTCCACAGTCAGCAGTCTGTGGTCAGCGGTCATCGTGCACAATGGAGACGGGCCGTCCCCTGTGGGTGTCAGACGGAAACATACACATGCATCCTTCCAGCTGGACTGATGGCTTGCGGGGCTCGGTTTCTTTCTGCACTTTTTCTTTCGGCCCCCCCTCTGTTTCTTTTAAGTTATCAGTCAGTCTCTTTCAAATCTAGTTTGGGTTTCAATTCTGTGTAATTTCACCCTTCTGTTCCTCGCTTTCCTGTCTGATTCACCTCTTCTCCTCTCTCCACTCACTCTAATTTTTTCTCTAGAGACTGTATTTTTTTTTTTTGTCCGTCTGTTTTGTTCTTCCGCTCCATTCTTTTGATCTCGTCTTCAACTCGCACACATTCTCAGCTGTCTCTGCTTCTGTCCAGCCTGAGTGTGATTTCTACCGCTGGCTAACCGGTGTACAGATGCCCCCGTCCCTGTTTGGGGGGTCCCTCACAGATATGAGGCTTTTGTAAACTGCGGAGAAGCTGCATTGCACGGCCGTGCACCCTAATTACGTTAATTACAGGCACATTAGGGTTGGATAGAACTTGGTATGGTACAAACTCTGATAGCTCAGTATGAATGCCAAATTGAGGCCAATAGAGAATAATATGCATGAAAGATGTAACAATGATACCCACATACATTCTTTAAATATTCCAGAACACAAACTGATAAAAAAAAACAACAGTTGATTGACAAATGTGAATGATGACTTGAATGAAAATGTCTTGATTTAAAGAGCGATTTTTTACTTACATGCTTTGTTGTGAAATTGTTTTGTTTTTGGTAATTATTGATGATAAAAATCTTTTTCATTGTAAATTTAGGCAATCAGTGCATTTGTTTAAATGTTAAGTATTGCTTTAATGTTTAACATCCCTCTAAATTGTTATTAAACGCTTTAAATTTGCAGAGCTTTATTCTTATTATTATTATATTACTTTTTACAGTTATTTCTACTGTTGTTGTTAATTATGTAATTGATTAACTACTCTTACTACTGCAACTACTAACTTTTCTTATTATTATTCTATAATATAAGTATTATTATTGTAATTACTACTGTTATTAGTGGAACACAATAATTTACACCATATTAAACTGTAAATAACTGTATTTTTTACTGTTGTTAATTGTTAATGTAACTGATTCACTAATAGCAGTAAATACTTTAACTGCTAAAATAAATAAGCTACAAGGTAATATAAGTTCTAAGGCAAGTAATGCATTTTGGTGCAAGGTTTTCATCCACTTCAAATGTTGAATACTGTACTTTTATTTTATTTTTTTGGGGTTTTTTTTCCTGTATATTTTCCTGTTTAGCATCTAGAATGCTAGTTCAGACACATGACCCCAAAAGCCTATTGAGTGAATGAAAAATGGACCTGCAATTCGCTTCCAGTGTGAAATAGTCCCTAGGGATACACCGTTTTGTTTTAAGATAGCGTTCAGTGTAAATAGGTCTTCCTGGTTGGAAAGCCATCTTTCTCCGCTGTGGTATAAAAATGGGTCCAGGGTTGCGTATAGACCTCCAGAGGAAACTCAAGGCTACCGAACATCTCTAATTCACCATTCCGTAATGAGTTTAATGGTCTTCTTCAATGTGCGGTTGATCGATAGCTTTCTTTTCTTGTGCTTCTCTTTTTGATTCAAGCCATCCGTGCAAACAGCATTTAATTCTATTTCTCAGAGCCTCCGAGATTGTGTGTCACAAACATGCTCAGAATGAATGAGATCATCCAGTGTTCCATGTGTGTGACAGTTGAGGAGTGTCACATGGCAACGGCCCTCCGGAACACTAGGACATGGAGCCAATTTGTTGCCTGGTGAGGGGAGTCACATGAGGTATCCTGAGGGAGCTGGGGGTGGGGTGGTACTTGGGTCAGAGAGCCAAATGTAGGAATGATAGTCAGAAAAAGGTGTTCGTAGATCATCAGAGCCGAGGAAGGGGGGAGACCTTGAGTATCCTCAATCCAACAAGGTAGCGGCGCCACGTTCACAATGTTCCCTCTAATCAGAAAATGCAATGAAGTCATCACGCAGGAGAGCAGCAGATGTAATTGGGAGGAAATAGGCTAGGCTGTGTTGGTGAATGGGTGCCTGGGAGGGGGGCCGTGTTGCAGAGGCTGACCCGTGGCCCCTGAGTTACTCATTAAAACACGGAGGCTTCTGTCTCTTCTTCCATCCATGCAACACCCTCATCACCACCACAGACCGATGAACACAGTGGACAGGTCAGAGAATGCAAAATTGACTTGCTTGCACAAACCAAGCCTGGTTTTTCATCAGAACAGTGATGGAACGGACACGCTATCTAAAGGGAAGCTGTTGCAGAGCATTGGCGTAAGGCTATTGTGAGGCAGAGCTTTGTGGAGTCCTCGCACGTCTGCGTGAGACTGTCAGGCATGATGTCTGATGAGCTTAGCCTGCTGTTGCAGTGTGTACACTTGGTTTGATTACTTGGTCCAATTTTTGCTCTCTCCTCTGTTAGTGTTCATTTATTAATTTTAGTTGACAGTGTTGTCCATGCTCATCTTTCTCTTTTTTTTAACATGTAGGCTACATTTGCACAATTAAAGCCTTCTAGGGCTGGGCGATACATTCATCGATATATTCATTCTTTGATTAGCGATAAACCTTCATCACCTGTTTTCGAATGGAACAGGAGTTAATACACAGATCACTGACAATTTAACATTCAGTATACTGTAGTGAATGAATCACCTACGAGACTGAACTGTAGCTTGTCAGTTATCTACAGATCCGTGTATTTACTCCTGCTTCAAAACAGGTGATGGAGATTTACCGCTAATCAAGGAACCAGCTTTACTCAAGAGATGTGCGTCCAGCCCTAAGCCTTCTTTAAAAATCTTTAAAACCATAACAGATTCATAACACTGTTAAATGTAAGATTTGCTAAAGATTACAATGAGTATCCATTTTTTTTTTCCTTTTTATACATTCACCTAAACATTTGAAATGAGTAATTTTATTTTTTAGTATTTTATTTTTTTATTAATTTGGTCATTTGAATCAAGTCTCTATCTCTTCCATATTTTTCCGCATACCAATTACTGTGATAAATAAAAGAAAATAATACATTCTGGTAAATTAGAACATTTTGTGTCTTTGAGATGAATAGAAAATGACACAGATTACTTTAATTATTATTCATATTATTGTTAATAACTATATAATAATTTAGGCCTAAATTATTAGACCAATAATTGAATATCATTTTTATATTGTCATATTGCATGTAATACTGTGAATCTTAGAAGTGTCACAGTTTAATTTCATTCATTAATAATAATTTTTTTTTTTCATTATTTTTATTTACATAGTCATTAACCTAATACTAGTAATAATTTAGAGATTGTGTCCATAATTTGTAAAAAAATAAATATATTTATTATTCAAATGTCATAATGTGTATGTGTGTGTGTATATATATATATGTATATATATAAATAAATTATTATTATTATTATTTTGTATTTTATTTATTTATTTATAGGAAAACCTAGAAATATATATTATTTATTTAGTTTTTCAAAAAAAGTCTCATTTAAATATTTTTGTTATTCTCCAGAGTATTATATTATATAATATATTATAATATTAATTAATATTTGCTAGATATTGTCCTTGTGTAGCTTTATTAAAAGCCCTAGCGATGCCTGACTGGTGAGTGAATTAATTAGCTTTTGATATAGGGGATTTTAATGAATCAGTTAAACCTGTAGAAAAAAGTGGTCAATAATGAATTACTGAATCATTTGGTATGATTCAGAGTGAAGTATAGTGTGAAATCTCCCCTTGTTTCTTCCCACCGTGCTCAGTGTTTTTCCTTCAGTCAGTTTCTCTGGCAGCATGCTTACGTTTGCTGATTACATGCAGAACAAATGTTTGCGTTGGCCAAGTCTGAGGTCATGTCCACGCCAGACGCAGAGCATTGTTATTTCTCTCTCTTACAATCTCTCCTCCTTTTCTTCCCTCGCTATCTCTCTCTTTCCTCAGGGTCCGGAAAGAATCTTGTAGGAAATTCTTGGTCCTCGGTTGTTATTGTGGCCGCTCTTTGTTGGTTTGCAGGTGAATAATGGATGAGGCATCTGTTATGTTTAAACGCACAGCAATCATTGGCGTACGCTTCCAAAAAAGCAGCTGTGTGGGTGTATTTGTCTGCTCTTTTTTTTTCATAGCGGATCTCATTCTCAGATGATTGAGTCCGTTGTGTTTCGTAAAGTGAAGAATTAAAAGCAAGAGAAACGGTCCGAGCGGATTTTTTTAACATGCAAGGCTTTATCAATTTATTCTTCTCAAAAAGTGTACAACTAGCTGTAGTTAGCCTTTGAAGAGTTCCGGAAGAGAGAAGAAAGCAGGCAGCCAGTCTCAAGGTGAGAAGCATCTTTCTTGTCTTCCTGTGCTAGGTGTCTCAGACTGCTGACAGCTTGTATCTGCTGATGGCACAACCCCGTTTCCCATGTCTCTGGAACACCTGTGTCAAACCGACCCCGTGAGGCCCCGGGGCCCTCAATGCCACTGGAGTCCTCAAAAAACAGTACAATCCTGTCCTGTCTTCTCGTACACACAGCGCCTGATTGCAGATACACAGCTGCATAAAGCTTCTCCCACTTTTGACAGTTACTCTCTGAAATCTGTCTGATTGATGTGAGAAGGGATGAAAAGGCTGTTTTGTGGAAGCCGGTTTTGCAAGGCTCTTGATTTGAAATATAAATAATTGAAGCTCCTTTTTTCTCCTCGGATGGCTTGCGAGAAATGAGGATGTATGCCAATTAAGATTCCCTTCTGCCCTCCAAGACGATCCGGCACGTTGGAGAACGAGCCGAAAGACGGAAGAATGAAAGGGTGAAGAGAAAGAGTTCATTACTGTAAATGCAAATGAAACGGTCCCTGCGTATAATAGCTTGTCACTGTCAGAATTGATAAGAGAAAAAGCTCAGTTTTGTGCGTGTGCATAATTTTGAGCGGAGTGTGTTCGAAAATGGAGCTATGTAATGGTAGAACGTAAGCCGTAGAGGTTATATACTGTTATTCGGTTGCCTTAATGGTAATATTCCATAATAGCTCCATATAGCATGATTTTTAGATTTTGCTCAAGCTTGTTAGGAAATGTAATATTCATAAAAGAGCACTGTGAAGTATACTGCAAACATAAAACACTGGAGATATGCTTTCCTCGGTTAAACCCGAAACTTTCTGAAATATTGTAAATGCTTTTGAGAATAGATTGCCTATTGCTGGGTTGGGTTTGCGTGTGGATGTTCTTATGAATATGTGAGGAAACGGCAATCATAATAAGCTGTAGAAATGTCCAGATGGGTTGAAGAAGCGCTCGCTTTGGTCCCCGAGCACTTGATGCTTTGCAGTGGTTGATTCATTGGAATAAGCTCAGGAGCAGCTGGGTTTTGTCTATACTGTATGCGAAACAATTTCCATTTGGTCCTCCAGTGTGTTTGCTCTTCTAAAATGGGATGCTCTGCATGTCATCCAATCACTGCATCCTCTCCACCTCTGCTTAATTTAAAGGTAGATGGAAAACAGGCTGAATTTGGCCTCTATTCTGCAGAGGTTAATTGTGCGAGGCGAATCTGTGCCGCTATTGATGGTGGAGGATGAACCGAAAACAAGCATTGTCTCAAGCGTAGATTTGCAGATAAATGGACTGCGGAGCTGCAGCAGAAGTTTCCGTGATGAAACTATGCAACCAGGCAGATGTTGGTGAAGGTGCATATGTGACTGAATGCTCAGAACAACATGCAGTTCTTTTTTTTTCATGCGTTAAACTACTTAATGGCATTTAAACGCAAGTGCATCCTTTTATATACATTTAATAACAGCGCTCGATTATCTGTCTGAAACATAGCAGTTTTGTGGCTGCAGAAGTGCTCATCTGTTCTTTATACGGTGATGTAGGTGAGTGGTTCTGGTGCAGATAAAGTCTGTTCAGCTGGGGAAAAGTAATGCCAGTGGAGTTCTTTGGAATATTGTTTATAACAATGTTTATAACTATAAAGTTTATAATTAATTATTGATTAATTTATATTATTAAGATTAGTATTATATGCAGTATGTAAATATAATTACCCATGATATATAAGTACTATAATGTTTTCACAATTAGATTTTTTAAATATTTGATTCATTTAAAACAATAACAATAACTGTTCTAACAATTAGTTATCTTGCATAGTTTTTCATTATTTTATTTATGATCTATTAATTGGTTATGTAATATCAGTGCATACATAAAAAAATTATCAGTTGTAAGCATTTAAGTATTGTAAGTAAAGTAAGGATTTTTAAATATTTTAATTATTTAAAATAATCTTTTAAAATATGTTAAATATTTTTTATAAACTTGCTTATATATATCATCTTATTGTAATATTAGTGCATCCCTAAATAATCAGTTCTCGTTGAATATACATATTGGCAGATATTGGATTTCTACTTATTATAATGATTTGTAAAATATTTTAATACTTTCTTTTAATGAACTTGCATTTTTTTATGATTTGTTTTGACAAAATTGTACAGCTATTTATATTTTACAGTAATAGTAATATCAGTAATATGCCTTTTAACCAGCATAATAATTATCTTATTGTTTTTATTTTCATAGATTTTTTTTTTTTTAAGAAAACACTAAATAATCATCATCAGTTCTCATTGGATGTGCATATTGACACACATTGGATTTTTAAGTATTTTAATTATTAAAAACAATATATTTTATGTATGTCATTTATTAGTTGTAGTCCTTATGGAAATACTCATCAGCCCATTGCTTTTGTAATATCGGTGCTTCCTTAATCATATCCAGTGGAGAATCACTGCTGTGTGTTGCTCTATTTGGACCAAGCTTGCCATAGTCCTCAAGTTTAGTTCCACAGCTGCTGCTGCCACCTGCATTACCTGCAAGTAATCACACAGCCCCTGTCTGTCATGGATGCCAGCTCCCATGAAGCCCGGTGTCAAACACAGCCAAAGTCAAGCAAGTCTCCAAAAAACAGTCACTCTCTGCTGGTCGTGCAGTCTCTGTTTTGGCACATTGCTTCAGCAGCCCTTCAAAGAACCCCACCACGGTTCCAGCTCAATTGCCCCCGTAAGGACCATTAAGACAGCATCGTGGGAAATAAAGAACGAATAAAGAGTGGGGAGCTGGAGCATGGCAAGTATTAAATGCTGCAATCATTATTGTAGTTACCATGATGAGAGGGGAAAACAGCACGCTGATGAATGAGTGGCTGTAAATGCTGTTGCTGGTTAGTTCTTCTCCATTAGTACACAGTGCCTGGCCCGTTCCCAGAGACCCAGCTCTCAGCCCGGGGCAGCTGCGCTCCTGCTTGTGTTCAACAGCTTGGTCCTGGAGTGAGGAGCAGTCTGAGTGGGAGGGTAATGAGCTCGCTCCACCCAGAGCTGAACATCCAGCTGTGGGAGAAGAATCGTCCTTGCATGCACATCTTTGCTCAGGCAGGTGGTTTCCTGGTGGGGAGGGAATTTGGATATACATGATGGTGGATCTCTTTAAATATCTCATCTGTTCTCATAAACAGTCGTGAGATTAAATGGAGCGCAAATTGGTCGTTTCTCAGATTTCAACTAAATAATCTCAAATGGTCTTTTCTAGAGTTTTGATTGAGATTTCAACTGTATTTTGAGCTGTTCAGATTTGCAGTATATCAGTTAAACAAATTCTGTGCTGTTCTATTCTATTCTAATCTACAGTTGTCTCATTTATTTGTCTTTTTTTATTTTATTCATATTTCTTATTATCATTGTTGTTATTATGGATGGCAGTATGTAAACGTATTTAGTTTTTAACGTGCAAACAATTTGGACAAACATTTTGAGCCTTAAAAGTAAAAAGCTTAACTTTACCCAAAAATCTAAATTCTGTCATAATTTACTCATCCTCCACTTATTCCAAATCTGTTTAAGTTTCTTTTTACCGGCCAAAAAAAAAGATATTTTGAAGAATGTTGGATTACCAACAAAACCCATACAGATTTGGAACAAATAGGTTGAGTAAATGATTCTAAGAATTTAAATTTTTTTATAAACCATTTAGTTAGTCTTAAATGTTGTTAAAGGTAATCTAAATATAAAAATAAGCATAATAATATGTGTTATTGACAGATACTGATAAATGAACTCATGGGCCTGATATATTGTGCATCAGACAACATAACTAAAGAACCTAATTAACTTTCCTGAGCAATTAAAGAGAAACGTCCGAGTAATAAAATCTTCCTCTGGAATGATTTATTCACTGTTTCCTTGATATATGGGAGAAGGTTGGATTTATGTGATGGTGGTTTTCATCAGTCCTAAAGCACTTAACCTGAGTGGCGGGGGGTATCCTCAACCAAAATCAATATGTGATGTACGGTATACGGCCGTGTGCTGAGCACACATCGACTAATAGGTATTAGGGTGAGGACTGGGTAAGGAAAGAAGGATTAGGGTAATTGTGTTTTATCTGCCGTGGTCTTTAGTGGATTGCACTGAGGACACACACACATACACATACATACATACACACAATAGATAGAGAGATAGAGAGACCTCTCCAGTGACCTCTACAATGTAGATAGCAGTGAACTAGAGTGGAACAGGCTCTTGCTCTGTGCTAACAGATAAAGATCAGATTTGAAAATCGCATTTATAGAGCAGAACTGCTTTTGAATTATTAAAATAGAAGAATGGTCCTAAAACATCATAAAGGAGACTGTTAAATGTATTTTTTAGCAATACTTTTTCAGTTTATTTTAACAAAAGTGTTGTAACTTGTTTAGACAAATTAGTATTAAATTAAAATGTTAAATTGCTAAAATTTAATAACAATTTTAATTAAAATATTTTTAGGACTGAAAGATTAGGCTGGAATGAAATGAACCAATTGTTGATAATAACAAAGGCTTTTTATTATGTTATTATATTATGCATAAGTTAAGTTAAATACCTGATTCAGAATGTTTACAGTTTATACATATTACTGAAAAAGTCACAATTAAAGCAACTTTATAATAACGTTACAATAAAATATCAGCTGGTTGACACATTTCCAAAGTCTCTTGTATTGTATTGCCCTTGCATTAATTGCTGTCATTTTTATCAAGTTAGGTAAACCGCAGTTGAGGCATAAGCTTTGAATAATAACCATCCGTTTTCTTAGACTTGTTTGGATTAAGATTTGTTACAGCAGAGCAGTAAAATGGACAGTTTGAATCTGGCAGATTGACAGTGATTTGATTTGGACATCTGTCAGATAAAACCCATGGGCTGTAGGAAACCAAAAAAGAGCCATACTGTATGAAAGAGTCTCAAAACTGAAGTTGCTAACAGCAAAATTACTAGATTGATTAACATTCAGTGGAAATCAGGATTTGAATCTCGCCATATGTTTTTTTGGGTAGCCGAGTCTGTAGAAATTGACTGTAGGTATTGAACGAACAGTTTCATCTCTGTGATAGCTCACACCTGGATGCATTGTCGACAGGCGGTGTGCCTCACCGAGCAGCAGGCCAGTCGGCAGATGTGTTCTCACGTTAAATTACGCTGATGTCATTTCCCATGGGTAATGTCTCTGTTACAGTTACATCAACAGAAAGGAAAAATCCCTACTTTTCTGCTTTTTCACTTTTTTTTTTTTGGTGGGGTGGTGTCGCTTTCTATTTTTGCGAGCCGTATGACAGCGCGGTGGAGTAAGGAACTCCCAGCTGTAGGAAACCAGAGCAGATCTGGCTGGAGGTGCACTTAGCTCATTCTCGCTCATAGTCTGCTGGCAGTCTTCACCTCCATCTTTATCTCCTGTGCTGTCTCGCGTCTGTTTTTCCTGACAGATTTTGGACTGTTTGTGCAGTGTAGTGTAATGAGTTGAGCACTTGGGGGGATCTGCTCATAAACAAAACAGACTAATTTATTGATGTTAGTCCATACAATAAGACATTCAGCCAGCTGCTGTGGAGGAACCTCAATGTCTAAGAATTACGCATTATGAGGGTTGAAGGAAACGGTTTCTCCTGTGGTTAAACCTTTGTGGAAACATGAAAAACCATTGAAAATTGGAGGACGTTTGATTTTGGTCCTCTTCATTGAGGTCACCTGAAGAAGGAGTTTTGGAGATGGGTGGATGAATGCATTGGTAAATGTAGAGAGATGGATGTTTGTATGGTTGAATGAATAAAGAGTAGATGGATGTTTGAATGGATAAATGGGTTGATGAATAAAGGGATAGTTGGATGCACAGGTGAATATATGGGAAAGGAGATGGATGGATGGATGGATAGATATAAAGAAAGGAAAAAAAAAATCTGAATCCAAAACTTCACTTAAGACACTTGAAAGTGAATATCTTTTGAGTTTTCTTCTACTTTCATAACCACCACTCTTTTAAAATACATGAAGTGCACCGCTCTATGCTTTGCTCTTATCCCTTCAATCCTGAAATGAGCGCATGTGCATCATACCAAAAACATGGCACAAGGAACAAGCAGAAGTTGATGAAAAGCCTTGAGGCTGCTCCTCATGAAAGTGTGGGAAGTGCAGAGTTTGTGGTTGTGTCTTAATGGAAGTTGCCAGCTGAGAGAGCACACTGAGAGAGATGTTAACCTTCTGAGATAGCATGCACATTAAAGATGCATTACGGAGTGCTTTGAAGTCAAATTAGGTCTTATTCGAGTCATGACAGAGGGTGTGTAGAATCGACCGGATGTGGCGCCCTCTTCTGTCTCCTTATTATTTGTTGGGGGTTCAGGTCATTGTAGCCTGCATAATTCTCACTAGATGCCCAGTTGTCTTTGCTAAATGTGTTTCTTAGTTTACGTGTCAGGCTGAAGGGAGATTAATGGCCCTGGTGGAGTGTGGGTGTTGTTTAGGGGTGCAGCACTACAGCTGGTGAGTGAACCTAGAGCCCTGAGCTGGAGGCCCGGCTGACCCCGTGTTTTCTGCTATGTACATCAGGGGCTCGATTTCACAGGCTTCCTATAAAGTCAATGAATAGGTTGTGTCCAAAGAGATAAATTGCCCCTGTTGCAGAACAGAGTATAACCTTGTAAATAAATATATGTGTTTGTGTGTGTGCGCCCATGACGGGTATCCAGCGAGGGGTGGGTTAAGAAACAGAGCGTATAAATAATTGATAATATGTACTGGCTTCTTTGTGAAGAAGAACGTCCATTGTGTATATGCCAGTCAGTATTGAAGGTGGGGGGTTTTAGAAAGAAGCATTAGCTCTCTGTGCTGTTGACCTCATTATGTGGCTTAGAGCATAAAATAAACATTCATAGGCGAGAAACCTAGTGAAATAATGCTATGGATTAAAAACACATTTCCCACTGATCTTTTGCCAGTATATTCGTTTTCACTTCTACTGAATATTCATTTTTGCTCATTTTTGCTTTTATTTTTCACAGTGTGACAGCTGAATAAAAGCATGGCATGGTGTCACGAGAAGATGAATCTTTTTCTCTTTTTTTATGTTTTTGCCTGTTGCTTCCAGTTGCGTTTTATTATTTATTTGGAACCATCGTTCATTTCAGTTCTGTGTTTATTTTTAATTACTGTTGCTCTTTTATATATATATATAGAGAGAGAGAGAAAGAGGATTTACTATATGTGTGTGTGTATACAGTATTTGTGTGTACACACACACACACACACACACAGTATATAGGCATATATAATTTTAAACACCTTCACTTGAAATTGTTCTTTAAGTTTAAGCTTGCCTGTTTTTCTTAATAGCTCATAAAAATTCACCAAAACTGAGAGTAATCTGTCGTATTCTGTTTTACCCACATATTTTCCTTTCCTATTTAAACCACAAAGTTTGCAATTACAATTTAGCACAATTGTTGGCAACACTCTCCCTTAAATCGCTATCAACTCAAAAGGCTTGACATGTTTTTGGTCCAATTGCCCTTTTGTGTTTTCGCTGTCGTTCCAGCTCCCCCCCCCTTTTAAAACACTCCCAAGTATTCCCAAAAGCTTTTATTCTCAGTTTCCCCTCCCTCCCTCACAGCCTCCCCCTTCTCACCCCTCCTAACCCTTTGTTAGAGACAGCCCCTCATCCACTCCCCCTCTCACTGTCTTCTCCTTCATTCGAGGCATAGAGAGGGAGTCATGAGCGTCCGTGCCGTAAGGATGCAGAAAACACGCTCCGTGCATGGTTTAACGTAACGAAGAGGTGGACTGAGTATCATCTGCCAGTTTGTTTCCTTTTTCCTGCTCTTTTTCTCTCAGGCTCCACTCATTTGTGCGTGCCGCTCCCTGGCTCTTTGGCTGAGACGCGCTGGCTGAACGCAAGCTTGCGCTGACAGAGTACCTGCTGCCTGGGGGATTTTCTGACATGAATAGCGACGATCAGAGTATATGTTTTGGCTGGCAGTGAACACTTCCTCTGAGGCTCAGCTGGACACGAGGAGGTACACCAGAAGAGGAACGGATGCTTGAGAGCTAAACGGAGAGAGAAATAGCTCCAATAAAAAGAAACGAGAACGGAAGAGCCACTTTTTCCAGAGCGACAAACTACTTGGCTGAGTCCACAACAGGGGCTTGTCTTATCCACTAAAAAGGACTGAGGGCTAACAGTGCTGTCCGAAGCTGTTGCCTAGTTTTCTTAGTACCGTTTGCCGTGGCAATCTCAGCTGTTCCTCGTATCTTGTTTCCGGCTGCCCGGATCAAGGAGCACGCCTCTGCGCTGACAGGAGCATCTGGAGGAAGAGTGCTCACCAGACAACACAACTTTTGACAGTACGCTTCATCAAGAGTGCTTTCCAAAAAAGAGGGGAAGTCGCCAGAGAGGACCAGTGTTGAAGGATAGAGGGGGGGTTGAGGAAAAAGACCCTGCTGCTCTCCAGGGCATATGGTCAAGCTTGCCAAAGACAGCTGCTGACTCTCTGTGGGCTAATTATTCATTCATTCAGGAAATGCAGCCTGGGGCGGGGGGAGAAAAGTTCTGACTTTTACGACCGAAGACGAGCCTAGTGTTGCAGTTCTCTGGAGGATTTGGCAAGGGGTCACACTCCAAAAGTTTGTGTAAGTGTGAGAGAGAGGCTAATGACTGGAGTTCCAGCTTGTGGGCAACCGAGCATTTCCCTGGACAGACGGCCAGCATGATGCCTAGCCACACCCACAGAGCATCCTGACACATGCCACAACCAGAGCAGCCTGGCATCTTCATGCCGCTGTCGGGCACAGACAGGTGGCAGCACGTCTTGAAAGAAGGGAATTCATTGTGCCATAAAAAATTACAAGCACCCTTTAAGACAAATCAAGAGCCAATTCATTACTAATTCACCAAGCTGTGGAGTTCTGCGCTTGCGGATTTAAAGGACAAAGTGCAGCGGGGATTGTTTGCAGTGTTTCCAATCTAGGCCAGGGGTCCAGTGGAGTTTTTTTTTTTGGTCAGAAACACTCGAGAGAACTGGCACTCTAACTTTTCATGACAAACCACCCCTGAGAAAAATGGAGGGATCGCTGGAGGGTTGGGGACTGTAGGACCTGTACCCTTCTGTAATTTGGGAACAAAATGCGTTGCTTGGAGACTGGTGAAAGTATTTGTCTAAGTTTTTCAGGAAGGAACTGCTATAAGAAGCGCCACTGGAGTTTAAGCTGAAGCCATTTTGGGATTTTTTTTTGTATATCTTTCTTCTCTGAGTCTGTTCGGAACGATTGCCGACTTGGCGTACTTTAGGGACGGCGCGGAGTGGAGTATGACCAGTTGTCAGTACCCCACGCCGCCCCCGGAGCGGGACCGCATGTACCAGCACAAAGTGTCGCTGGTCGTGCGGTACTTCATGATTCCTTGCAACATCTGTCTAATACTGCTGGCCACTTCCACGCTCGGCTTCGCTGTACTCCTCTTCCTCAATAACTGTAGGTCACAGTTAGTGAAACATGACTTGCAGCGTATGTATATATATATGTGTTTGTGTGTTCGTGTTTGTGCATGACCCCATAGAGTTTGTGTCTTGATAAGTTACAGATCAGTGGTCCTTTCCCTTGTGTGCTGTGTAGAGTTTTCTTACAGTGATGCTCAGGGAGGCAGAGGGGGAGACTGTTTGACGGATGGATGGTTCAATAAGGATCGATGGCAATCAAAAACTAATCCCTAATGCGTTGGCTTCGATCCCCCGCCTGACAGTGAAATGATTAAGGATGACACAGATAAACTGTCCTCATCCTACAAAGTGCTTGAACGCTTGTGTCTAAAAACACTGCTTGGTGGCGCTCTGTCATCCCTGAAGCAGTGGTATTTAGACTGCACAGTGGGATAAAGGGGGCAGATTAAATGCCTTTGGATGTGAAAGCTTGGCATTAGCGTCAGTGCTTACTGTATCTGCTTGAGTGAATCTGCGAACGCTTTGGTGTCTTAGGGTGCCCCGCCAGCCGGTGTGCGTGTTGCCAGATAGTTTTGGCACTGTGCTTACAAAGAAAAGATTGGAGATGAAACGTGAGCTCCAGAGCATGTCACAATGCACAGCAGGTAATACTGCTCTTTTCCTGTTTTAGATGCATTGCTATCTCTGTCCTGTTTTATCTGCCTTAAATAGTTACATAGAAGAATATACGTGACTTTGCTCTGTATAGATGCAATACATTTGACACTTTTTAGGTAGGAATATGTTTATTATTTTTGAAAGAAAGGCCATGGAAAAGCGAAAACGGTAAAAACAGCATTCAGCCCTGCACCTTCAGTAAACCATTACCTCCGTCATTTCTCATAATCTTACCTGTGCTCTCTCTTAAAGAGATCCACTGTGCCTCTGCATTAGATCTATATTAAAAGACCAAAATAGGGCCCTTCATGAAATTTTAAAATGTGCCCTCTCCATCCCTCAATAAAGGAGTCTGAGTGTGCGGTTCATTTATAAGCCGACCATGTCGCAAAATCGATTTAATCCAGACAGATTCCATTAGATTTAAACATAAACTCAGTTAAAGCACTCCATCCCTGCTCCTCAAAGAAGAGTAAAAAACAGGACGGAGTGAAAGAAGTACCATTAACATGGAGAGGTGCATCGTAGCGTTTGAAAGCTTGTTGGAGTGGGATACAGACCAAAGGTTAGTCATTTCCATTTTCATTTAGCAGGCACAGAGAAGAGAGGCCACACAGGACTAGAGCTGCTCAGCTCCACAACCAAATCTATCAGCCTATACATACACATCAGCAAACTAGATAATAAAACAGAAAGGAAAAGAGAACAGACACTGAATGAAAACATATGGCTGGCGTACGTATGTGCACAGCTATAATAGCCTGCCTGACAGTTCAAGATGAAGTCTATTTGGGGCCACAAATCGCTGAGTGTATCTGCCTTACCATGCTTTTAAACAACTAAATTATTAATCGCGTTAATTGCAAATAACAGTATTGATTTAAATTTACAGTAAATAGTGATTCATTTGATTCTATAATGTTTTGAGCTATGTTATTTTGTAGTCATTAACTTGTTCGCTTTTTTATCATGTATTTAAATGACTTCAGTATTTGTGCAATTATATTCTTATGTCTTTTTCAGTTTGAATTTTTGGTTGAATAGAAATAGTAGCGTACATTAATTCTACTCAAATCTGCTTTGAATGTAGGTTAATCTCCTTTTTCATAAACATTGTAAAATCTTGGTGTGGGAATATTGGTATTGTATAAAAAAATATTCTCCTTCCAATTTTTTTGCATTTAACATTTCCTTTTTTTTTTTTTTTTTAAGTTACAAGCTTACCAATGCAAGTTCACTTATTTAGATTTTCTGCGATTTCTCCGATTAATCGGTTAAATATCGGTATAGTATTATGAATAAAAAAATTGCCTTTTTTAAATCAATATTTAAGCATTACATTTTTAAATACAAATTGGGCAAATATTTGTTTAAAAACCAATTGTAAGATTTTCAGCTGTTCCTGGCAACAGTTTCCTATATAGCTGTGCTGGTATATACAATATGGAATAATTTAAAATTAAAGGATTGCAATGTTATTCCAGTGTGATGCAAATATCGTTTCACCAGCTCCCTGACGATTCCCTTAAAAAAGTTGTTCACCCAAAAGAAAGATATTTTCAAAGTCAGTAGAGTCCAAACAGCATTGGACTCCTTTGATTTTTCATTGTATGAACTGAGACACTAAGACATAAATATCTTACTGTATTTTATGATCCAGCACAGGTTTACAACAACATAATAATGACCATGAGATGACATGCCTCTATAAGTAAAGCAAATGTGCTCGAGGAGAAACTTGCGTTGAATTTCTCAGCCGTGTATCATTTACATGTGAAACAAACGTTCCCGTGAGACTTGCACAGACAGTTGTTTTGTCCTCTACTGCCACTGGACATATAAGAAAGTCAAGCTGTGCTTGGGGGCGTCACAGGGTTATGCATTACAGTGTGTGAGCAGTATATGTTTTATCTCTATGATACGCATCTGTGTGTGTGTTATTCACCCTCAGCCCTGGCGATGTTTCCCGGAGGATGAAACGCTGTAACTGTCATGATTGACTCTCGGACCAGTTCAACAGACACTTCATTATTCAAGGAGAGAAGCACAGCAAGCCGTTTCCCCCCCCTCTCTCTCTCTCGCTTCCTCGTTCCCTCACACCTCTGTTTTTCTGTCTCTCTCTCTCTCTTTCTCTCGATGTCTCTCCAGTGCTGGCTCTCCAATCTTCCTTGCGCTCAGTTGTTGACAAGCAATTTGAAGTGAGCCTAAAATTAAACTCTATCCTGGCAGTTGGGGGTGCTGGTGAAGAGAGGAGCAGAGATTCCAGCTCCGGCCCTGTGTGTGGGAGTGTGTGTGTGTGTGTATGTAAGTGCAACCGGCTGGCTGGGCAATTGATGTGATAGTTTTGTGGCGTTGGTTATTCCCGCCTGCAGAAGCAGGGTGTTGTAGCTGCACTTTAGCTAGATGGCTTCATGCGCGTGTTGTTGAAACGCCGGTTCTGTCAAGAGTAATAAGGTACGCGAGTTCAGTGTTTTCAAAATCACTTCGGTTTGGAGGAAAGTTAGACTGAGTGGGGTCGCTTCCAACTTCTGTGGCAGTTCTCGCTTTCAGTCCGCGCTGATTTTAATGAGTTTCAGCCCTACACTTTTGGCTGGTTTTGTAGACTGAATATTTTAACATTTATTAGTGTAACAGCTTAAACTGATAGTTCACCAAAAATGTTAATTCTGTGGTCATTTGCTCATCCTTGTGTCGTTCCAAACCTGTATGCGTTGTGGAACACAAAAGAAAATATTTTGAAAAATGTCTCTTTTTTTTAATCTTTACTATGAAAGTCAAAGGGATTTGGCTTTCATTGTGTCTAAAACCAGTAAAAACATTCTTCAAAGTATCTTCTTTTATAATAGTCTTTTGTGGACGTTTGTTGCTTATGTATAAGCGTTATTGTTTTCCTGTCTTGTTTTCTTGTGATCTTTCAATGTAAGTTTTTTTTTTCAATGTTTATTTCTCAAACATATTTCTATTACGATGCAGATGTTTTATTTCCATGATTTGGCTCAAAATGGAAATGAAAACACATGTTCAGAGTCTCTACGGTGTTTAAGACTATAAAGTTGTAGCTTGCTTCACTGGCAGACATAAAAACGTTTCAACATCAGTGTTGAGTTGCTGAAATAAACTCAATTTCTCTTATCCATGTTGCAGCAGTATAAGCATAAAAATGGCCATGAAGAAGCAACAGAAACCCTTTGGTAGTTAAGAAAATTTTTTTCAAAGAATTAAGTTGAAATCTTAAAAAACTTTTGCTGTCAAGATCACAAGAGAATCAAGTCAGTGTCTCCAGAAAACAGATGTTTGATTTGTTTGTTGTGTTTTGGTGATTCATCATGTCTGACCAAGAACATTTGGTTTAGTATTGTATGAAAACTATTTTTTATGGCTTTTTGATGTACAGTCTGTGAATGCCATTCCATATTACTTGTTCAAAAGTTTGTGGTCAGTAAGATTTTATTTGCTCGTTTGTTTGTTAAGTCTGTTAAGTCTCTTATGTTTACAAAAGCCAGATTTATTTGGTCAAATATACAGTAACATCAATATCATGCAAAAATGATTCTAATGTATTTGCTTCTCAAGAAAGATTACTATTATCATCGATGCTGAAAACGGTTCAGTATTGCTTAACATTTTTCTTTAAAATAATCTTTAAAATAGATGTATTTTAAAAAATAATAACAAATGATATGACCCAGGACCACAAAACCAGTTGTAAGAGTCCATTTTTATGCCATTTGAATATCATCTATATATGGTTTGTTAGGATATGGACAAAGAATCAGGAATCTGAGGATGCAAAAAATTCTAAATATTGAGTATGTTACCTTTTAATATCTCCAAATTAAGCTCATAGCAATGGATATTTTCTACAGTAAGAAATATAAAAAAGCTTAATGGAACATGGTCTTTACTTAATATCCTAATGATTTTTGGCATAAAAGAAAAATCATTAATTTCGCTACAAATATCCCTTGCTGCTGGTCCAGGGTCACACAAAAAGCATTGTAAATGTCTTTAGTGTCACTTTTGTATTTAATGTGCCTTTACTGAATAAAAAGTATTAATTTCTTTTAAAAAAATATCTTACTGACCCCAAACTTTTATTGAAAAATTAGGTTTTTGACATTTATTCCAGTGCTGTAAGTACATTACTGCAAACAAATTTGACAGCATGTCACGCAGAGGATGCAGTCGATAGAGCTCAAGTTGTATTTAACCCGAAATACTCCTTTAATCTCATATTCCAACTGATCTCTCTTAATCTATTCTTTTTGAAATTTAACCTCTGTGAAAGAGTCATGTAGTCCACTGTCCACACACTCATTCAAAATGACTGCTGACCCCCCGGGACTATCCGGATGTCTTCCTTTTAACTAATGTGCCTCTCTCTCTCTCTTCTTCCTCCACAGATAAACCTGTTCACTTCACACCGGCTCCTCCTCCTGATGGTAAGTCCCATAAGAATTCCCCTGACCAGAGTGTTTTCAGCCTGCCCAGATAATGATCTCAGCTCAGGCCCGTTTGCTGTTTGAAGTGTGCATCCTCGCCGCGTCGCTTCCCACCGCCGGCTTGTGTGTAGCCTGTTAACATGGTCAGCGAGAAGCAGGGAGGGACATCTGCTTTGATGTAGAAATCTCCTGACATCTTGATTTATCTAGACTGGTGGGATGCAGGGTGGCTGACTCTTTGGGTACGCGGCTAAAGTTTTCCCACATCCCCTTGGGACGCAGCTTCGTTTATTACTTAAGCTGATTAGCTGATTGCTTTTGCCAAGTTTATGAATATAAATCTCAATATTAAATGAGGTATTGTTTCTCTAGTTGTCACCATGCACTGAGAGTCATTAATTATACAACAACAATTTATTGGCAAATGGCATATCTCTGCACAGATTAATTGGGAGAAACAGCTGGTTTCCCCACTCTGTTAATGAATATTTATATGCGACAACATGAAATGGGCTTTGGAGGTTACTCCTGAGCTGCTGGCAGTGGAGAAGCTTCTCTTTATGAGCTGGAGGGAGCTTCATTATGGACACCGTCGTAAATACTCCAACAAAATAGCTGCGTGTGTGTGGGTGTAGTTGGTATTAATGCGCTGAAATTACATGTGGTATAATTAACTCCAGTGCACACGTGCAAACATTTTGAAAGTTTTCAGCGTGGTTGTTAGCTCCGAACCAGACCTGAATGACCAAAGATGCAGCAAACAAACTGTAATGATGCTCTGAGAGCAACGCTGTGTTCATTTTTTATACATTTTACACATGCTACACAGGCTTTTGTATATTGGTAAAAATGTTCTTTAAATTCGGTCAATATTTAGAAATATAGTATGACATTTCATTTCATAAATAATTAGTGTTATTTTAGTATTTTTGTGCTAGTTTTAATATTTTGAATTTGCTTATATATATATAAACACATTTTTTCCCCATATTAAAATATTCAAGTATAAATATGTTATATTTAGTGTGAAATTATGTAGACAAATTGTGATTTTTATATATATATATATTTTTTATTTTTTTTTTTTTTTTATTTTTAGATTTTATATATATATATATATACTAGTTAAATTCTGGTTATTTACATACATAATTGGCTATGATTTGCTTAATATGAAACATTCATGCTCTTTAAAATCATTTTTAGTGTACTGTTATTCTTGCAAATTTAGTAATATGTTATTTTGTATAGCATTAATATCTATGTTTGTAACTGTTGACAAAAAAAACAACTTTTTTTTTTTCAGTAATTTTGTCAAGATTACCACTGCATTTGAAGAAACGGGTCTGCTGGGTCTAGGCTCGATTTGCACAATAATTGCCCAATCACCTGCTTCGTAGGATGTTCTGTCTGAGGGCTTGAGAAAAAAGCTTGTGTTGAAAATCCGGTCTTTGAAATGAATTTTATTCCCCTGCAGCTACAAGACAATAGTTATTATCTCCTCGAAACGCTGTCCGTGCGGCACTGCTGGGTAATTATATCTGATTGATGTTTTGATTAACCTTACTCCTTACCAAGAGATCGGAAACTCGTAAAATTTTTTACTTAAAATGTATACATCTGACTCAGAGAGAAATAGAGGCTTCTAACTGCTTTTTAATAGAAGTTTAATGACATTAGAGATTGCTTTGAAAACCTGCAGTTCTGAGAGAAATTGCGAGGCTCTGAGTGAAGTCGCAAAACTCCATTCCCCCTTTGTTGCTTTCCGAACCGTGGGCTATCGATCACACCGCACATTTTCGATACATGGATGTTTCTTCTTCCCCGCCTGTTTGTTTCCGCTCTAGCCGAGCGTTTAAAAGCTGCAGCCAGCTCTTAATTACATTTCCGATTGTTCTGCGAGTTCTGAGACAGACAGTACTTCATGCGCCAGATCTACTGTACACAAGCCTGCAGAAAAGCTCTCCTCCCGGCTATCTCATCCCCTGCCCCTCGGCCGCTGTCTTCAGAGGCCATTAAGCGTCAAGGGAGATCGGTTGTCCAATTACACTTCCATCCCCGATCCTTCATTGCCATATTAATTCGTTACAAGACTGAGATGTACTTATATAAAAGCCTGTGCGTTAGGAAAATGAGCATGAGAGGGAAAACATGTCCTCCGCTCCAAGGACATAATGACGTTCCCAGACCAAATTATCCACAGATATTTAATTAAACAAAATGACATCACAGACATCTAAGCATCCCGCTATTACAAGCACAATTGAAGTATTTTCCCCTTCAAATGACAGAAACCAATCTGTATTGAAGTTTCCCCTACTTTGAAGCACATTTGTTGTAAATTTTTAATTTAATCACTCGCTGCAATCTGACAAAGCAACCTTTAATTAGCGTCGTTTTGTAAGCGGATGTCCTTCAGAGTTTTAGCCGCTCAAGTCGGCAAACCAAATGCTGCCAGATTCTCAAATTCAGGGCCGTGTTGCCCACACAAAGGTCATTCGTGTAAGATTTGGCTCCGCTTTGTCCCGTTAATTATCTCTGTATGTCGGTTTAGAAAGTTGGCTTCAGGAAAACATCTTGCTTTTGGTAAAACAAATGTTCGTTTGTTTGTATCCGGCCCACTTACGACATCCATGTGCGCCAAGAGATACACTTGAGAGGATTCTGTACTTGGAATGCCCTTGGTTTGGCCGCATGGTAATGTTATTTTTAGAAGGAGTCAAAGAAACAATGACGGGATTGTGTCGGGTAGTTTATAACCGATTTAATCAGATGTTTTTGACCAGTTTGAGAGTTACGTATGAGAAGATGTTGCCTGTAGCAATAGGTCACCTAGCATTCCTGCTTTAATTTGGGTCATTTTGGAAATGAGATGGTAAGATACAGACAAACCACTCCTACACATCTCGACGTGTGGTAATAAATATGCTCCATCTAAATGCAGCCTGCCGCTCGCCGTTTGTCACAACGAGTTTTTCCCCTCGGGGCCGAGCTGTACCTGCAAAAAAACATAATAGCAGATTGAATCGAGTAGGTGGTGGGATGTAGGACTGAGATGTTTATGTGGGCCCAAGCTGTGGACTAACTTTCACTTTAGACCCTGCCAAACTTTCTTTAGCTTTGAAAAGCTCAAACGGCGTCTTCGGAAAGGGGAACCGATAATAAATAAAAGGCAGGGCTTGTGTAATTTATTCAGCCATTGCTGTGTTCTTGACAGAAGGAAGCAGAATTAATTATTACCAGTCTCTTATCTTAATTAAATCTTTTCATGTCATGGATTTCACACAAAAGAGCCAGAAAAATCATGTTCATCTCTTCTTCTTTTTTTTTTGCAGAGAACGGCGCGTATCAAGATATCAAATATGTGGCATAAATTCATCTGGGGATTAACTGTTATACCTAACTCGAGCGCTCACCGAAGTTTTTGAGTTTGACATTACGCCTGGAAGTTTTGTTGCCCTCTGTGCTGTCTGAACATAAATACAACTGCAAGAAATTCTCGAGAACGGCTGTCTTTGTAGTTCTGTACAATCAGCAGTTGCTTGCATAAGCAACAAACAGAAGAGCTTGTCATGGAGAGGAAATCGGGGAGGTGTGGGCAAAGCTCGTTTTGATATTAATCTGTCTAACATATTCTTGACACAACTCAGAAGCGTACAGCGCAGAAATGGAAGCTATTGATTTCTTGAGGAGAGAGAGATGGCAAGTTTAAGCAACGAGGGTAGGAAAGTAGATGTAAGATGTGGCCGGTTTGTTCCAGAGAATTGTGAGGAAAGCAATTCATATTGACATTCGCATCAGTGAGGTTTTGTCACGGCTCTGGTTTTGCCTGGGCTTCAGATTGAAAATATACACTCACAATCTTTTGTGTTCATGTCCAATTGGCATTTGGGTCAATGACGAGTCAGAGTGTCCACGATAAAAAAAACACTTTGAAAGTTCCTAGAGTCATGCTCTTTGTATTTGTGTTGGGACATTTACACCATTTTCAAGACCATTTTTAATGCAATGATGGTGGAACACTTTCCACCTTATGTAATTGTACATTGTACAGCTTGAGCTAACCTAAAAAGTTGAACATATCTTAGGTTTTAAGAGACCTTGACTTAAAGTCAGGAGAGTACTTTGTTTATTCTGCATGTTGGCTGGACAAAAATACTTCAGAAATGCCATTTATAAATCATAAAGGGCTTGATTTATCATTTATTAATTATTAATTCATGTAATTTATTTATAGGGATTTTATCTTCAGACAGTTGCATCAACCTAACATCTATTTATTTTTATGAATTTGATATTATTTACTCACACAAATTGCATTCTTAGAGCATTTATATCACTCTGACATTTTTAACTCCCTTGAATAGTAACATGAACCAAATCAGCGGCAGAATGCAGTGAGCTAAAGCACTCTTTGTGAAAGGAAGACGTCTACTGATGTAGTTTTGGATTGAATTATTATAATTACAATGCATGGCAGTAACGCATTTGGGATGATGAAGAAACATCGAGTACTATTTCTGAAGCATTCACAGATGCATTAGTGAGGCAGGAATACCTTGAGCTGTTGTGCTGTATGATTAATGTGATCATTTGACGCATAGATCTGGGGTTCAGATGTTGTTGACAGGCTTACAACGAAATGCGAAACGACTTGATGGGACCGTAATGCGGGGGCAATCCCTATCGGTTTTTTTAATTGTTAATCGTACCCGTTAAAATTAGAACACTCTCTAGTCTCATTATGACACCAATTACGTCGCATACACTTCAGTTTTTATTACACAGACTTTGACTTGTCTTTCTATTAGTATAATTGTTCAAGATTTGCGTTATATAACAGATCCTGCAAACCATTTATCATAGTTTTATGGATGTTATACTATTATAGTGAACGAGCAAACGGTAATTTATAATTTCCAGTCTAATATTTGCTGTATATATTTATCTGAATATACAGCGTTTAGTCTTTTATCACATGCAGCAAAAGCATACTTCTAAATATCATCACACTTGAATATAGTAATTATTCAGTGCCATATCTAGGTAACTTCTGTTGCCTTTTAATATATGATAAAGCCACATTTGTTTATTTGTTGGCCTTATTTGGGCTTTTAATGGCAGGAATGAGACTTCAAGTAGTTAATAAAGGTTGCACTACTCAGACATTTCTGAATAATCATGAATTGAAAAAGAGTTTTTTGTCCCTCAGAGTAAGAGGTTACAACATCCGGGCTCATTGTTGCTATGAAAACCAGTTTATTTCTGACCCTGAATGGTGCATATTTGAATGGGTTACGTGTAGTGCCCTGTAATAGCGCCTCACTTTTCTTCATGAAGAGACTCACTATGTGTCTTGCTAGTCAGATTTTGCACGGTATTATTTTTTTCAATTGTCATCATAAAAGCAAATCCTCACAGCAGGAGCGCCACTGTCCTCTAAATTGTGTGTTCTCCGGCTTCTCTGTCCAGTCTAGTGTAACTGTAAGGCGAAACTGCTTTGTAATTCTATTCAAATGTTCCAGAGGCAGCAGGAGCAGCACAGTCAGTGTTTGTGCCTGGACTGCTGCTGACATGATGGAGTAGGTCTGCATGAAGAGCGCAGGAAACCATAAATCTCCCTGTTTAAACCCCCAAAACACGATCTTTCCCCTTCTCTCTCTCGAGCGCCTTCTAACAAAAACAGACAAGGTCTTTGCACCCATGGAAGCAGACCAGTCCCTTTTCCCTGTTATGCAAGACTCGATATCGCACTGGACAGTTGTTTGGGCCAAGTTGTGTGTATTTGTGCTCGTTCATTGCCTCCGGTCACATATACCCGAAAGGAGTCCAACTCATTCTCATCTAATTTGTATTGTTTCCCAGACTTCCCCTTAATGGCTTGTTTGACATGTGTGCTCCGCGCCACTGCACACAATTATGACAAGGTGCTTAGACAACCCGGCGAGGCTGGAGGCCAACGTTTCTATTGACACTCGCTCTTTTACGGCAGTGGCCTGCCGAGGACCAGCCGTCGCCTTGAGTGATCGTGATAGATGTGGCTATCTGTGCAGGTGTGAGCGTGTGTTCATGTGCATGTAAACTAGCGTCGCTTTCCATCAAGAAGCGCATTTTTGAGAATATTGGATGCAGACACTCCTCTTGTGGTATATAGTGCGGTAAGGATTTCAGTATCAACGTTAGAAGATGAAAGGGAGGAAATGAGAGGCTTTCACTCTTGTTTTGATTCTCAGTTGGGAAGTCCATTTGGCTGAAAGAACTTTTAATGAGTGTTGTACACAGCAGCTCAATAGAAATTATTCTGAATCTCTTTACAACGTCTGAAATGTTTACCGTCATTACCGTCATTTATGTTTTTGAAATTGTTACATATAATTGTGTATATAATCATTGCTTGTTAGTTTACTGTTCTCACATTGATTTACATTAAAACAACTCATAAGAAACAACTCATGAGTACATCGGCACCTTGCAGCTCACAAGCATTAATCAGTGTGATAGACAAACTACACCTTTAAATCTCAAGATAAGACCGTAAAATACAACATAGATCTAAAAAACAAGGCAAAATCAAGTCAGTTGGAAAAGGATGAAAAATCTAATTCACTATTTAAACCTTGAAACCGAGTTGCCTTCAATCAAAGTCCCCTTTAAGGCAGCCACTCGGCAGCCATCTTTAAAATGCCTCTCAGGCATCTGTATAGATGGGAGCACATCAGATTCTCCAAAACTGGTCTCCAAGCTCCTGATTAAATTTCATATTTGAAATCACCAGTGAAATATATAATGAAATATATAAATGTTGCTAAAATTACGTTTTAAAAAGGTTATTTCTGTGGCTAGACCAGCCAGTGTGTATTCGCAGTTCTGGTCGCACATCTCAGAATGTTGGTTGTTTCTATAGCAACCAGAATCTTAACCACAGCTGAGTTTACGGAATAGCGATTGGCTCTTTTGCTCAGAAGGCGGAGCTTCATTCAATAAAGCAGCTGTATCGAGTGTTGCATTTTTCTCCATTTATAACTATATGAGTGACATGTCTTGAGTATTCTAGTCTTTTCCTCAATGTATAGATCCAAAAAGACTAATTCAAGTGTTAATTTTAAAATAAAATTCTCCAAATGATAGCGAATATGTATATTTCTAAATTTATTATTACATTTAAACAAGAAATAGATAAATAAAATGTGCATAGTGATATTATTGACACATACCCATACCAACAAACATGAACATCTGTGCACAGTTTTTATTACCAAGTTGTTCTTTTATTTTTTTTAAAGAAGCTGGAAGATGATGTGTTTTCCCTCCTGTTTGCTTTTAATGATACATCCTGGAATCCTTAATTGAAAGAGGACAAATAAAGGCTGTTTTGTATGCAGCCATTTGCAACTCCGCCATGCAACTCTGTAGAAGCCTGCATCGAGATCATTTGCATAATGAAAGTGATTGTATGTGTCACAGAAGGAAGAGCCAGGCAGCTGGAAAGGTGGCGATTTGGGAGGGAATTTTAACACACCTCTCCAACAGAAAGAAAGCTGGAGCAAAAAAGATTCTGGAAAAAAGACAGAAGGGTAGAAAATCCATCTGACTGGTGCATAAACAAATATGTGTGCAAGACCCCTTCGGTGATCTGGGAGATGCGTTATGAATGCAAAATCAAAATACTTTGTATATATGGCAGGAAATACGCTTTGTTTATTATTCAACTACGTCTTGAAGCGTTAATCATCTTTAATCAGTCAAAAGCATATCTTGTGCCAAAACAAAAGAATGTTGAAGTCATTCAAGAGTAACAAAACTAACTTTAGGTTACGCTCCCATCATATGTAACGCATTAAGCATGACGTTCCGCCCGGCAGGAGCCTGCCTAGATCTCTTCCAGCTGTTATCCTGCACTGTTTCCCAGCATGCCTCATTCTGAGGCCGTGTACATCATGAATAGGATCTGATTTGCTTCAATTAGTTCAGTCTGGACGTTCAACTCCGACTGTAGGAATTAATGAGCCCATCTGAGGGCCCTCCCAGAAGTCAAACCAGGCTCCAGCACTACCTACTGACCCCGAGGCTCCAACGCATCGACGAGGCCGCAGGCAAGGCTCATGGCTGGTCC
This sequence comes from Enteromius thamalakanensis, assembly GCA_032357475.1. Classification (NCBI taxonomy): domain Eukaryota; kingdom Metazoa; phylum Chordata; class Actinopteri; order Cypriniformes; family Cyprinidae; genus Enteromius; species Enteromius thamalakanensis. Next base: position 11,701,993 of record JAUCMT010000054.1, read on the forward strand.
CTTCAGGAGGCTGCCGCGAGGAAATACTCATGGCATAGCATAATGTACTGTAAGAAGAAATATTCTTGGTTTTCAAGCTTTTTAGAAGAGCTAGTTAGGCATCGCAGTGATAGAAACCTCATCATTAGATTCGTATCAATATTTCAGTCACACTTTGCATCGTGGGGAGATGCCAGCAGGAGGGCCGTTTCAGATGCTGCATCTTATCTCAACATGAGAAAGCATGCAGATGTCATTTGCATTTCTCTTCATGCACTGCTTGCGTCTGTGTCTAAACCATCTCACTTATCGTCGTCTTCTCGAAGGGCTACATACATCGCCCTTTATATCAGCTTGCCTTTCGCTTTGCTGTTTCTGGAGAATGTCTGGCGTAGGCTCGGCTGTATGAGGTTGAGGTTGATGCCTGAGGAAGGGAAAGGGGCACCCGCTCCGGATCGGACCCAGCTGAGGTGAGAACACGTCTGGATGTGCGGCAGAAATCCCTGCAGCCAGTCTGTGCTTTCTCTGAGCTGTCAGTGCTCCAGTTTGGTTGTCGAAATGGAAGACGTCAGGGTCACTGTGGTCAGAAACTTTCTGTTTTTGGAGAAAGTCGTATTTGGCTCAGTTTATAGAATGGCTTTTTTTAGGAAGATTGCACTTCTTACTGTCAAATAAATCCAGTGCCTTCAAACTTCAAATGCAAGTTAAATTTAGCTGGACTGCAAAATCTGCTCTTTTTTTATTTAAAGGAAATGGATGGTTCACTCTGTTATGTCATATTGTTCTATTCCATATTAAAATTTAAACAGACTACAGAACTACTATACAAAATAATAATCATTTTTATTATTTAGGCTACATGGTGCAACCCTACTGCAAACCTTTATTTTTGTTAATGAATCCATAAATAAAAAATAAAAATAAATTTGTAATTTAATACATTTTTGTCATTGAAATTACAAAAAACATTAATAATGAGATTTTGAAAATAAAACGAATGAAAAAGCTTTTCTGGAGCTCAAAAGTGTCTGTCCTACATCAATTCCATTATGTGGAAAAGAGCATCTGGGACATTCTGTGTAATATCTAATGTTGTTGTTCTTAGAAGGTCCTACATAAATCCTCCTGGAAACGGCATGAGGGTAAATAGAATGATGACAGATTATTTTTTGGCAGAAAACGGCCTTTTAAAACTAGTTAAAACTGTATTTTATGCGGACCGTTTCAGAAATGCTTAATTGTAGGTATGTTGTTTCCACTGCATTGAACGTAACATTTCACACAGGTGTTGAATATTTCAGAATAAATTTCAATGAATTTCTCTAAAAAGGCACCTATTGCTATTCTTTAAAGTACCGTTTGTGTATCAATTCTTGTGTGACTAGAAACCCATAAAGCATCGACGGTCTTTTGGAAGCTCGTACGACAATCCATAATCCTTTATGTGGTGTAATTGCGCAGATCTGAGAGCTCAAGTAATCATAATCAGTTATGGATAATTTTCAGCACAATGGCAGTTGTTTGTGAAGTTTTCCTTTATTTTGTCTCCAGCAGAACACAAGCGAGAGACAGCCAACTCAAGCTCCTGTGATCCATTATACTACCTTTGCGGTTATCCCGTAAAGCTCTCTCTGCTGCATAGTCCTTCAGACATTTTTTATAAGATTACAGATGATGCTCAGAAATGAATTTGAGTGGTCAGTGCAGATCTATTTTCCAGTCAGCCAGCAGCACCTGGAAACACTGCAGTCTTATCCATCACACAGGAGAGAAACAGCCACCCTCAGACCACTGAAAACGAAACAAGCAGTGCGTGGAAGCAGATATGGCTAGTTTAGCCCCAGCCTGTTGTGATGCTGGCCGTGCAGGTCTCAGCAGGAGATAGCAGATCTGGAGATCTGAGGTCTATTTCACATCACCTGGCACCTTCTAGTTTACAGTCATAATTCCAGACCACAGCGTCCTGCCGAATTCATGCGGCACGCTGTCAGATACTCGCAATCGAGGCCTCCATCCGAGAAGAAATAACAGTCTTTGATGTGATGCCTAACAACCCGCTGCTGTATTGGATCGTCCATGCCACCTTTAGTTTAGGCTGCTTTGCTCAATGCAGAAATTGAAGTCAAGTGTTTGTTCCTCTTGGCAGCCCTCGCTGTACTTTTTCCCATCAGCCAAGACATCTCCGCTCATGCATACGAGACGGAGCGGCCATCGCGGAGGCGTCTGGCTTTCAATGACATCATCAGGAGGGGTGCTTGTGTTGCATGTGGAAGCCTCCCAGAAAAAGAGATTATGTGCTAGAGCCGCCATATGCTCCTCTACCCCAGGTGACTACCGGCAAAACAGGAAGTGCCACCTTTTTAATAAGCGGAATAATGCCTGCCAGCATCGTATCAGTCACCAGGGTATAACCGTCAACTGTGCGTGTCCGTTTCACTCATCATTATTAAGTCGTTGTGTTGAGGAAAACAACTGATTTCTTATTTAAGACCTCTTTGGTTTTGTAGAAGACTTTAAATGTGAATTAAAATGGTTGGTTTTTTTTTGGATGAGCAGCAGAAGCTTTGTGCTTTTTTATGTCTATCAGACTATTTTTAGAGGTGGTTGAGATTCATTATTGACATGCAGAGTTGAGGAAGATTCAGTGAGGCTGATTGGGTGTGTGTGTGTGTGTATGTGTTTGAGATAGGATGAATAATTAAAAGATGATGTAATGCACTGACGGAGAGAGGGGGAAGGAAAAAAAAGAAGTGATACAGAGTCGGTGGAGATCTGCACTCCAGGCAGCACCGCATGAGAACTCATTTCGTTAATGCTATCGGAACATGCGAGTTCAAACGTACAAGCCGTTTTGTTTGACAGCAAGGTTTTTCGCAACTTATTTTGGGATTTGTCAGTCCTCACAAGTCTGTGTGTGTGTGCGCTGTCACACCTGAGTGCAGCTCTGCTCAGATTGTCCAGCTTCTTCTAAAAGCTTTTTATGGCTGTTTCCTGAAAACACTCCATCTGTTTACCCATTTAATTAGTGACAGATGAATCAGATGATGCATTCCGCAGTTAATGTCATTCATTTGTTTGGCTCTGCTGTTCCTACAGGATATAGAGTGTAGGAATGTGCAAACCGACTTGTATTTGATACTGAATAGTCTCTAGTTTGTCAAGATGACTAATCGTTTCTAGAAATCATGAATTTGTGTTGTAAACAGTTAACTAGGCTAATTTTGCATTCACCAAAACCTACTCTAACACAATTCTTAAAGGGATGGTCCATCTACACATGGAAATTGGCATGTCTATAACATACTTTAAATACATGTCTTTTTTACAATACAATGTAGCTAAAAATAATGCATAGGTCATTTAAAAGAATTCTAACAATGTATTAAATGTAGGGTAAACTATTCCTTTTAGGATAACAATATAAATATACTGAACGAATATTTCAAAGGTCTTAGATCCTTAATGTTTAACCATCAAGGTGATTTTAAACAACTCCTTAAAGCTTTTCTTTTGTGGATAACAGATGGTTTATAGGTGCTTCTCGTCACAAGTATGGAAAGAGCGTTGGTGTCTGTTGTATTCCCAAATGCACACGAGTGACCCAAACTCTCAGCACAAGCAGAAATGAGACTATGCTGAGCAACATTAACTGCAAACCAAACGACTTTGATAATGACCCTAACCCCGTCTAAAGAACTTTTTAGCGTTGCTCATAAAATGAATACAGTTATCGACTAATTGGATGAACGATCAAATAGTAGTGTGTTTCATATTCTGCATTCATACAAACTTTTGAAGATTTGAATTATAATTAGCGTTCATTTTCTGCTTTAAAAATGCCACTGTGTGAATGTTCACATATTTTTCATTCAATTCTCTTGATTCACTGTAGATTATAGTCAGCAGTGTTCATACAAGACCCAGCGCCTTTTACCTCAGTAGTAATCAGGTGGTCTTGAACTCTTTGCATTGCTTCATTCAGTTCTTTTCCTTTTAAAGTGCACCATTAACCTCTCAAATAACCCTACGGGAGGTACGCAGGTGATTTCTGCTGCCATATTACACTGGTAACCACGGTGACAAAAGGTTTTTGTTGTGACGACCTACATGGTAGCCATTTTGGACCACTTTATTTGTTTATATCCCGGATTACACCCATTATAGCTAATAGGCTGTGTTAACTGCTTAAACTGTGTTCTTTCATTCGAGCTAAAGTCACAAATTGTTTAGTCAGAACCTGAATGTAAACACATTTAAAAACACGGCTCATATGGAGTTGATTTTGATAGTTATCAGTGTATTACTGTACACCTACACAGCTCAGCCTCTTCTCAAACACCTCCGATTCTGCCATACTTGCTCACCATGCCTCTACGTGCAGGACTGTTGACTGCATTAGCATGTTGTTAGCATTCTGTCATCGACTGGAGCACAAATGGATGTCATCTTCCTCAGCTTGTGCTGTGAGACTCGCGTCGTGTGCTGTTCAGCTGCGAGATCTCAGTATTCCTAGACTGCTCTCGATTGTCGTTATCGTTTCTAGCATTAAGCATTTACGTTATCGATTTTAGCTTAAGATTGGTAAAATGTAATAAATACCCACATTGACTTTCAAATCAATGCATTGACAACAGAGACACAATGTGAAGGCAGTAGTCTAAGGTGGCCTCTGGAAGAGATTTGTGGGAAGAGATCAATGCAAGTGGCAAAATGTGCTTAGCCTTTAACAACGGAATGAGTAGCGCTTTTTAGCTAATGCCAGAAAATGCAATTATGTTGCATCAGACAACCTTAGACGATGTCTGTGGATCAAATACAACGCATGCTTGCATACTCAGCATGAGCGCTACCTAGCAGACGCGATTTCATTACGTTTTTGGAGTCATTTGACTTCACACACCGGTGCTCGCTTGCTAATTTAACTCACTCCCACCTGCTGTTGGCAAAAGAATGTGTAATTGTTTTAGTTTAGAGCTGTATTTTATGATAAACGCAAATGTGAGGCAGATGAATATGCATGTACTGTTCAGGTGTCGCCAATCCATCGAGTCAGCTCACAGATGAGGCCCAGCTGGAGCCAGGAAAGACCCAGATCGGTCGGCATGACAACCTTAGCACCAAACCGCTCATGCAACATTCATGCTGACCTTTTATTTGTCTGGCTTTGGCCCTCTCGTGGCCCCTGCGCATCGCCCTCCGGCCCTGTGCAAAGTCTTAGGGCCTCATACAGGTGTGTCTTCTATCACCTTGTCTCTCCATTCAAACCCGACTCAGCCACATGCCGCCTCGTTCAGCTTTAATAAGTGTCAACATGCTACCAGCAGCAATGCGGGGGAGGGAGAGAGAAATATGATCCGCTTTAGAGAGAGACGTATGGAGAAAATGACCTCACTGTGGAGGAAAGAGGCTGTGTTTGTGTGTCTGACTTTGTGATGGTGGAGGAGATAATTATATCAAATCACACCTGTTACGCTGCATTCAGGGTTTTGTGAATAGCATTAACCATTGTGTCTTATTCCTTTTTTTACCTTTACCCTAGTTTTGTACAATAAGGTATAAAATCATTCTTACCCATGCGTGTGTGTACATATATAAAGTATATACAGTAATGTGAAAGAGTCTGGATTTGAGATTGAAATGGTGTCAGTTGGAAATATCAGTTTACTTTTCCAAGCATTATTTTTGTCATTAATTGTAATAATGCATGGAGATTATTGTCTGACAACAGCCAGTGCTCCACACAGAGATATGATCTGATCATCATCCAGTCTGTCTGGAATCACATGAAGAAACAATCCAGACTCAATCCAGAACTGTGGAAACATCTCCAAGATGAAGAAAAA
>JAUCMT010000054.1:11707914-11829754 GCA_032357475.1 Enteromius thamalakanensis
TGTTTTTATTGGTTTATTAAGTACAAACAGGCGAGTTATGAAAAATTGAGTGTGAGGGATAATTTGTTCACTTAACAAAAAGATGAGGAATGAGATGGCTAACTGTATTAGCGTATAGTCCACTGTCTATAATAGCCTAATTTAGATATCACTTTTTTTTTAACCGACTACCAACAACTTACTACTGTCATCGGTTAACATCCCTATTTGCTTTCAAGTCTACAATCATTCTACAAGCGTTCTGTTGAGGAGGGTCAAAAACAGGACAGAAAATAGCATATTTCAAATTATGATCTTAATTAATAACATTACAAGTATACCTCAGAGAACAGTGCAAAATAAAAAATCCTTTCAGTTTTACTGAAATCTGCATAATGAAGAAATTGTAGAAATTTGAACTCATTGTCCCCTGTTTACAACATATGTCTCTGGGCTGTGTATGCATACACTTATGTGTCTTTTCACTGTTTCAGGACGGTCTATTGGAGCAGTTGTATGACCTCATTTTGGAGTACTTCCACACACAGGCCTGCTCCATTGGCTTCCCTGAGCTGGCTTTGCCCACCATCGTTCAGGTACTGTTCTCACTCTCTCTGGAACAAGCTTTGACTTATTAACTTTCCTTCCTAACATTTATTACATCGCCAACAGGTCATAATAAGTGAAAGTTATGGAGCGTGCTCAACAGTTGTATTTAATGGCTCCTTTTAGTCCTCACACCTCAACATACACATCCCGACACTTACCCTAGTGACACAGCACACACATGCACCACAATGTTCGCACTAACACAGTACACAAACACACAGGCTGAAGGAAAAAAGCCAGCTTCTTCCACCATCACTTCTTTCAGCCATCTCTCTCTCACACACACTCAAGCCACATCCTCTGTTCTGGCCAAAACCAAGCTTTTTTTCACTGCTGTTTAAAAATCAGCTATTGAATATTTATTCTTTTGGCCCAGTCAGATTTATTTATAATATCCACTCCCGTTTCTTCTGTGCTTTTCATTGGCGGAATAAAAAAAAAAATGGAAATTGAATCTGTATGGAGAGTTTCTAAAGAGATTGTTTCTTTTTGAGGAAAGATAATTCACACTCTGTTCACATAATTTTTTTGAAGTTTCATTTGTTTGCCCTTTCCCATACTCTCTCTCATGCATGCTCTCTCATGTTGGTCTCCTCAGCTGAAAGCCTTCTTGAAGGAATGCAAAGTGGCCAATTACTGCAAGCAGATGCGCCAGCTGCTGGAAAAGATACAGGAGAACTGCAGCTACATCACAGAGCGAAGGCAGAAAGCTGCTTTTGGCGTAGCTGATGTCACAGCTGTGGTGAGTACATGAAATTGTGTAGTTTTTTTTTTTGGGCCAAACTGTTGTTGAATTGATTGTGAAATAAAAATGAATGATTATGATCTTTAAGCAAAATGTAGGCCATACAGCCATAAAAATGGGGAACGATATTATTAACCATTAATATAAAAAAAAAATCTGTAAAATCCTATTAGGTGCAAGACACAATCATGTTTTTTCATTTGAAAACATTTATTTCTGCCTTTTGTAATTCATTAAAATTCATGTCTGTGCAGCAAGGTCTTTTTAATAAAATTTATAATAGTTTTCATTCATTTTCTATAATATAGTAGTTGATTTGGCTTAAGTCTGTTTTCAGTTTTTTATTTTTATTTTATTTTATTTTTTTAACAAAATTAGTTTTATTGATTTAGATTTAGTTAACTGTATTAACATTGCTGCGCAGAATGAAACTGTTCTGTAAACATTTGCACACCTTGTACAGCTTATATTTAATGAAATGCAGTACTGCAATGTGTTAGGATTTATGAATCAGCTCCTACAGTGTATGTCTTATTTGTAGCTCGTCAGAGTACAGCTGATGTGTTAACTGCTTTAGCACTCATTGAATGAGTTCTAACATTTTTATCCAGTTGTTTTGATTCATTCGGTCAGCCCAAGGATGTTTTTTTTTTTCTTCTTCTTCTCTCCACTCCGAGTTTTTTTTTTCCAATTACACAGTGACCATAACAGCACTTCTAGTCAGACGCTTGTGAGCTTTGGGACCAGACATGGCAGTCAGATGTTTATTTTAGCTATAAAAGCAGACTGTTATCCCTGCTGTTCCTCCTCTTTCCACCCACCTCAAACACCACCCTGCCTTCCGTCCTCTCGCAGGTGACTGCTGGTGAGCCACAGTTTCGTCTGTGTTTGTGTGTTCAGAGCCCTGCGTGTTTACGTGTGAACACACCGGAGTGTGTGTTGCTGTGGTCAGATGAAAACAGCATGTGGTGGTTGGCCTGGAGCCTAGTTGACCACACCACCTGCAGGTCAGGAAGTGCATCACAGGTCCTCAGACAGACACACACGGCCATCGTGGCAGGGAACGCTATTACGACCGTAGCCTGACGCAGGGTCGGTGGCGGATGTGAGAGCAGATGAAAGTAATGGTGCGGAAAGCTTTCTAATGCCGTTTCTCTCAGTGAGAGACTCTGAGGAGGACGAGCAGACGTTAAGTGCTTCATCTGTGAGCGTCTGGGAACATCAATCCAGCAGCAGACTTTGTGCTCGCTGAACAGGATTATTGTGATTACAGAAAATTTCACTGTTTTTGTTAGTTTTGTCTTCATTCAACTTTTTTTAATCTTTTTTTTTTTTATTAATTTATTTAGTTTCAGTATTGTTCTATTCATATTTGTGAGCATGGACCAAAAAACAAATAATAATGGTTCATTTTTTTTTTTAAATTGAGATTTATACATAATCTGAAAGCTGAATACATTTTCCACTGATGTGTAGTTTTTAGGATAAGACAATACTTGGCAGAGATGCAACTATTTGTAAAAAAAAAAAAAAAAAAAAAGTAATAAAAAGAAATACAAATATTGAAAAAATTGCCTTAAAGTAGACCAAATGAAGTCCTTACTAATCAAAAATTAAGTTTTGATACATTTACTATTTCATATTGATATATTATGATCTTTGCTTAATGGCATTAAAAGGATAATTTGGATGAAATGTTTTGTATACTTTTGTGCCTTTACTTTTCTTGCTTTAATTCTGCTTAGTTGTTTTTCATTATCGTAGAGCACATTTAGAGTTTTTTAGTTTTTTTTCCTTTTTTAATGCAAATTTTTGTCTTCATAGCAGTTTCAGTTAACAGTAATAACCCTGGTGCTGACTGGGCTGATAATGACAATGAAATTGGTGGAAAGAAAAAAATGAGGGGACGGCAGGGGGGAAGGTTGTGAGAGAAGGTGAGAAGTTGCTTCCTCTCTGGGGCTAGATCTCAGCTCCATTCATCTCCATCTCCGCTCTCATTTGTCACCCCTGCCGACACACAGCCCGTTCATCTCTCCTCCCCGCCCCTCGCTGTCTCTGGACCGACTCGTGCTTCTGATAAATATTTAAGGCCGTTTAAGACTGAAATGAAGGAGGGGTGGAAGGGTCTGTGTCTCTCGTCTGTGTAATGTTAAGCCGTAGGGAGAGATGCAGCAGGGCAGAGCATGCAGACAGCATGGCACCACGCCGGGGTGCGTCTGTCGCTGGGCTCCGGCCAGCAGGAAAGATGTCCTTTAGTAACGAGGGTGGCATGGCAAACTTCTCACCCGGCACTGCCGCCAACACAGCTGCACAAAGCCCCATGCCCCACAGATCAGTCCAACAAACAAATATTCCTCTCTATGGGTTATACCAGTTCCTCCGTTAACTCTAATACAAAGCTTAAATAAATATATTGCTAACTATGTAGTGATGTTTTTATTTATTAATATTTTTAGATTTTAATTTTTTCATTTTATTTACATGTTTATATTTAGTTGCAATTAAATTTATTTTTAATTCATTTTATTTCAGTTAGTTATTTTAATTCTTAGGTTTCGCTTCTCATTTTTATTTCGTTTAAGTTTTAGTTTTATATCAATTACAAAATATTTTTAATAATAATAGTGTTTGTCTTGCTCTATCTCTCAGTCTTTATATATTTACATATATTTATGTAAAAAGCTAATGTGCATGTACAACAGCCGCAGCAATGGTTAAAACATTACACTGTGATTTCATTTTAGCCTGATCACATCAGGATTTCCGTCCAGAATGTGCACAGCAGTAGTTGAACAGATGCTTCAAAGGATAAAGCCCCCGGTTTGCCAAGGAGCTCATCCTCGCTGGTCATGTATACATCTGTTAGCTTTGTTTGGGTCTGTTGCATCAAGGAAGGAACACATTGCACCCTTTTCTAGCTTTGATCGTTTTCGCTATCCTACAAACCACTGCAAATTGTTATAAATAAGTTTAGCTAACTGTAGACTGAAGTTGAGATTTATTACGGCCTATTGAATTTGGAGGTCAACTAATCTAATTTTACCTGATCAATATCATCCACAAAGACCTTTAAGGAAAGGCAGGCAGGGATTCACTCTCTTACACCCTCCCTTGCCCCTTTTTCCTTCTGTTAGCCACTTATTTTTGCAGTTTCAGAGAAAAGGTGTGCACCAAGGGTCGCTTCTTGGCCCGCTATCATTGGCCAGATACTTTTATTAATTCACTTTAATCATAGTGAATAGACCTTACAGTCTGTTTTCTGAGATGTTCCAGACTTGCTTCACAGTATTGATTCACAATAACAGAGCAGGCCAGCGTGTTATTATTATCTTGAACAATTGTACTTTTTGAGTAACTTTAAGGCTTTATTTTGTTGTGAATGTGTATTGTGATCCCATTTGTTTAGCTCTCCTATGGGTGAGCACGCAGTAGCATTCATTGTGTGTTTATTTTGCTGTGTTTACAGGCGGCCTGGGAGAAGCAGGTAGCAGAGGAAGGCACGCCACTCACTAAATATTACAGCCAGTGGAAGAAACTTCGTGAGAAAGAGATTCAGCTGGAGATCTCTGGAAAAGAAAGGGTAAAAATGCCAAAACTACTTTAATGATTACCATTAGACCCAAATAAGCCAAACCACAGCTTTCAAAAGAAGTTGGATTTAGACCGGTCCTTCATTTGTTGTTTTTGTTTCATTGAAAGTGTCATTACAATGTTATAGTTTGATCTTCATTATTGGATTACATTCGTATATCAAGATGGTCATTTAACCGAATGCTATTACAATGCCAGTTTTATATTAAATGCACAGATGTGATCATCTTTGTGAAAAGTGTAGTGCCGGTTCTGTGAAAGCACCTACTGTGTGTGTTCGTGTATGTGTGTGTGTAGCTGGAGCGTGTCCATAGGGAGATAATGGAGATGACACCAGGCGGAGTGTTGGCGTCTAGGAAGCGGCAGATTGGCGGAGGAGGCGGCAGGGCTAGTGCTACAGGAAGAGTATTATAGCGCTCAGGGCTGCGTCCCAGGCTTTGATCCACCGAGTCCCCACGCTCAGATCTGATTACCACTGCCTCCCTCCTGCCTCTACTGCCTCTGCCACTTCCTCCATCAGCACACACACACGTCCCATTATGTTTTTAGGAGAGATTAATATATCTTTTTTCTGTGTGGCTTTTTGTTTTCTAAATTATTTTTGTATTATATTATTAATTTGAATTAGTTGTAGTAATAAGATATAAATAGATGTATCTTTTTTTTTTTTTTTTTTTGGACATCTGATGTTAATGAGATGGAAGGAAACTCAAAGAATAGCTCATTGTACGTCTACAGAGGAAAAGACAAAAAGAGAAAACATTTCCATTCAACCATATTTGGTCTACAACTAAATCTAAAGTGAAAACAAAAGCATTTCATCAGCATTATATTCTCATTAATGTCTCAAGTGTTTTGTTCATGTTTTTGCCAGTTTTGATTAATGACAGTATTTGAAGATTTTTATATATTTTTTTCCCCATCGCTTTTTAATTTAGATGGAGGACTTGAATCTCCCTGAGATCAAACGCAAGAAGGCTGAAGAAAAAAAGGCAGACAAGAAGGAGTTCAAGGGGCTTTTTGAGTCGGATAGTGACGACGACGATGATATTGACCTGTTCAAATCCAAAGGTAAGACTTTGTGGTAATACATGCCATGCAAATACATGTTTAACGTACAATAGGAAAGATTCCTAGAGTTTTGTTTTCCTGTAATGCCTTTCTTTGTCACTGGGAGGCTGTAGTCTATTGCACTACGCTGTCAGAAGATTCTCATCTCAGAGTTCAGAGCTGGGTTCTGTAATACTGAAAATGTAAACCTAACAGATCTTTTAAAGTGCAACTTTGTTTCTTTAAGCATTACAACAAAACAAGGTCAAACGTGTTTTACTCAGGCCAACCGAGTTTAAATTACTTGCTTTATTTGTGGGTTATTGTGACATTTTTATCAGCTGTTTTAACTCGTTCTGACGGCACCCATTCACTGATGTAATCCACTGATGTAATCCACTGATGTAGTGCTAAACTTTAAACTTTTTCATTTGCATCTTTTATGCCTTAGGGTGAGTAAATTAAATTAAAAACTGAAAGGACTTTATTCAACTAATGGAGAAGTGGTCTCTATGTGACAGTATTAGAGGGGAGGGACTGAAAAATAAGAGGACTTGATGTTATCTGAAGGTAAAAAAAAAACAAAATTGTGGTTGAGCAAGGGTAAACATTTTATTGAAAATTGAAAATTGAAAAAGATAAATATTCATGATATATTTCAGTAATATTTTAAAGTTTGCTTTGAAAAATGTCAGTTGATATCAAATATTTAGAAGAGTTTCCATATTTTTTGAAATGTAATGTAGCTTCCTGTTTCTAAGAACAATTATAATAATTACTATATAAATACATTTCAGATGCTCAGATGTGAGCCCAGTTATCGCTCGCTGGTGTTCTCTCTCTCTCTCTCTCTCTGTGAATGGATCTCTGTGGAGGGCAGGTCAGCTGTCAGACGTGCACTTGCCTCTCCTCTTTAACTCTATATCTGGAGTTGTGTGCTGGGTCATGTGTCGGACACATGCCACACTCTCCCACTCCTCCCGCCCATGAGCCGACAGGCCGACAGCCACAGAAAAAAGTCCCATGGAGGTGGGAGGCGAGAGGAAGGTTTTTTTGTTTTTTTATACATCTGGTGCTCATTGTGTGAAGTCCCTTCAAATCTCTCTTATTCTGTCCGTGCCTCGCTCTCTCTTGCTCTGTTCTCTCTTACAGGAAGCTTTTTTTTTGCATACTTGGATCCCAGTGGGGGTTTGTAATTCAAAACATTCACTTGGAAAGATGTTAGTGGCCGCTCCTTCACCACACAGCTTAACTGGCCCCATACCTCCAGCGCTTAGACCCGAGGAATACAGTCACATGACCTCTAATATATTAATTTGTGGTCTCGGTTACATATTGTCAAACATAAAGCCTTTTTTTTGTTGTTGATTTGTAGTTCCTTTTTACTCTCTTTACCAAACCAACAAATATATTTCACTTTTCGACACTTTTGATTAAGACATTTTCACTTCTACTGTTGGTTTTATGGCGGTCACATGACAGAGATTTAGTGCAGGCGGCTGCTGTGACCCTAGGAGTCATTGCTGTAGTGAGAAGGAGGGTAGGAAAGGATGAGGGTGGAAGTGGAAGGGAGAGACTGTTATTTATAAAGTCATTGTGCATTCACATGACATAACAATATTTACATATCCATACCCTGAATAGACTCTGACTGTGACTGGTTGCTGGAGTTTGTTTGGAGTTTGAGGATGGATGTAATCGCAATATACCCTTATTTTTACAATTTAAAACCTCTAATAAATTGGAGAATTTTTTTTTAATAATTTTTGTAAATAATGTTAGAAAAAATATATGAATGTTTTAATATTCAATATAAAACCTATTTTTTCATAATTTTCAATATATTTTAATCATTTTGACATTTTTATTAATCAGTTAGTACTGATAAATTTGTGTCGTGGTTTATTATAATATTAATCAGCATTGTTCAACTATTTAAACACCCATAATAATAATAATAAGAAATATTTCTTGCCCAACGAAGGAAGAATTTTAAACATGTTATATATATATAGAAAATGTGTATTTATTTAGATAATTATGTTAATGATGTACATAAAATTATTAGGGCATCTTAAAAAACAAAAATTAATAATATTCAAAAAAATATTGAAACATTGCCTTTGTGAGCATAATATACTTTTATCCAACAGTTGGAAAGGCAAAAAAAAGAATTGCAAAATTTATATATATATACACACTACCGTTCAAAAACCATTAAATATCTTACTGACCCCAAATTTCTGAACGTTAAAGTGTTTGTGTGTATTATATATATATAAAATAAATAAATAAATAAATAAATAAATAAAATAATAATAATAATAATATTATTATTATTATTATTATTATTTTTTTTAATTGAATCTCAGCCTGAAGTTTCTATCATTTGAAATATTGACAAGTTTATATTCTCACTGGAATAAACTCAGCTTGGGCCAATTTTTGTCCAATTAATGTTATATCTGTTTGTCACTATTTGTTTAAGGTAGTCTTGATGACTTTTTTCCCAATTTCTAGTTTCTTTGTCTCTGAAGGTTTGGTGCGTTTCACTACCTGCTGGGTTGGTCTGCCTGTGGCCCGTTAATATTCTTGAGTCGTGTTTGGTATTTTGTTGTCACTGCAGTGTGCCAGATTGTTTAATGCCTTTAACTTTCTCAAAGACTTGGCTTGAGCTTTCTCCATCTTGAAGGGGAGATTTTATAAACACTCTCATCTTCAGTGTTTCTGTGTCATGGCTGTTTTTAGTGCTAAGAGCAACATGTAGATTGTGTCTTTGATCTCCCCCCCCACCCTTACATTTTCACAGTATTGATCAGCCCACAGGCAGTCATTAAAGTCTTTGCCTCTTGCTCCTGGTGGACTTTCTGTAGCCTCTCTGAACTCTCCGGTCAGCCGGTCGCCGGTTATATTAAGATGCATGAGGCTCCACTCAGCAGCAAGGTGTGCGCCTGGTGTTAAGCTCGGCTCCCCCCTCTGGCTGGCTCCAGTGTGTGCTGGGTAATTAGGGTGGAGGGTGCCTGGCTGGGGAGGTGTCTGTGCTGCCATTCACCTCCCAGGCAGCATCTAATCAAATCCCACTTCAAAGCTCAGGGATTTCAACCCCGTCCTCTTCAGAGAGCACGAGACACTCCCACACACACCTCTGGATTAGCGAGGCTAAATTGCCGTCAGAAGCTAGCCTCTATTTTTGTCATGTAAATAGTAACCTATGCGTGAGCAGCATGGGTAGGTCAACTGTGCTGTAGTCTAGTCTCTAGACGAACGCTAGAGAATCAAGCAAACTCTTTCTCTTTAGCTTATTTAATGGAAGTTTATAGATTGTTTTAAAAGTTTAACGTTACTTTAAGTAAATATAACAACGTAAGAAAACAATTTGAAAAAGTGAGGGCAATATAAGCTGAAAATAACATAAGTTTAATTCTCACAAAAAAAACACTTAAAAACTGAGTTGAATGCTAACATTTTAATAGCAAATAAGACTTGTTCTTAACGTATGCTTCTACTTAAATCTGCTGTTGAAATATGAACATTTAACATTTAAACAGTGTAAAGGCATCACTAACGGGTAAAGTATAAATATAATATGTAAAATACTGCATCTATTTAGCAGAATGCTCCTGTTTAGATTTTTTTTAGCTAACTATCAAGTTTTTGGACAATTAACAACTTAAATATTTTATTTAAATATTACATTTTTCTGTTCATTTATGTTTCTTTAGTGCTAAAATTAGAAATGGAAGATAAAAAGATCAGTCCATGTGGCACTTACACCGTCAAAACAACATTCAAACAGAGTTTGAATAAAATGTAATTGTGTGATTAAGAGGTGGAAGACACGCTAGTCAATTTAGAAAACATTTTTAACAAATTTAGAAAAAAAGCATATAGAATAAAATATTGATCTTGGAATTAAAGAACTGATAATAAATCAGGAAATTAGTAATGTCAATCCATCGTAGTATACACTATCTTATTAGACGGCTCTCTGTAATGCTTGATTCTGATTGGTAAGTTGAAACATCGTTCTTTTAAGTTAATAACCGCTCCAAAGTAATAACGCATAGCCAGTACTACTTGTATGTTTAAAATCCCTCCACGCCATCTTGTGACAAACACTGGAATGTTAATTTAAAACCGAATATGCCAATAAAATGTTTCAAATTCGTATTCATGTCCAGTTTTTCTTCCCTATGTGGCAAGTAGCCGTATAATAAGCGGGATAATATACAGGCAGCCTGTACATTATCTCTTACATATCAACCACAACAGATAGTCATGTTGGCTGTGTGCATTCATGTTGTGTGTGTGTATATGGTTAAATGCACCAGAGTAGCACTAAGTTAACGTCACCATTTCTTTTAGTAATTTCAAATTTTAGGCTAATTTTGGCGATGTTATGTAAATGATGAAATCAAGCATATTTCTTTGGATTAACATGCACCAATGAATTCTGATTTCATGTTGACTTTAAAATGGCAATTGAATTAAGCTGTTCACCTTACCTCAGTATCAGCAAGGCCATTTGAATTAGAACTTGTGTAAATAAATACAAATGAACATGTTTTGAGGACATTATCCGATTGTTTTTTTTTTTCTTGTTTTTTTTACACAGAGGAAAAGGGTAAATCTGATGAGGATGATGAAGGCCTAGAGGACCTCTCAGGCCTGAGCGATGATGATGATGATGATTTAGATGACTTGGAGGAGGATGATTCAGGTGATTGTTTCTGTAATGAGCTACTATTGGCTTTGTTTAGGTTTTGATATATGCTGTGACTTGAAAACGATTACATTTTGTATATAATTTTCAACACATTTTTAAACCATCTTAAATGTAAGTATGGCATTTATCTTTTCCTCAATTTTGCCATTTTCTCAGATGGCGACGGGAAGAAGCCCTCGTCTTCTAAATGCAAAGCACCAAAGAAGATGTTGAGCACACAGCTGAAAGAAGTGGCTGAAGGAGATGAAGATATGGTTGAGGACCTGGAGCTCTCTGATCAGGACTAAAGTTACAGTGTTGCATCAGAGGGACATTTCTATTTCACATCCAAACACGATTTATAGTATTGTTAAAGCAATAGTTCACTAAGAAATTAAACATTTTTGGGTGAACTCTTCCTTTAAGACAGCCCCTGTTGTAGTAAGTACATGTTTTTGCACCATTGTGTTTTATAAAGTGTGTAACAAAACAAATGAATCGAACATTTCATAAGGTTGTCCAATTAAAAAGACCTTAGTTTTAAAACTACTCGAGGCTATCTTTTTCAGCTCAGTATGTAGAGATGTTGCATTGTGTGTTCAGAGGAGGTGAATGGGTAGGCCAGAGGCGGGAGGTGGAGGCACGGGGTCGGCCCTGAGCACCAGGCTGCCAAACGCTCGTATCATCCACTGCCAGGCTGTGCTGCCCAGGTGGGGAGAGAGGAAGAGACGAAAACAGAGAGCAGCCTGTTCTCTCGCCAAAACATCTCTCCCCTTCAGTGCTTTCACGTCACTTTCTGAAACCGCTTGGCTTTTTCTAAATGTTTTAAAGCAGCGTTTAAGCTGCCAGCACTCCACACAGCTCTAGTGGCGCTGTAGGAAATTGGTTAAGAAAAACTACTCTACTAGAATAGTCAAAAAATGAAATTTATCCTCAAATTGAATTGTGAACTAGAAGAAACAACTCGTTAAAAAGCAATTTGTTTAGGAATTAGACTGATCTCGCTCTTGAGATCAACTGATATGGTGCAGTTCACTGGAGACCCAGACGATGACCAATTTAGGTCTGACCTAGCATGTCATCAGAAAGACTCTGCATATGAGGACACATAATAAAAACTTTAAGTGTTTCTGCATCCTTTTTAAAGTACACATTCACTGTAATTGTAAGAAAAACCCTTCTCTTTTTGTTCATGAAAGTCAAAAGTTTAGAACACCTAAAAAAGGCAGTAAACGGTAACACCATTTTTTTCTTATGTTCACAACTGGGTGAAACAGCTGTTGTTTATGGCTGAAGCATCTTTCCTGTTGCATAATGGGAGTGTGAGCACACATATTTTGCGTTCTGTTCTTTCCATAACTCCCAGCTTGAGGTGCTGTTCAGAACGTCAAGCAACGTTAAATTCAGGCCACCGTGACTGAACGTCAGCTGGGCCGCATTAGAGTAAATTCAGTTTGCACTAGAGCTGCCTGCCGCACGCATCATGCCTGTGTTTGAGCGAGTCTGGGTAACAGGTTTACTCGTCTATCACATGCAGCACCTGGCGCTGACAGTCACGGGTGTAGTAAAACGATTTTTTTTTTTTTTTTTTAAGGGGGCGGATGGTGGACGTCCCTGAGAGTCAGTTGTTCTTTGGGTTAGGCGGGGGCCACGGGGGCCCTGGCCTGTGACTGAACCTGACGCTCTGACAGCTGTTGTTGACCTGAACCCTGCACCCCCCTCCTCCCCTAACCAGGGGATTTACCATCCGCTGGGGCTGCCACTCCCTGCCCTACTGCAGAGGAGTTTGGAAATAAACATATTACTCAAAGAAAAAAAGAGGAGAGTGCATCTGCAAGTTTGCAATAGGATTTATTTCACCCAGCAGAGAATAGAAAAATAGGATGAAGACAAAACATTGATGGGAAATCTAGAGACGATTTTAATTAATTGCTTACATATTTAAAAAGAAAAACAATTTCAAAGATTTGCATAAAGAGCTTTGTGCCTTCCATTTCCCTGCAACAAAGAGAAAAGTATTGTTCTTTGGGATTAATTTAAGGACAATTTAATATTTCGTTGCTCTAACTACAGCAAACAAATTCCTATAAATATTTTTTTTCTCATTTATATGCTGAAGTGGCATTTAAGATTGGGGCTCATGATTATTACAACTGGAATACACAGCAAACAGAAAAAGATGAACAAAAGTACCACCAAGTCAGCCAGTCACATTTTGTTCAGTTAATAAAGATTTTTAACTCGTGCAACTACATTTAACAAAACGTACCACTTATTTCATCTTCAGTATATTCTCATCTTGAGCACGTTTCTGTACAATTCAGGATAACATGTCTTTCCCACAGCAGTAAGTGTGACCTCACAATGGCATTAATCCATCTATGGACAAGGCATCGGGAGGAACGTCCATCCTTCCCTAATGCTCTTTCTTTTAAGGGGGTTGTGAAACTAAAATGGCCCAGATTTTTTCGGGTAAGAGTTTGGGCCACTGCTTTGGCTGATGGCTTTTGGTCACAGGAACTCTAAGTGCTTTACACGTCTCTCTTTTTGAGGTCCTTTTCCATTTTGCTTCCTTTAGTATGGTGCCCTGTATGTGTACCTTGTTTCGTCACTGGTGAGATCAATGCTAGATCTCTTTTGAAAATTCCACATCCATCCATCTTTGGTTTTGGACTGTGGAATGCATAGTTGCACTGGTCAAGACTGCAAATGAGTTCCATCCTGTTCTTATATTTACTCCTCTTTGGAGGATTTAGTCTTTAGAGGTGAAACCAACTCCAGAAAATTTAAAACGGCTGGAAGTTGGAGGAGGAGGAGGAGTTGGCGTGAAAGCAAAAAAAGAAAGCGCCTCTTTCGAAGTTCACCGCTCCCCGAAAATGTTAGGTACCGCAAGAGTTCCTGCAACATCTGACACAAAAGAATGTCGTATGTGTACCTCGTACGTTCGCCGGATGCATCTCCTTTCCTTCTGGCATGCTGTTTAAGAGCAGCTGTCTGCTCACGTTCATCTCTCGCACACTCTAACGCTTCCTGTCTTGTCCCCAAGTCCCTATTTGCACATCTTTGGATTTTGGCTTCCACACAGCCGCTGCGAAGGGCGTAGCTGCTTTAGCCTGTGTCGTTTCATCAGTGTCTCTCGTCTTTCTGCACATTTCTCCACACTTTTCCTAAAAAGATTAAGTGCCTCTGCATAAAGGTCCTCAAGTTTGCTTTTTACTTTGGGAGGGGGGGTAGAGGGGGTAAGAGGAAGGAAAGAATAGTTCAAAGAGGGCCCCCTTCATGCCCTCTCTCTCAGTTTTTACCTCCTCCCTGAAGCACTGCCTCTGCCATATGGAGAAGCAGTCAAGAGTTTTAATGGCCAATTCTACGAGGGAGGTTTAGTGGAGTCGTAAGCTCCCGCTGAGGAGGGGTTTCCGTTCTCCTGTTTGGGGGAGGCGCGGCAGGCAGGAGGGGGAACGCTGAATGGGGAGGAAGTGCTGCCGGTAGAAGGAGGGCGGGTCTCTGTGGGCAGGGGGTCTCTGTCTGTGGGGCGCAGAGCAGATGGCGGCAGCGGGAGGGCCAGCGGGAAGCTGGTCATGTAGAATATTCTGCCAATACGTCGCGCCACCTGAGGAAAGCAGCCACATGCCAGCGTTACTTCTCACACTGTACACTCAACAGGAAGTACACAAGGATATACAGTACCAGATAAAGATGATGATCTCTTTCATGTCTGCTTAGATAAATAAATGCAGAACTGTGACTACACATAAAGAAACAAAGACTAAAGAAGTAGCCATATTTATAGGTCAGGGGTAGGCAAGTTCAGTTCTAGAACTCACATTGCCTATGGCCTTAGTAATCTGAAGCTTGTTTAGGTGTGTTTAATTAGAGTTGGAGCTAAACTCTTTACCACCAAAATTGCCAATACCTGCTCAAAAGTTGGACAACGGGTGTAAAAATCAGACCACATTGCTAAAAGATATTAGTATATATGTATTAGACCATCTTGTGGCCTTCTGAGGTACCTTATGCAGTTAATGGGGGCAGTCGTGGCCTAATGGATAGGGGGTTGGACTTGTAACCAAAAAGGTTGTGGGTCCCAGGTCCGGCAGGGATTGTGGGTGGGGTTAGTGAATAACCAAGTGAGGTGAGACCCACGTTGGATGGGTTAAATGCAGAGCACAAATTCTAAGTATGGGTAACTCTGGACATTGGGATATCTCTGTTTGGTAGAGTTTAGCTCCAACCCTGACCAAACTGACCTGTAATTCTGAAGACCTTGATTAGCTTGTTTATGTGGGTTTGTTTAGGGTTGGAGCTGACTTCTGCACGGCATTGAGGACAGTCGTCTTGTCCTCTGTACAGTCTTGCTCCTGTAGAACTATTGTCCTCTAGAGTTTGGCTATGCCCTATTTACAGCTATTTAAACACAACTGAATCCAGTTTTCAGCATTACTTGGCAATCGTATAAGGTCTGCATGAAACCTGCAGGACAGTTTAGATACCCATGGTACAGCAGAGTTTTTTTTTTTTACCTGAGAGCGGATCTTGAGGGTAGGCCCTAATTTCAATCCCATGTTGTTGAGCAAATGGTCTTCTGTCAGCAGTGGCAGAGTCTCGCCATCGATGGCCTGTTCTCTGAAGACCTGAAAGAGATGACTTTGCTTTAGCTGATGTTGATGAACATTCACTTTACATGCACACAATTCACATGACTCTCATTCCACAGGGAGGCTCATGCACACTCGGCATCTGCAATGAAATGAGGTGCGCTGTGGTTGACAGTGGGTTTTTGATGATGCGTTGCGCATGCAACAGAGTGACATCCAGTGTGGTGAGATGTGTGAGACAGAGCTGCGAGTGAGAAAGATAAGAGCAGCGCAGAGCGGCCTTCTAACTTTTTAAAGTATGCTCTAGAAACATCTAAATCAAGCTATTCTGGTCTAATGTTCTCGTCTACAAATTGCAGCACATGATCTTCATTCTGTGCTGTACTGTATATCTCCAGTAGCCCCTGTTAAAGGCAGGGGGAGGAGAGGAGGCGTCCAACACTCTGCTCCTGCTCTTGTCCTCACCTGTGTATACTCCCTACAGCCTGCTAGGCTGCTGATGAAGCTGCACACCTCCTCCACACTCCACTTGCTGATGTCCTCGGCTGTTCCCGGCTCTTCTCCGTCCACGAAAAGACCTCCCATGGTGCCTGTGGGCCCGCCAGGCCGAGAGGAAGCAGAAATCATTAGAGACAGAAGGCCCCCTGTCCCCTTACACGCACGCTTGCGCCTACACACCGCTCTGTTATTGACCCTGCCTATTACAGAGTTTAGTAAAGGTCAGCGACAGGGCCCCTTCCTGGGGGAGGTCTCTCAGCTGGAGCAGGTAATGCATTTCAGATGGCCGAGGTTGCTCTGCACTCATTTAAGTTAGGTGGGGACAAACACTTTAGCTACTAGCCTTTAACTAGATATTAATGCTAGGCTAAACCTTATATGCTGCTTTAATATGTTGATATCTCTTGGAATTTTTTACCACTCAGTTCCGTTGTGCATGTATGTTCCTGACTTTCATAATACTTCATAGTGTTTTGTTGTTTTATAAAGCCTGACAGCTGTGAAGGCCACATATATATATAGATTGTGATGTATAGGTACACGAAAAACCTGCATGTTATGGTAAATAATTCATTTTGTCAGTAAATGATGAAAGAATTTTAGTTTTTGGAACTATTTTTAAGAAGTTCTTTTAGTTCACTTTCTGATTCATCCTATCAATGATATGATGAGACTTGTATGTTAGTATACTGGTGCATTTTTGTGTGTGAGCCAAAATCATTTTGTATGTTGCATGTTCAGTATTTGCTAGAATGCCTGAGGAGAGTTAGCTCAGCTTCTCTCTGAGTTGGTCACTTCCTCATTAGGAGACTCATTTTCCATTAAAACTTGCTCTGGGCTTGCTTGCACTCTGGGCTCAATTTCTCAGTTTCTCCAACTCTCTCGCTCACTCTTTCTGTCTCTCAGAGGACAAAGAATACTATTTGAACTCCAGATTTTTACAGATTGTTAAAGTTGAGGAGCAGGCATATGGTGTCACTAACACTAGTGCTGTGTATGTTCGGTTAAAATAAGGAGTGCATCGGCCGAGTTTGCATAACTGGAATTGGAGGATTTTGAAAATGAAAATTGTCCCTAAAATGCAATCTCTCATTGGATGTGATTTGGGTTTTGTTATCTGAATTTTAAAGGGCTGTTAACTCACCGGTGTGAAAGTAAGGGCTGGTGTATGGAAAGGTGAAGGGCAGAGCTTGTCCAGGCATGGTGGGTAAGGGTGGGATTCCTGGTGGCAGGTATTTGGCCTCGCTCTTGCTCAGACCTGATGTGAAAAGGTGGTGGGTTGGTGACTCTTGGCCAGTGGAGCTACAAGGAGCACTGAGCCTTCCTGACCCCTCCCCCAGCTCTTTCACCGCTTCACTAGACTTGGTCACATCCTTGCCATGGCACACCTCTGAACCGAGACTGTGTCCATCGACTTTGGAAAGCCTCTCAAGTCTGTCTTCCCCAACCTCTGCATCATTCTCAAAGTCTTTCATGTCTTCATCCTGTCCCTCTATTTCTCCGTCCCTTGGACAGCCCTCCCCAAGCATCTCTTTAGTCTCGGATGAACCCCCTTGTTGGTCCCCTCTGAGTGGTCCTCCTTTCCTCAAGCTCTTCCTGTTGCTAAGGTCTTTAGAGGAAGTTCCTGCTGCTGCCCCCTGGTGGTTGAAGGAGAGTAATGGGGTGGTGTTGTGCCGCAAAACCAGCATGGCGTTGCGGCGATTGAGCTCTTCTCGAAGTGGGTGGCCCTCTGGGATTTCTTGCAGGCTGCGCAAGGCAGGGTGTTCTGCAGGGAGCCCAGGATGCAGGCCCAGCGGGTCCGCCAGCAGTCGCTGCCTGTGGAGGTTCTCTAACTCCTTCTGTCTCAACAGTTCAGCAGACATTTCCAACCTGGAGGAACAATCCACAATCAGAGAGACACATCATCAATTTAATCTTTTTCTAAAGCAGTTGCTCAAACATCCGTTTAAAAAGAGTCACATTTTTGCAGCCCTATAACATTACCTAGCAAGGTTCTGTTTACGAAGAATCTCCTGTTGACGGGCGAACATCTCTGCCTGAGCCGGCTGCAGGAAACCATAACCTACAGGACAATGGTAAAATGAGAATATATCTTTCTGTATTCAATATACAGCTAGTGTTCACAGATTGTTCACATTATTCAACATAGTGATCAGATTTTTTTTAAGTATATATATATATATATATATAAATTATTTTTGGGACTACTGTAAATGTAAGATAGATGTAAATAGATTTATCAGAGTCGTTTCTAAAATGTGTTTATGGGTGGATAACAACCCATAACCCATTAAAGGAACTCCCAGGTTAAATGAGCTTGGAGTTAATGTTAGGGTGTTACATCTGGCAGAGCTGGCTCACCTGGGGCTTGGCAGAGGGCAGAAGGCATGCCCAGGAACGGGGGACGCAGGTGAGGCCCCAGAGCAATGTGAGGAGCATTCTGCGGGGACAGCAATGGAGGAGGGTGCGATATGTCTCTGTGTACACAAACAAAAAACACACCATCATTAACCAACTGCTACTGTTTTTCTGCATGTTTTTCTATCGCACATAACTCATACAGCAACACCATTGGTACAATGTTTGCATCTTCTGTTGCTGTTCTTTGCACCCTTGGGATGTGTACCTTTATCAACCTGCTTAAAGTCATCATGAAACCTTGCTTACAACTTTAGATTTTAATTGCAAAGATCTTTTTTTTTTTTTTTTTTGAGTTAACATATACAAAAATAAATCAATTTAAAAATATATATATATATATAAGTAATCAGGGTCTGTTTTGATGTCACAATGACTATAGTAAATTGTTATTTACATTTCTTATCATTTGGTATTAAGGTAATGATACAGGATTTTTCAAACAATTTTTCTACCATACTGCGACAGTATGGTAATGATACCGGTACTTTACTGTAACAATTTACATGTGTTCCAGACTGATTTCCAACAGTCTAATATGGCTATGTGGTGTTATGGTAATGATTAAGTTAAGGAGCTGTACATAGCACATATGTGGAAATAATACAGGATTTCAAAAGTCTGTTTTAGTTGTACTGTGGTATGCTTACAATACAGATTTCCAACAGTTTAATATGTTCGTGTGCCATTAGGGTAATGATACAGTTTTTTAAGGTGGTATACAGTTACTGCAATGTGCTAACAGTACAAGTTTCCTATGTCTAATACAATATGGCTGTATGGTGTTATGGTAATGCTGCGTTCTCCTCCATCATTTATTTTTATCCCCCCCCCCACCCCCCTGGTGCACGCAAGCCACCGTAGCCCCTCATCAGTCCTGTCACGCTGCGGACAGCGGCACTGTTTGTATCTTTGCCCCCCTCCCACCACAACCTCCATCATCTCCTCGCTCTCACGCCCTCCCTCCCGCTTGCTCTACTGCGCTCTGTGGCCCTGCCACTCTGGTAATGAGGCCTGAATGCACAATAAGAGCATGTCATACTCCGACAGCTGGGGAGGCCCCCCAGCCTCACCCGGGCTACAGGCTGAAGCACCCACTAATTAACACAGTTCTTCCTCTTCCACCCTAACACACACGCATACATCCCCCTCCTCTTCCTGTCTCTCTCTGCTGTATTCAGCCAATAAAAAGGTGGCGTGTCGCGTAGCCTCAATTATATTTTTTCCTTTTGTACAGGCAGAGAACACAGGCTGTTCGTATACAATACAGCGGCCGCCTTTATTGAGCCCCGGCAGGGGAGAAGAAAATGAGAGGAGGGGTAAGGAGAGAAAAGGAAGGAGGGGGAAATATGAAGACGTGTACTATGACTGCTAGTGGCAAGGTGTTGAAATCCAAGCAGATCCTGCAGTGTCTTTTTAAAGCTTTTTACTGCTCCTCTGCCAATGCAAGCACCTCCATTTACAGAAACTCTTCACTGAGTCCCCCAAAACACACGCTCACACATGCATAAATATAAATGAAACCCAATGCGCCTAAAGCTAGCGAAAGAACAGTGCGGTTACTTTGTACTTGTGACTGAGCAACGCTTGCTCCAGGGGGAGAGAGACTGAACAACACAAACACACAAACATCCAAACAGAAGAGACCGGAAAAAAAAACCCATCAGAATTGAGAAGCCACATTTTGCTGTGCTCTACTTAGGTTTTACGTCATTTCGTAGCTAAATAGCCCTTGTGTGTCTTCAAAAACAAAGAAATCTAAAAAACAGAGGGAGACATGGAATGAGTGTGTGTGTGTGTGTGTGTGTGTGTGGATGGAGGGGTAGAGGAAGGTGTGGAGAGACACAAAGAGGGGGAAATCATCGATCGATCGGGCGGCTGTTGAAATGTTAATGCTAATCGCATAACCGCTTTCCGCCGGTGCCTCGCACTTCTGTGGCAGCTCCAATTAATCTGGAAGAAGGCAGCGCGTGACCTTGAGGCCGGGAGTCGGGCCGGCAGCCCAGCCATGCTTATGTAATTACACTGTGAAGTGTGTAATCACCTGGCCTAATCCCTCAGGCCTCACAATTAGCCCGGGCGGCGCTGGCCAGGCCTGCCAAACTCTGCGCCGCCCTGCGCGGCCCACAGATGAATAACGGTCAATTAAAGCTGCATGACTGGGGCCGCGAGGCGTCCGCTCGATAGTAATTAGCTGTAATCATGGGGAGACGTGCCCGGCAGACGTGCTTCTCCTTTTATAGGAAGCAATTTTGGAATGAGGCAAGCATTAACCGTTTCACTCTGGGTCTTTGGCCCACAGAAAAAGAAAAATGGGGTAGAGAAGAAGGGGAAAAAAAGAAGGAGTGATATGGTGGCTAGCAGGGACTATGATTTTGCTTTAATGTTTATTCTTAAATATAACAATCAAAATGTAAATGAAAAGCTGCAGCATTTGACTAGTGGCACTAGTTGAAGTTGCAATAATTAAGCTAACTTTTCTCTGTGCAATAAAGAGATTTGCCCAAAAAAATTGTATTCTCTCACAAGTAGAATTGAAATGATATTGATATATATATATATATATATATATAATTTTTTAATTCTTTAAAATATCTTGTGTTTCTCAGAACAAAACACTAAATGATGATAGCATTTGTAAGTTTGGGTGAACCATCCTTTAAAGCAGAGATAAGAGAAATTGCATAAGGCAGCTTTAAAAATGTGTTAAATTTATTTTTAGTACACTGGTTGCTTCTCAGTTTACTGGCTTAATTACCTCTACATCTTTTGAGAACTGCCTCCGTTCCTCCACCCTGCCCCGTCTCTCCTTTTCTCTATCTGTCGATCTCTCTCTAGCTCTCTCGCAACCTAGCTGGCGGTAGGGCAAGTAGACGCCACTTGTGTTCGCTCATGTGTGACGACCTGTCAGAGTGGCAGCGGCGTCGCTCCCTGCCTGAAAGCAACGGCAGTGTGGAGTGTTGTGCATATGTGTGTGTGTGTTTTTGTGTGTGTCTAAAGGCGGAGGCAGAACACCAAACTGGCCAGACGAGAAAGAGAGAGAGAAAAGTGGAGCGGAGCTGACAGGATGGCCCTTAATGAGAGGAGCGCGGGGGATTAGCCGCTCGCCACACCGTGCCCGCCTCGCCTTGACTCGAGGCGGGAACACATTTGCACAGGAAGCACATTAAAATGCATAAGGCTCTTGCTCACCCATCGCCCCCCACCCCAGACCACTGTCTGTTGCTTGTGCTGCCCCACATGCCAAACACATTAGGATTTGCCTTGCAGATTCCCTAAATGCAATCTGCCATTTAAACCCAGACAAATGGCCGGCCGTGGCTGCAGGACTATTGATCTTGGTAATGATTTGTTTTTAACAATAGCCACTAATGGGCGTCAGATAATCAATTATGGAGAGTCGATAGAAAGGTGAGCTTGAGGAATGGCTTCCGGCTCACAGGTTTAGCCTGGTCGACTCTCTGTCGATGCTTTAGAGGCTTTGCAATGTCACACGGTCTGTGCTAAAAGCTTATAGCCCACCCAAACAACCCAATAGCCTATTTCAAACATTATCTATAAATATATGGATATAGATTTATATATGGATAGATAGAGAGGGACCAAAGTTTTCAGGTTTTATAAAGGACATAAAAGCACCATTTCTTTGTGTTTGTGTGAACTGATTTGCAAACCAAATTAAATGATTCATGCAAAAGATCCAATTCGAAAAGAGTGATTAGTTCACAAATTGCTGTTTTTCTCATTAAAGCCCAGCACCCAAAACATATAGACTTTTATGTCTTTTATGAAGCCCTTTTTTTGCACTTCGTAAGCTTGAAATCTTTGGTCCCTGCTCACTGTAATGAATAGAAAAGAAAACAGTTTTTCATTTTGTAAACAAGTAAACAATGACAGAATCTGGTTATTAATCCCATAAATGTGCATTGTAGCAATGTAACAATGTTCTGAGCTCAAACAAAACAGTCAAACAAAGGGTTAAAGATGAACAAAAAAAATGAGCGTGTAGAAGCAAGAGGAAAAAAAAAAAACGCACTTTCCTCCCTCCTTCTTTTCACCCACAACCTAGGAAGTGTGTAGGCCTCGTTAACATCAGCGGTCCTGTGTGGCTAATTACCATGAGCTGGCGGAGCTGCGGCGGCTGGCTGGTCAAAGCTGCACGCTGAGATCCTGACATGATGCTGCGCTGGGCCAGGAACCGAACAGAGTTCCCCCACCCACGCTGGGCGACCCCTCCCAATTCACTTCCTCCCTACCGCCTCGCCTCGCCGGCCCATTATCGATCCTCCAGCTTCCCGCGCCACATAAATAATCGACAAGCAATTACCTGCCTACTCCCGCTGCCCGGGCTTTGTTTGGAGGCGGAGGGGAGCGCCGCGGGCACAGTGGCCTTGCTGAGATGAGGAGAGAGGGAGGAGGAGAGATATTCGGGGAGGAGAAACCTTGCAGGGAGGGGGATCGGCGTGTGTTGTCCTAGCGACCCGTTCGGTCCTGAGCCTTATAAATGCCTCCTGACAAGATCAAATCGAACAGGGTTGCGAAGGGGTCATACGCAGAGATCATACCCACTGGCACATCCCATTAAGTGGATTTTCTATTCTTTCCGTGGCCTTAACGCCAACTTCCATTTTTCCCTCCCTTTTCCCTCTTCCGTTACTTTGGTGCATAATTCAATTTTTTCCTCTTTTCTCTTCGGCAGGCAGTCATCCACTCCAACATGCATGCAGTATTCATTAGAGTCGGATGTTGGCTTCATTATTAATGTAAAATATTCATGTTATTTTAAAGCTTAGCATTTTTTCCTGTATCCGTGGTCTTAAAGTGTGCCTCAGAGGTTTCCATTCAGCAGAAGGGCATTTATCAAGCAAACACACACGAACGCTTACATCTCCTTCACTTTTACATTACAATCTAGAGTCAAGATAGTGTATGTGTGTTCAGCGACTGTCCAAGAGATCTCTTCTGTGTAAATCTAAGTTTTCCCTGAACGAACTGACAGCGTAAAAAGGAATTGGATTTTTGTTAGTCGTTTGATCTCTATTACTACATCGCACTAGGTAGAGCTATCCACTGTGAAATCTCATTGGCCTAAAATCTTTTTCCACATAATTTGGCAGGAAATATCTCCTTTTTTAATTGAGATAGTAATAGATGCTTGTCACTTAAACTTGCCTGGTTGGGTTGTAATATGTTCTTCCCATCAAAAAGCAAAAGGAGAAAAGACTAATATGACAGACTGAACGTACTTTTAGTTTACAACGTGACATTTAAGATCAAAAGCATGCAAGAGATTCTAGAGAATATGATATAGTGCATGTGTATTACCGTTCAGGAAAGTGTGCGTCTCTGTGTTGGGGAAGGCCTTGCTTGCGCCGCTGGCTGGACGAGCTGCCTGCAGTGGGGACGTGGGCTTCCATTCCTCCTGGGTTTCTAACGGCAGCCATGGCTTCCTGACGTGCACGCAGCAGCTCTGTGAATGGAAGGAACAGAACGGTTAAATTGAGAAACTCGTCCGGTCTGTTGTCAGCGCCAAATCTGTCAGTCTAGCTCAGAACCAACACTGTAAGATTCAGTCCAAGAGTCCCAGAGCAGGATATGTTCACCGCCACACAGACAGGACTTCACACTCCACAGCAAAACTGAATCTTTAAGATCTTTTTAAGAAAAACCAGGGCCATCTATTTCACTTATGTCACTTCTCCAATGTCTAACATGAGCTTCCAAGAGCATTATGGGATATAAACGAGTGTAAATGCAGGTGTTTATTAACATAGGGCTGGGTGATTATTCGATAAAGTAAATTTTTTTGATTTGTAATTTTCCGCGATAAAAGAATAATAGTTGGCGGTGCAGTGTGAACTCAGTAGAGTAGAAATGTTCACTTGCTGGCAATTCTCATTCCCACAAGCACCTAACAGCACTGTGAGATCCAGTGTGAAGCGCTTCAATCCAGTGTGGAACACAAATGACTCTAGCTTAAAGCCAGATAAAACAGTGCTGACAAACACTGTAATACAGTCAGAAGGCTTTTCAATCTACAAACTGCAATCATTTACTGTAGTAACAGTAACTGAACCTTGGTATTTTGGCAAAAATGCCAGATATTCATATTGAATTTTATTATATCATTATTGTAGACATGTTTTAAATGATTAAGTTATGGCATTTGTGCATTTATTAATGTATATAATAAATGTATTTAGACTACTGTTTTTCATACAAATACCTAAAAACCTAATAGTTGTATTTTTTCATGATTTAATTGAATATTATTATGGACGGACAATGGTTAACTTAATAATTGAGATTGCTACAATTTTTTACAGATGTTACTGATTTTAATAATAAACATAAGCTTACATTTGCATCATAACTCAAGTTACTACTACTGTCAAAACAGTCAGGTTTCTTCTCTTAAAACGTGTATTGTGATAATTATCTATATTGACTGGTGATACTTTTTTGCCCACATCTTGCAGTCCTATTGACAAATATTTAAGATGTGGTAAAATTTGTGATACCATTCATTTTTGTAGCATAAAACAGTATAGCAATATAATAGTTAGGAGTTAGTTTACTAATCCTTAGCAAACAATACTAATAAAAGACACCAAAAAGCTAAAAAAAACAACTATATATGAATAATTATGTTTTATCTGTTTGAGATAACATGACTGAAATGTAAGTGGGCTGCTGGTCTCCCTCCTGAATCTGTGATGTTAGACCAGCCCAGACCATCTCCCAACATTACCAAACTAACAGGGTCACAACAGGAAGCGCACTCACTAATGAAAGGGTGTTAAATAGAAAATCCATCCTGTATGCCTCCCTCTCTTCCTCTCCCTCACTCTCATCTCTCGCTCCCTCTATCCTCTGGCCCTTTTTTAATTAGACGGTTCCCTCGGGAGCTGGTGGCCATTTCCGAGGCTGGCGTGTGGGCCTGAGTGATCGGGTCGGAGGCACCGCGACAGATATTAATGTGCACAGGCCCGCTGTATTGATCTGTTTATTGCACTGCCCCGCGGGGGCCCGGACTGACAGCGGACAAACCTCTAACAGCTTGGAGAGGGAATAAAAAAATAATGAAAAAAAAGGAAGAAGGAAAAGCACCGTGGAAAACCAGCAATGCTTGTCATTTGGTCACACACTCATTGCAGATGACCAAAAATTAGTAGTCTGTCCACATGCATAACCTGCTGGAAAAATCTGGCAAAAGCCAGATGGCTCCATCCGAAATCACAAGCTTCCTTACTATATAGCATATCTGAATTCACAGCATTCATAAAACAGTAGGTAAACTGTGACCCACACAATAATAAGACTTTTTACTATCCCATCAAGCCACAAGTAAGGATTTGTGAATGGCAGTGACACTGGTAGGTCACTTGACAACAATTACATATTACACACATATACTAAATAGTACATACTTATTTTAATGGTCACAAAATAATTAATTATTTGAAAGAAGTACCTAATCAGAGAGTAAACGATTTCTGAAGTGTTTTGGAAAATAGTGGCTGGTTTCTTGCACACTGATACTCCTACACCATCTTGGACAGGCAAAAAAACCTTCTAATATCAATGTCCTGAAACACACCTATCGGTTTTCCAGCAGGGTAAAAAAGTCCCAAAATCTAGTAAAACTCAAAGCTGCTCTGAAACCCTTTGCTTGGTTGCCCAGAGATGAATTATTCCCTTTAACCTGCAACAGAGTTAGAACAGGGTCACCTGGGGCTGCATGTACAAGTACACCACTCATCCAAACAGTGACATCCTGACACCCACACTACCATCTCCCACCCACATTCACCTTGCGTCCTCTTTCACACCCCCAATTTGCATCATACTGTGGAATCTTTAACTAGGGAGATCTGGTCTCCTCTGCACCACGTACACACAGAGCTCCCATGGTAAAGCATTGGCAGGCCTTTGAGAGCTTCTGTATGGCACAACAGGTCCACGTGTGCCAGGAGCAGCTGACAGACACAGTACTCATCGGGAATTCTTTCAGGGGGTCGACAGATCCAAAAGCAACTCAGAGCAGCCCATGCCTTTTTCTCTTTTTCAAATTCACTTCCATTCAGGGGTGTCATGCACCTAGTTTTTTGAGGAGGCACCAGTGACAGTTCTGACTCACTTACAAGAGCGTAGGATGTGTCAGTCTAGTCCAATTCATTCTGTTTAGGTTCAAATCCTAACTATTTCACTAGAATATTTTTACTAGGCTTGGTTTATAATAACAACACAGTATATATATATTTTTTTATATTATTATAATTTTTAATAAAACAGTAACAATCTTATACATTATAATTTAAGATACCTTTAAAAATGTTCTGTTTTAGTGCTGTCAAACTATTAATCATGATTAATCGCATTCCAAAGTAAATGTTTTCTTCACATCATATGTGTTTGTATGTTATGTTTATTTATTATTTATATATTAAAACACACACACAGCCGATATACATTTTGAAAGTATTTACATGTAAATGCTTTTATACTATTTTATATATTTATTTTCTTAAATTTGATATTATATATAAATATATCTTATATATAATCAACATATTTTTATGTTAATGTTATTGTGAATGGAATTAATTAATTAATTAATTAATTAATTATCGTTTGACAGGACGTTGCAGAGCTAAATCTCAGTCAGTGCTCAATTTAGAGCTCCTATTTTAATTAATGTTAAAAAACGCTGCTCAGTATTTTTGTGAAAATGGTGTTAAATTGTGTTTCGGGATTATATGATGAATTTAAAAGTACAAAAGAACAGAATTTTTTTTAAACTGGAATCTTTTGTAACAGTCTAAATGTCTTTACTGCATTACTTAAAATTAATTTAATGTGTTCAGGCTAGAAAAAAAATATACTTTTTCTTTCAAAAACAAACGTACCCCATGTTTACCCCAAACTCTTGCATGGTAGTGTATGTGTATTAAAAATTGTACATTATAAATATTAAAAGAAAGAGAGATATCATCAAGCATAAAAAGATATGTATTCAAAGTCTAGCCCAAAATGAAAAAGGACATGGGCCCCTCCAATCTAAATGGCTACAACATTTGAATGCTAATAGAAAACGCATCATAGCCAAATATAAAGGTGCACAACACCTTATACACCTTATACCCCCCCCCACCCCTCACACACTCACACAACCCTATCCGTGCCTCCTTCACGGCCTTTCATTTCAGGGCCTCCACTTCAAACACATGAAAGGATGCTCTGTGGGGATCCAGGCGAGAAAGAACGAGGGAGGAAAGAAAGAGAGAATATAAAAGCAGGGCTGTGCGTGGAGAGTTCTGGGGGAGTGTGTGCGTGTGTCTGGGGGTGGGGATGGTCAGAAGGGCCTGGCCCTGCTCTCTACCTATGTCAAGGGGTCTTTGGAGCCTCTACTGTATAGAACCCAACACTGCATCAACACTTCCCTGACACACTTCAGAGGCACACACGAGGGGGTGGGGTATAAAGACAGAGCCATAAGAAAGGTGCAGAGATATGAAGAAAGGAAAAGAGCCGGATAGAAAGAAGGCATCTCAAAGGAGAGAGCAGGGAGATAGAGGCACGTGGAGGTAAAGAAGAGAGGGGAAAACACACAGAAACACAGCTGGGGCTGATGCTTCCCTGCGCCAGAGAGGTTTCTCTGAAAACTCACTCCCGAAAAGTCAAAAGCAGCTCTATGTGAGCTATAGTGCTGAAGAAACAACAACAAAAAACAAACAAAAACAAATAAGAACATAAATTAAAAGTGACTTTAGGACAAAGGAGGGAAAGAGATTAAAATATGAAGAAGTGGGAAGGGAATGTTTGGGACAGAATCAGTAAATTTGTCAGATGCACTGCAAATCTAAATATTGGAAAAGTGTTGAATAAAAATAAATAAAGTTTTAAATTATGTACAAATTAGAAATTCATTTTATATTTTACTTTGGAATAAAAAAGGACATTTTTTTGTAGAAATTCTATGCAATAAATGGGGAATAATTGCAGCCACAAAAAACAAGGATGTAAATGCACCGTAAAAGTATCGTAACAGTGGGGCATTATATTCAAAGATTTACCATTTGGACATTGTTGTCAGTGATCAACAACTTACATTGCTCTTTTTTAGTTCTTTAATGATACTTTAAAGGTGCGTTCTAAAACCTTGAAAATTTCAGCCCCTGTTGCATTGTAAGTGCATAAAATTCTGTGTCATTCTGATCTAGAAAGACACAACAATGACTAAAAGATGACATTTTTTGGTAAACCAGTACCTTAAAAAAAACTGAAGAAACCTCTTAGCTGTATAGAGTAGATCATTGGGTGAAAAGGTGAGAATAGGTATCTCACTCATCAAAGTCCTGGCAGCCAGGCATGCTGGCAGTGGTTGACTGGCACAGCCTTATCGTAGGCTTATGAGCTCAGCGTGCAGGGGCAAGCCAGCACGCTCGCATTCCTCAGGGGAGGAACAGCACTTTGGCCTGGTGAGTCTGTTTTCAATGGCAACCATTATGAAACCATACACCTGACATTTTTCCAGAAATCTAGGGGAGGAACCGACTGTGACCCCGCAAATCACGCGGCTGCTTTCACTCGCTGAATTTCCCACAGACGGGTAAACGCCCTGTCTTTTCTTCTCAACTTCAGATTCCTTTCCACAAATAACCACACCTTTTTTTAGGTGGTTGCGGTGGATGTAAGGAGTAGAGATGGAGAGTGGAAGGAAGCTGGGCTGGGAAAGTGAAAGGTGAGAGAGTGTGGATGCTGAGACAAGAGATTTGACAGAAACAGGAAGGGAATTATCTGTGAATTCATCCTCAACGTGCATCAATGCAACACTAGAAAAATAGAGAAACTATTAGGTGGAGGTGACATGAGAGCGCAGCACTACTGTCATAAAATCCCAGACACGAACGGCACATACAGTGGCACTAATTTCTTACAGATGTACGAGAGGGGCAATTAAACTCTTTATAGCGTTCCCCCCCTTTGGATTTGCAAGCAGTAATTAAGAATCATTACTGATCAAATAAAATTTAAAGTCGTACGCTCTCAGATTTAGCAAGAATGTGAGTTTGATTCAATTTATGCTACCGAAAAAAAAGCCATAAAAGCTGGATGCAATTAACGGTTTCTGAGAGAAAAACGTCAACAAGGCTCTAGAGCGCAGTTAAGATGTATCCAAACAAATTAAACAAAATGATGCTCACTAAATTTCGGTTTACAAATCCGCATCCGTTAACCCTGATATCTCGTCAGCGATCGTAAATTTGAAAAGGCACAAGGAAAAAAAAAAGCAAAGGAGCCGTTTTCATGGTGTTGGTAATTTAGAGGGTTGGCTTGCAGCCAATCAAAGGGCCAAATCGATCCAGTCGACCTCAGGGCCCAATGGCAGTGTTATTTACTACTGTGTGTGGCAGTAGTCACAGATCACCCACTCTGACATCCTACCGTTGGGTGGGCTGAGACCGCAAATAGAATTGTCAGTAATCTCCACAGTCAAGCTCTAGCTGTTTGTGTGGTATCCAGGAATAAGACTACATGGGTAATTAGAGCGGATACAGAAACAAGCTTGCACACACACATACACAGGTGACGCACACTCACCGTGGCTCGGGACGCCCATGTTGTTCGCCAGCTGGTACAGGCGCTGCTGCTGCTCTTCAAAAGAGCCATGCTCGTTCAGAGCTGACATCATGCGCCTGTAGTGCTCCTCGGGGGTCATGTGACTGCCCGGCTCCAGCGCAGGCGTGTGAGAGTTCTCTGTGGGACGAGAAGCAGCAAAATTCAATCAATCAGCAGGTCCCAAACTGTGTGATCTTATGTGAGATGTTTGAGTGAAGGATAAGCCTATGTGTGGTTTTCCTTGGTGCACTGGGCGACAGTAACTCAAGCCAGCACATGGGGAGAGATTCTTGGGGGAGAGATGGGGAGGAGGAAGAGAGGTGGAAGGGGGGGATATTTTACCCTCCTCATTGAAACCGGAGCTTGGCCCCGGGCAGGCGAACAGAAGCAGTGCGGCCCAGTGCAGGGGATGGGGGAGTGTGTTCTGCCAAGCGCCAGATAATCCACCCGAGAGGCTTCAGGTGTGTGTGTGTGAGTGTGCTCATGTGGATGATGTTTTGAGGCATTGTGAGTATGAACATTTTTGCACTATAGAGATCTGTGCATGTGTGTGTGAGAGAGAGATTTTAAAAGACTACAAAAGAGATTTCTGAATGTCTTTATTGGATAAATAGATATAATTCAATATGAATTCCTTTTTTGTCAGGATTTCTGTTAAATTGAAAGTTTATTTGAAATAGAACTCTTTTGTATTTTGTAAATTCCACTTGAATAAAACTTCCTTATACATATTTCCTAACAATTAAAAAATGACAACTCTACTTCCTCCATTTCAAGTTTTCTACCTCAATTTCAGGGCATTCCCAATTTAATTTTGTTTGACACACAACCCTGCTCCAGGACACATGATGGTTCTGATCGGGGGTGTAAAGCTGCTTGTATTATGGTCTGTCAGTGAACAGTCCATGTTAAATCCAGTCTTTGCAGCTTTTCAGGCAGCTTTGGTCATTAAGGGTAATACCTGCTGCACTGAGATCAGTACTACCCTCCAGCTGTGTGTGTGTGTGTTTGGGAGGTAGGACTTCAGACAACAACAGCTGCCACGCTCTCAAACTACACACACATGTGCACACAAAAGGCACACACATTGCTATGTTGTTTGGGTGTGGTGATGGATCACAGACACGCAGACACAAGACATTAGATCAGCGGCATTCCAAAGCCATGCTAATCCACAGCGGGTGACCGACGCAAGCCAACTGTAATTCACAGGACTAAAACACACATAACACCCATTTATCATTCTCACTGCAGCAGCCGTACTGATTGGCTACATGGTGACGAGTGAGCTGATAATGCCTCAAAATATAACGCTGTCCAAACGTGAGAGATCTCAGGCGACTGATTATTGGGTGTGGATGTGTTGCGACACATATATACGGATGTCACATACTAGATGTGGTTATGTGAAATTCTATTATTAGAATATTGAATTGATACAATTTTTTTTAAATATTCAATAATTTAATAAATTCAAAATTTCACTCCACCCAATGAAATGTCATCGGCTCAAATTTCTGCAATGTGGTGTTTGGTAATTTAATGTCCTTGGGAATTTTGACAATCCTTGTATTAGTGTATTTTTAAGTAATGTTAATGACCTCACCATGGCAGATATGCACTATTTATGCACCCAACATTATTGTGAAACCACCTACTAAGGAACAGGGTGTTTCTGTGAGTACAAATCTTAATGTTTAAGCATAAAATGATGGCAATGGGAATTCTGTTTATTTTAAAACACAGAATTTGGACAGGACCCTTTTTCTAGTTTTATATGACAATGTCTCAATGTGTAAGGCAAGGTTCAAATATAAATTATTGATTCAGTCAATGTGGAAGAACTACACTGGTCTGCAAAAGAAAGTCCTGATCCCAACTGAACATCAGATCTTGAGCCAAAAACTCATCACTACCAATCACTTGTACATATGAGTACCCTCACTAGGCACTTCTCAACTGTTGCAACAGAGATGGAAATACAATTTTTACATAAAGCCATTATGTTTCCATCTTTGTTGCCACCTTTTTGGAAGTTACTTTTTCTGTTCTGAAGAAGGGGATGTCCTAATATTTTTGTCCATATAGAATAATGTACAAGTCCTTGGTGTTTGGTGATGAGTTTTTGGCTCAATGTCTGTATTTAAAGTCACACCAGAAAGGTTTGGCTGGGGTTAATCAATCCCAAAATTAGTTCTTCCACACTGACTCTAGTCTTATACACGGAAACATTGTCATGTTAGAATTAAAAAGAGGTCCTATCCAAACAGTTGCTATAAGATTAGAAACACACTTACCTAGAATTTCAATATACAGTATGCTTAAATAATAGGATTTGTACTTATGCAAATTACTAAAGTAGTCAAACCTGTTCATTAGAAGTGTCCCAATATTTTCGCAATACAAGTGTGTGTACAATGCTAAAAAACTTTTGAATCTTAACAATCATTTTTTTATAATAAATAACCTGAAACAAAAACAACAATATTGCAATGAGAGTTTTCACCTCCTCACTATGAGGACTGGTCACCTTCCTGGTGTAGATGCAATAGATCCAGATCACTGCCTGCTCAACTCTTCCTGCTAGATGCTTGATTATATTTGACTTGGTGTCACTGAGTCTGTCTGAAGCTTCTGCTGCCTGCCTGTTGCGCTGTTTCACCTCATTAGCTCAGCTGGTTGACAATACCCAGGAGCTTCACCAATTTGCATATTAGCTAAATATTAGCTTTAAATGTGAGCATAAAGATATGATTCTGAGCTTACTTTTAGACTCTTTTCTTGATTCCTGCATCATAATCATACAAAAACTGCCACTACATGTACAAATTATACCCAGACTTACAAAAAAACCATGGCCTTATCGCATAGCCACAATTGCTCATTTTCTTCCCAATAACCCCATACATATTTTGTGCATTACAATAATTCTACTGGACTTCTTCATTTGTCTCTTATTTATACCTAGTTGAGCCATGTGGGGTGTCAATATGGATTTGGGATACGCTATGGGTATGTTCACATCCCCAAAAAGAGTAACACACAGTCTGTGTCACATTCAAGAGTCTTATTAAAGAACTTAATTTTCAACAATACATCTTCAAATAACTTTCAGTCTCTAAAAGCACTGTCAGTATTCAGACCAAAGAGTACAGTACATACAGAATTCACACCAGGCAAAATGATACATTTGTCACCTCTACTAGATCTACTCATCAGTGCTTTGACCTTTTGACCACAGGATGCTCTTTTAGCAGATTTAGGTAAATCTATGATTGTTTGGTTAATGAATGTGTCCCCGAAGCACATCTACAACAACCTCGAAACACCAAAAACTGAATGTCTGCATCCGAGTGTGGAAGTGTGTTAGTGAGAAGTGCAGGAATCCATATAGATGCTGCTATTGAAGTCTCACTAATTTAAGAACCTGTATATATGAATTAGCGAATAGGGGTGCTGTACTTGTGAACTCTGTAAAGAGTGTGTGAAAAGGTTAGGAGGAGGGGGGAGGAGATGTCTGCCTTCCACTAAGCGTTGTTCTCTCCTCCCTCCTCTTACTATCTGTCCACCCCTTCCCTACACTCTCGCTCAATCTCGCTTCATCTATTCCCACCTACTCCATCTTACACACTAAGGTTAAACAGCCCTGATTGAAGCGCATTATCGTCTCAAGCACACATACGCACATGCACACACATGCACGAGAGGGGCCCCTACCTTTAGGTGACACGCTGCGGGACTTCTTGCTGTCAGATGGGCACTCGCTGCTGCTGTTGGGGGAGTAGGCTCTTCTCTTGCCTAGAATGTCATCTGTGGAAAAAAAAGAGAGAGAGAGAAATAGGTTAGGGGGGTTCAGATGTGGTCAGACGGCCCCTAAACCCCCCGACATGCAGCTCGCCGCCAGGCTCTATACCTGCATACATGATGGAGCTGTGAAAGCGACTAAAGATACGAAGAGATGAGAGGGCCCTGTGCCAGCGTGAATGACAGATCTGGTTCTTACTCAGCCATGTGTAGAAACGAGAGATTCTTTTGCCCGCTCTCTCTCTCTCTCTCTCTCGAACAAACACGCTCCCTCTCTTTTTGCACTCACCCTCACTCTACCGTCGTTTCTTGTCTTGACTTTATATCTATCTCTCCTGGTCTTCACACCGGCCTAATACGGAGTAAAATCTCCAGAAATGACAAGACGAGCGACAAAAAAATGGGGAAAAAAGTAAGCGGTCTTGCCTATGTCTTCTATCAAACTCCTGTTGTCGTGCTATTACGCCTTTTTGCTTTTTTTTACTCACTCTCACTCTCTGTTTTCAGTGAATATAGAGCTCACACCTTTTGCTAATCTCTTCCTTCCTTTCTTGCACTCTTTCTCTCCCTCCCCCTTTTCTCTTTATCTCTCTTTCTCTTTCTCTCTAGAAAAGTGGAGGCTGTCTGCACTAGCCTAATGCAGCGCTCTAGTGAGCCGCTGGTGTCTAGTGTACGATTACAGCACCCTCCTCCCCCCCAAACACATCTCAAATCAATATCCTGCTAATCACGCTGGGAGGGGTGCTGCTGAGAGCATGGTGGTGCATGCATGCAGGAAGGAAGAGACCGTTTGTCATTGCACTCTCCTCTCCCTCTCTCTCTCTCTCTGCCCTCATGCGCCACATGAAGTAAAAAAGTCAAAGCCACAGAGTTATGCTCTTCCTTTTGTCTTTTGTTGCTCTCTGATTCTTTATCTAAATGGACTGCGCAATAAACTGAGAGGAAACAGATTATACACGTTGCCTGCATTTCAACCTTTATAGTATTTATTGTGTTTTATTGTCTATGACTCTATGGATATCATAAAAGGTTATTTTTAAAACATTTATTATGCCCTGTGGGTGCATCATTTTAAAGACCTCATAAGATCGTTCAACGAGCACAGAGATCTGTCTTATTTTGACATCTTTCCTATTGAAGGAAATATGGGTGCAAAAAGGGATTTATCAATCTATTTGTTTTTAATAGACAATACTGAGATTTGATGCTCTCCAGTTGGTTGCAGGTGCTATAGAGTGACAGCTGAGTCTACTTTACTTCTATAACAGCTTGGTTAAAGAAGTAAACATCTAATTCATAATAATTCATAAACTTTTAAAGGCAGGTCTATTTTTAGCTATGAGGTTGTTCATCAGTGGTACTTTCCAGTTAAATTACCCATGTTTCTACAAGAAATCTGAGAAGATTGTAAGCACTTCAAATTATATAAGAGTCAATCTCTATACTCTTAAACTAAAATATTTTTCACTTTACATAAATTATGGTGTTTTATATAAATACAGTCTACGAAATTCTTTAAATAAATTTATTTCAATATTTTGCTGTCATTATTAATTTGATTGTCATTCACAATGCTTCAGTTAATTACCACATTGATGCCTTTAAGCACACCTTGTTACCTTTGCACCTTGTAGTTTTTAATATTGTGATCCACCTTGATGCTGGTTGGTTTGGTTCATGGCTCATTAAAAATTCCCAATGGAAAAAATTAATGGGAATATTGCTTCTAGAACATAAGTGGGTGAAACATTCTCATTCGATTCTTTAAATGAACAAAATTGTAGTACAGGGTGACGTCATCAAGACTTTCACTCTATCGTTTTAAGAGAAAGACAGGACATTTTAAATTTGTAATTCTTGAATGAGTGCACTAGCATATAGATGAGTCTCACAGCTAACACATATAAACCAGAAAATTGCAAAACTCTAATTTTGATTTAACAAGGTCTTTAAAGGAAGCCGTTACTACAGATGACCCTTACGTGTAGCCCCATGAATAAAGCTCTTCACATCAAAGAAGAGTGAAGGGGGAGATTCTTGCATGGCACAAAACCGAGAGAGCCTGCACCTCTGTATATGTCTGACACAAAAGTACAAACTACTCTCTCACACCCCTGCCTCTCGACACCAAGCCTACTGCTCGTCCCTCTCTCTGATAAGAGTGCTGGAAAGAGACACGGAGAGAGAAAGAAAAGCAAGCCTGCGCTTGAAAGAGCTTTTGGAGTGGCAGAGCTCAGTCTGGGATTCTTTGTGGGGAGCGAGCTTTACTAATGACGCTGTTTGATGTATTCTCATCAGGGGGGAAGGCTGTCTATCCCACTCCAAAGAGAAAAAGGGGCCTCTCTAATGGGCCCCCATCTCCTCTCCTAACCTCTGCCCAAAGACAACAACAACACTCCCTCCGTCTGTCTCTCGCTCCACTTTTTCTCCTTTCGTCGGCCTTTGAGGTGAAGAATCTCCCTTGGCGTATTCAATTATTTTCCGCTCTCTATCTTCACGTGGAACTGATACGATCACTGCATAAGTGTAAAACTATAGCAATCGGCTGCTTCTGTCTACGCATGAGCCAAAAGAGCTCAAAGGCTTGCAAGGGATGTGCAAAAACTTCAGTTTTCTAGTGTAAAAGGTGTTTAATAATAGAAGTTAAAGGGTAAGTTCACCTAAAACTCTTTCAACATTTAACCACCCCCAATCTTTTCTTTTCGTCTGTTGAACAGTATGGTCCCCATTGACTTCCACAGTATGGCTTGCATTGGAAGTCATTGGGAGCCATCAGCTGTTCACACATTATTCAAAACATCTTCTTTTAAGTGCAACAGGAGAAATGACGACAAAATGTTTGTTTTTGGGTGAGCTGTCTCTTTAAAAGGAGCATGAAGGTACCCAAGACCAAAAGGGCCGGGAAACACTTCTACATACCACAGCACCCACTGGTTTCTGTTGCAGCTATGTTGAGCCGCTCTCTCTTCCTCTCTGTTTGACCCTAATCTCTCAGCAGTGTCTTTCCCACAGGGCTCAACCACCCTAGCGCTGCTATCTCCAAACCAGCCTGTTCTCCAAACTCCATCGTGTCTTATCAGGCAACCTCCTGCCTGCCAACACTCCCAAAGCCCTGGGCTGAGTCCAGTTCCTCTCCATCTCAACCTCCATCTCCATCTCTTTGAAATCAACGGTCCTGAACTGTCACTCAAACCTCAAGCTCAAACTCACACAGCGCTCCGTCCCCCGAATCAACCCCCCAAGTGATTAAACACAACCTTTAAAACCTTTAAATTCTCATGATGTGATTTGACAGCACAGGACAGAGTGATCTGCAGTATGAAACTCTTTCGTAAGCGAGAGGGGAAAAGTTTTGGAGCAGGGCAGTGTGCCCGTGGCGGCGGCGCAGGCGGAGAGGAAACCTGGCTCCGGACCGCACTTTCTGTCTGCTCTTAGCACTTTGGTCTCTAGCTGAAGTAATGCACTCAACAAAAGAAGAGAGAGTTCGGGACTGTGAGGAGGTAGCAGTTATTCTGCATGGAGGAGCTGGAGGCGGGAAGCGACACTGACTCACTCGCCATTTCTTTTCTCCTTACAAACCTCCATGTTAACCGTTCACTTGCTTCTTTCAAGCTCTTATCCATTTATTGTTATCTGTTTGCATGGTTTTTAGTCATATTTCAAATTTTTGGTAGTATATGAAGAAGCAACTTAGGTTTAAGATCTTTTAGACCTAAGTTTAGATTTAACTCTACAGGTACTGTATATTTGCAATAGAACACATACTAGCATACTTTGTGCTTATTGCAGAGTATAAAAAATGTCACTTTGTTTATACTGGAAATAGAAGTTCAAGTTTAGAGTACAGCATCCCACAACACAGTATGTCCCGACATATTTTCTGTTATATATTGTGCATTTTGGCACAAGTATGTTACTATGCTTTTTCACACATAGCCTTTGGCTGCATTTGGAATAGCATATTAGCATACAACTTAAGAGGCAGAAATAGTAATAAGCTAGTTTGTTATATTCCTAATGAAACCTTAGTATTTTCTACAAACTTTTAAAGAGTAATTTTTGAAAGAATATGCAATACACACTTTATATACTTCTCTACCCTGAAACCTAGCGCTCATTCAAAAAATAAATGCAATAAACAGCTTCAAAGAGCTTCAAAAATCCACAGCAGCAACGAGAATACTGCACTCTCTCTGTCTCTCAGTGTGCTCAAGGGAGAGGCAGGGTTTCAGCAGCGCCTGTCTGCCTCAGGGTCAGAGATTTTAAGGCGGAAAGCCTTTAATACCAATTAAATGTTGCTTCTTAAAGCTGTGATGCTCACATTTAACACCAAACAGGGAGGCTCGGAGCTGCCTCGTGCCTCAGCCATGTTACCCAACTCACGGACTGGCTTCTTTTGCCAGCGCTGTCGCTAATTCCTTTAAACTACAGCCTGTGCGGCACAGAGCCGGGCCAAAACAAGGGCAGAA
The DNA here is from genome assembly GCA_032357475.1 of Enteromius thamalakanensis. Classification (NCBI taxonomy): domain Eukaryota; kingdom Metazoa; phylum Chordata; class Actinopteri; order Cypriniformes; family Cyprinidae; genus Enteromius; species Enteromius thamalakanensis. The sequence goes on from JAUCMT010000054.1 coordinate 11,745,997, forward strand.
CTTTAATAAAGGTGGGGGGAGAAAAGAGAAGACTAGATGGATGGAGAAATAGCAAAACGACTAAATGAGCAGAGAAGGAGCCTCTTGGTTTTCTCCTCCTCCTCCCTTTGCTCCTTCCGTCTCTCCGGCTACTGACAAGTTGGACAGGCCACACTCCTTAATTCCCTTTTCTTATTCCCTTAATCTGTCATCTTTATCAGGCAGGGGAAGTGGCGGGCGTCGCGGCGGAGCCCCAACCTCCAATCAATCTCCACATTACAGCTGACAGAATGGTGCTAATAACTTATTGATCCCCCTGTTTGCGGGGCTCGGCCAGAACTGAAAGGATGGCATTGATTGGCTATGGGGGGGGGTGAGCAGCACGGCGCTTCCGCCAGCCCAGAGGATTCAGCACTGCCCCCCCTCTACTGCCGCTCCCCCACTGAGAGCCTGAGGGGAGAGACAGACAGAAAGAGAGAGACAGAAAACGAAGGAGGGAAACGAGCAGTGAAAAAAAAAAGATCAAAATCATGGGAAAAAGAGCGAGAAAACAACAGAATGAGGCAAAAAAAAAAAACGCCGCAATTGAGGGACAAATAAAGACGGGGAGACAAAAAGATGGTTGAGGAAGATGTAAGAAAGGCAGGCATTCGTGAGAGAATCAACAGAGACAGAAAAAGGAGAAAAAACATGTATAATTTTGGTTGCGCCGTATGACAACCAATGTGTCAACAGTGGTGATTTTATATCATGTTTATATCATGGTACATATATTTGGGTGGATTTTACTCCGCCAGATTGCTTTACTTTATATACATACAGTTAGAGTAATGAAATAAAAAAATAATAATTATAATAAAAAATAGTTAACACAAGGTTTTAGGCACTGAGGCATTGAGCAACATGTGATTTTCTACTGCTGATGTTGAATTCATAAAGTTTTATAAAACTAGTTCTCCTGTTTTGAACGTACTATTTTTAACTCGAGCGTTACATAATGCAAAGCTAATTTTTGGCACTGATGTAAGACTTATGAATCATTTGTTATGAATAATCTTTTTTGGCTTGCATCCATCACATCTGTAGGATATTAAAATATTATTAGAATTTACATAAACTTTAATATTTAAAAATATCATTTACACCAATTTTTGTTTAATTAATTAATCTGAATTAAATCTGAATTTAAGGGGAAAAAAAGATTTCACAAAAATACTGAGCAGCTATAAATGTTTTTATCATTCAATTTTCACAATTTCAACCATTTTCAACAATTTTTTTTAACAAGGAAATGTTTCCTGAGCATCAAATTTAAAGGATCATGTGACAATGAGATTGAGCGGTTATTATATACAGTATTTATTTAATATTTAAGCTAATGGATTTTTATTTTATTTTCTGTTTTATCCAAAGTGATTTACAATCCATTGGGCTATGATGGCCCACCCATAGATATAATGATGGTCAGGCACAAAACAAGTAGACATGTGGGGAGGGAGAAACAAACAGCACTGACAGGACACCTCAATTGCGGTATAAACACGTAAATGCTGCATCTTAGAAGAGAAGTTTTAAATTATAATTAAGGGAATGTACGCCTATTCGCTGGTCCAGATATACAGCAGCCTCGTGCAGACGCTTCTGTCTGCCTTTAGGAAATCATGAGAGCGGCAGGGAGGGAGGGGAAAAAAAGCAAAAACACCTTATACGCCTATTAAGAGTCTCTGGTCTGACCGCAAAGCCACGTTTAGGAGTCTACACAGAGAGCCAGACAAGCTGCCGGCGCCCTGCCCTCCCCCCCATCCCTCGCTGGGGCCAGCAGGCCGGCCGGCCGGCCGGAGAGGGGGGGAGGGAGCCGCTTCTCCTCCGTTGCTGACTGGCTACGGCTGACGCCTGGGTCAGCTCTCATGTCTGTCCCTCAGATTTAATTAACGGGCCTCTCCGGTGCAAAGCAACCCCAGCGCGGCAGTCGGCTTCCTCTTCCTCCGCCTGTCTCACGACTCCACACTGCAGTCCACCCTCCCTTGATACCATACGACGCTCTGCTCATTCATTTGTTCTGCACTTTTCCAACCTTTTCTTCTCTCTCTCTCGCTCAACCGCATACCCACAGTAGAAGTCAGACTTGAAAGGAAGTAAAAGAGACTGTGTGACGGAACAAAAAAAGCTGTTGGAGTCTCGCAGCTGAACATGGAAAAATGAACACTTGCGTCTGCTTTGTTTAAGCTTATATAAGGTCAAGCTTTAACGTACTGCAGCATCCAACATGCTGTGTCTTGCAGCGTCAAGTAGCCAAATGAGAAATTCAAATGGGCCTGTTCTATCCATTCAACCCCTAACCTGGCCCAGGGACGGAGGCTCTCTAATTTCACTGGCAGACAGAATTAGACGCGCTGCGTGATCGGATTGGACTTGTTTACAGACAAGAGCCTAGCTGCTTACAGCACCCGTTAAACCTCTTTTAAACGCTCAAACTGACAGATTTTGGTCATCAGCCGCTCTGCAGGTGGCTTCCGCTCTTATTCCTTTGTGTCTTGTCCAATTAAGATTACGATTAATTGAGCACCTTCCATTCAGGTAATGGCAAATTGCACTGGTCTTATTTTTTAAGCCAACCCTTAGATTTCTTGTCTAGTTTAAACCTAGAGCCTGGTAAAGGTGATTTGATCCACATTTAGAGACATACGATCAGAGAGATACAGAGGACTGGGATAGTAGCTTAAGACTTTGTTATGCTGTGCCGATGCTGCTGTAATAGGATTTAGACAAATATATTCACATATGGCCATTTTACCAGAAACCCATAGGATCTTCCATAGTATGTCTTAACCGTGCAGTATTTACTACAACCTAAAATTAATTTATTAAACTAAATTTTTACTGCAAATTATAAAATGTCTAAATAAAAATAGTGAAATCTAAAGCTGTCTAACTTTAAGCAATTAGTATTAGTAATTTGCAGACTTTAAAAAACTATAATAAAAAAATTATGATAACATTTAAAACCATATGCATAATTAAAAAGCAACATACATCTTAAACATTAAAGTGTAACTGTAAAAATATCAGTCAAAATTACTTAACCTGTGGGTAACTATATGGTTCAGACTTGTTATGAAAAATTATTTAAATAAAAAAATGAATACAAATAAAAGTATAAACTACTGTAAATAAATTAAAAATATGACAAAAAATATAAAAATTTATAAAAACAGTAATAAATAAGTACATACATTTTTTTTATATTTAAATATTTAAACAAGATTAAAGCCTAAGTGTAAAACCAAACAGGTCAAAATTACTCTCCTCACCATGTGGTTCAGAGAACCAATGAGATTAACACACAGTATGTCCAGTAGTCCTTCTGTTTGGTCTGAGATTAATGACAAATAAAGCGATTTACGGAGAGTAGTTTTAACGGTGGTTTAAGTTGTGTGCTAAGAGGGGCGAAGACAAGAGCATTAAGTAATGGAATGAATATGGCCACAATGGAGCGAGTAATGAGCTTACAGCCCTCAATCATGCAAATTAAACCAAATTAAAATACTAGCACGCAGTCAGTGTAATTGTTCTACATCAATCAAAGGATAAACCCTGTAAAAACAGAGTATGATGACAATAAAACTGAATATTATAGACAGAGCCACAGAAGCAATTACAACGATAATTCAAGGCTATAGGTCAGATACTGCACATTTCACAGATTTGACAAGTGGTATCCTAATCATACCTCACCCAGACCACTTCCTATGCATGTCAATGTTTTCTCTTTTGCTCTATAGGTATGTTTTCACGTCACATCCATAATCACATGGATAACAGAACACTGATGTGTGAATGTGTCTCAGGTGTGCTGTCTCTAGGTGTGTCCTACCTGAGTGTGCGGAGGCGAGGCTGAGGTCGGAGCAGGGCTGGCCCTCGGGCATGCCGTGCTGTCGGGTGTGGTGCAGGTTGGAGATGATCGTTGAGAGGTCACTGTCGCGACTGTAAGAAAGGAAAGCAGAGGAGGAAGAAAGAAACGGAGAGAGAGGGAGAGAGAAAGAAAGCAAGAAGAAGGGAGAGAAGGAGAGAGAGGAAGGGTAAACATCTCAAGGGATTCTTAATCACAGATTCATAATGCAAAGAAACACTCGCACACACACACACACACACATTTACCAGACAGACAGCATACCAGGATTTTCTAATAATAAAAAAAAAAGGTAATAATGACCAATTCTGCCCAATTAAATTGAAATGATCAAACTTACCAAAACAAGTAAACAAGTAGAACGATATATAAAGTAAACCCAAAAAGTAAAATGTAATTCCACCACAAACAACCTCAACTGAACCAAACGCGGCCGACCTGGTGCACTCCAGTTTGGTCCCTTGAAGCTGTAATGCTCTCTGCCTTTGGCTCTTTTGCTTCGCTTCTGCATTCATTGTCTTTTGGATTTTAAGCGTATAATGAGCGCTGACAGATTCCTGCGTCAAGCAATTTTGAGTTTCATCCAGTCTCATCTTCAACCTTAAGATGTTCTAATCAACACATTCAACTCATAAGCAGTTTATGAGCTTAAAACCAGGTGATTATGGTTTTTATGATCGCTCTGCTGAAATCGCTCGGGTCTCTGGAGGCGCATGAGGAGCGCGGGGGATGAGTGTAATCTCTAGAGATCTGCCATTTCATAAAAGAACCCGATAAGTGGTGAATAAAAGCCGCTGGTTCACCATTCAACATGAGCATGCGGATTTAGAAATTAGAATGGATAATAAAATTTGTACGTAATTCTGGCGATATTTAAGGAAGAAATTATGCTCTGTGTCAATTAAGCTTGTAACTGGAATCAGGGAACCAATCCCGTCAGCTGTTTTGGACAGGTGAAGAAACCAATGAATATTTAGCTTCAGAAACCCAAAAGGCCCTATTAATATCTGCTTAAAGTTATTGTTCAGTAACAACTAAAAGTAAAACTTTTTCAAACTTTATCTATAAAAAATATTACATGATTTGATTCAAAGGAGCCAGGTATTCACACAAAGTCACATTTGACTAAAGTGACTTTATTGCATACATTTTCCCCAAAGTAAAACTGATCCCACAAAGAATCAGTACTATCATTCTAATATTGTATACTAATAATATCTGTTAAATGGGTTTTAATTAGGTCAAGGAACAAATTAACATGGAAAATGAGTTTAAACATTATATAAAAATATAGCCTTTTTTATAATTATCTTTACACATAAACCATTCACTAGTTTTATTTTTATACTAATTTTTAATATTGTATTTAATCTTCTTATAATAATAATCACACATTATTCATATACACATGAAACATAAATAAAGAGTTAAAACTCTGTAGATGAAAAAACGATCCCACGCCAGGACCGACATTCACACCCCACACTTGTCTTCCTCTCCCAGGTCGTCTCTTCAAGGCCAACTGAAGGGTTTACAGATTAGAACTGGACAAGGCCGTCCCCACAACCTCCCTCCTTCCCCCTCTCATCCTCCCTCACTCATCCTTCATTAACCCTTGTAAGTCCCGCTTGGGCCATGTTGTTTCTATAGAGACGGATAGAAGAAGTGTGTCATGGAAGTATTTTAATGCAATCTGATTAGAGCTCTGATCGCATTATCGTGCATAATAATTTCAAATTCCTGATTAGCATTTAGCAAATATCAGATGCATATCTCACAGCGCCCGGCAGTCTATGGGGCGCACTAATGTCAAGAGAGTTCTGAGGGACATTTCACGGGACAGTCTCTGGGTTTCTGTGGTGGGCCCGTGGCCCTGCTGTTTGTGGCAGTCGAAATGCTAGTTTTACAGTCCGTAGATTACAGGCTGGGCTTCGGTAATGTCAGCCTGCCACGCTTTCAGTTCAGCTACAAACAACACAGCACGTACAGGAATTTATTCTCCATGACCGAACTGGGCTTCAAATTCACTTGTCATTCCGAGAATCCTGAAGTCTGACAGAAATGCCATTGGTTGAGTGTACGAAGCAAGATCAGACGCACGATACTTACACATATTACAGCATTCAATGCTGGACAAATTATGATATCTTAAATGCGACTTGAGATAATATTTTAATTGAGTTAAATGTGCATGAGAAATGTTAAATGCCAATTATTACAAATTATGAAATGAGTAATACAGAAATTTACAATATTTATTATTTATAATATATGATAAAATAGTCTATGTTTCATTTAAAAATAATACATTTAGATATAAATATTATAAATACATATGAAAAAGTGACATTTTTACTTATATAGACGATGAATACACACAATGCAGCAGAATAAAAATCTATGATCAAAAAAGTCATATTTCATTTGAGGCTGGAAAACTCCCAGATAATACAAAGATGAATGAGACTGAGATAGATCAATATAAGATACATTAATTCCCTGCCAGATATGCAAAGTGATTTGACAGAATATACTGCATTAATACATGCTGCATCACACACAAATAACGCAAACAGCTCAAGCTCTAGCAGAAAACTCTTTTTAAACAGTATTTAGATTTACATGTTATTCAGAATATGACGTCTGTATAGTCTAATTTGGCAACAGCGCTATAAAATATTAAAAACTTGCATGAAACTAAGGTACTCGGCACAGCACAAAGGTCCATTTAACCTTTATCTAGGAAACAACTCTGCCGTTCTCTATAGGTCATCCAAGTTTCCCCATCCATCCCCTTAACAGGGCATCAGTCCAAACAACAGCTCCATCTTCCAGCTCGCGCTCTGGCAGCTAAGGAAGGCTATTATCCTCGGACGGAGGCTCTGCAGTGAGCTCACTAAGCAAGGACATTGTTAGCAGGTTAATTAGCACACTTTTTCTGGGCTGTCCCGGTGAGGGCCGCTAATGAGGCCTCCCACGACTGGCGGCCAAGGTCATAATCTGCGTCAGGGCTGGAGCTAAAACCCGGCCACCTGAGTCAGCGATCCCACACAGGGGAGCAGAGGGCGGACCTGACAACTCCGCTTAGGACATGAGCTGCAGCTTATCACGCAGGGAAGACGATCAGCATAATCTCCATCTAAACTGGTCAATACCTCTTACACCTACCCGTCAACTGAACAGACACTTTGCCCCAGATATGACCCACTGAACGAGGACAAGCACTGGGCATGACCGAAAAAGGGCTGTTAGGGCTGGTCGATATAATGACATACAGTCTAACCAAAAAATGTGTTAGCCAAAAACATGCTTTACTATTTATTCTGCAGTATGCCTCTAACACAATTTAATACAATAATTTTATAAATAATTTAATTATTTCAGTTAATTTTTTAATTCACTAAACTTTCAAAATCATCTTTTCTTTTGTGCATGTTTAATTACCGTATAAAACAAAATTCTAGCAAATGTAATAATTTTAATATACCATGTAAACATTACTCAGCCACTTCGGCTGGTGCTTGAGAAAAGTGAATACATTCATGATGGAAAAACTTGGCATAACCGTAGACTTTTTTTAAATAGCATATTTGGAAGGTGCCAAAAAATGAATCAGAGACATTCAATGCAGCTTTAGAGTCAGTGCTTTACAACGAAATGAAAATCTGTGACACCGCAACGAACAGCAAATCATCTTTCCGATGCCAGAAAGATATGGGTTTTTGCATCAACTGTGTTGTTGCTGGTAGCAGACACATTTCCTAACCACAGCACTCACATGCAGAGCTGAAAGCACTTCCATCTGTTCTTGACGTACGTCTGATATAGGAGCACTAGGCCTAGGCTTTGTGGTTGAATGCGGAGAAAACCAGCTGCACACCTGCACAGAGCTCTGCTTGACTCTGATTCAAATGCTGCTAAAGGGATAAAGTCCTGCTATAGGTAGCTGTGTAAGGGATTTAAAGGAATAGTTCACCTCAAAAATGAAAATTATTCACCTATGATCCTCCCCTCCAGTGAGCTCTGCTTCAGTACTGCTACAACTGAATCACTGATTCAATAAGTTCAAGAACTGGATCAGTGAACGAATCATTTAAATGGGTTTCGTGAACTGAACAAACTAACTGAACAAATGCAACTCCAAAGAATGATTCGTTCGCTAATCGGGTATAGAGACTACAGATGTTAATTAAATAGCAAGTCATATTTATTTTAAATAAAGTTGTATATTGCTTTGGCACATATTTTTTTAAGTCTGAAAATTGTACTCTGTAGTCGTTCCTTCTGCAATAGAAAATGAATCACGTCATACAGGTTTAAAACATGACAGTGCGTAATTAATGACAATTTTTAAGTGAATGTATCTTTTAAGAAAATGGAAAATGCTCATATGGCTGAGTATTAAAATATGACAAAGTATCCGCGAAATAGAAGGTATTTATGATTTGACTTGCGTTGAAGGCAGCTCAGAAGGCCATTGGACAGACGTGGTGTTCCTCAAGGCAGTTGGAGCGGCGGGGAGGGAAATAGTGCCAGAGCAAGTGCCCCTGCAGTGACACGGGAGACGAGAGCTGGCGCCAGATATAGAGGTCACACTGAGAGCTGGCAGACTGGGCATCCTGACGCCAGGGCTTACACCATTACTGAACACAGCGCTGATAGTCTCACCCTGACACACACACACACAAAGCGGTGCCAAGCAGAAAGTGGGAAGGCATGTGGAGAGGATGCCTCCTTTTTACAGAAAGTGACAGACGTTTTGCACTATGAACTGGCGCTGGGGAAAAAAGACCAAAATTGAGAACAAAATTGGATACAAAACTGAGAATTTCACCATTACTTTTGTTAAACAATCATTCTGAACACAGACCGCATGTCCACTTAATGTCCAGTAAAACCAGTAAAAAAAATAAAATAGAAAAATTACGCTACAGCAGCAAGAAATATCAAAACTTTGAGGGCGGAAAAAAATCTATATTTCTCTCTAGTTTTTTTTCTCTCTGTTGTTATTCCGCTCACATTCAGACCGAGCAGCCAAGCCTCAGCTAGCGAGGAGAGCAATAAATAAATATCGAAATAGATACATAAATAAATGAGAGCGCAGTACGTTCTCCTGAGCTTTCCTGTTGTTCCTGCCTTATAAAAGCTGATGGGAGGTCGATAAGCATGCGGGAACCCAGAAAAGTAGAGGTGAAACTAAATATTATTTTGCCACATTGAACGTTGAGGTGTTGGATAATTAGAAAACGCGAACAGTGGAAAAAGCCTGAGAGCTGTGATATGTGGTGCAACGGCTGTTTAAAGACAGCTGCTCTCTGTAGATGTGACATTAATGACATTGATTAACTCATGTGGTTGAAGCAAAACCAATCAAAGGAGATGCTAACAGGAAAACAACACCTGATTAAAACATCTTCTCTGTTTTACCTATTAACATAGGCTTGACAGGCAAGGGAAGCGCAATTGAATTGAGATGCATGTTAAATGCGATACATTTACTTTCTTTCTAGTAAATCCCAGAGTTATTTACAGCACAATGTAGACTGCTTTTACATTAAACAAGTGGTCTATAATTACATTCAAAGCAATTATAATTGTTTTAATACCCGATCCAATCGCCTTCACAGAAACAAAAAAGGTGCAAACTACGGACCAGTTCACAAAAAGTCTGAAAAAAAATACTCAGAATATATTTATCAATTGACAGATGACTTTATGATTACATTAATGAAAAACAATTCAATTGACAAAAACAACAACACTATGGTAAAACATTTAGAAATGTGTTAAAAGACGCATTCAATGCATTTAGTAAGAATGTTTTTTAATTTATGATGTATGCATAGTGCATAATTCCAGCACTATGAATTTAGAAAGTGCAAGCATAAATTAGCAAATCTGTTGTAGTCGACACAGCGGGATGCATTTCTCCACTTCTTAAAAAACAGGGCTTTAACCAACACAAGTTTTCCTGAAAACAGTAAACTATAGAACGGTAAGCCTACAGCCGTTCCTTGGGAAGAGCCCTGGACACTCTAAAAGTTCCAGAACTGGAACCCAACCACTAATTATTGCCTGAAGAGAAGGTTCTTTCCAGGAATTCTACAGCATCACATCTCCTTCCCAGCAGTGTGTGAAGCAACACTCCAGAACTGCACAACGAAATGTTTTAACCAAACAAAAACGAACGGATGGTGCACATGGTCACATGATTTAAAGTAAACTTCTGGGTACGCATCATTTCCTCCGTTGGACCACACAAATGACTGAATATGAACAATTCTATTAAAACCAGACAAATAAAAGTAGAAGCCCATATGTAAAAAAAGGAAATAAAATAAAAAACTAAAAAATTAAGCTATCCTTAAATTAAACCGTTTCATCCGTGAGGCATTTCATCATCAGCCGAATGTCTTCGAAAGTGCAAACAAACCTTTAAAGGAAATTTCAGAATAACTGATTGATTTTCAGAATAAAATGATAAAAATAAAAAAAGGCATTCAACAATATTATAATAAGAACAAAAAAAAGCTGAAGTGTCAGATGAAAATGCCCTTGACTCTACATACCAGCATTTTAAGAGCCTGGCCAGTCATAGTGCGCTAAAGACGCTGGTTTGGGTTGGTTTCAATCCTGAGGTTTGGACCAGCTGATTTCCACTTCTGGCTAGCCGAGTGCTTACATTCGGGTCCAGACAGCCACCAGGGAAGAGGACGGCACGCCTTGCTGGACAAATGCTTCTAATGCTAAACACAGACAGGTCAGGCCCTTCTCTGAAGAGGCCGCAGAAACCCGGGGGAAGACAGACAGTATTTCTATCCAGACAGGTGCAACAGTTGTCTGATTTATTTCCTTTCCCCGTCCCTCGTGCTCAAGGGGAGGGTCCACCATTCTGGAATCAACCTGCCTCCTCCTCCCCTGCTTCATCTAATCCACTTATGTTTCTGCACTTAGTTTTTTCCATAGGTTGTAAATAAGCAAAATCATCACAAATTGTGAGAGTATCCCAAGTAAATCAACAGTTAAATGCCAGGCAGTTCTACACAAGAGGCAAAATTGGCTTTTTCATTACATTAACATTAATATAACAGACAATATGGGATGGGCCATCTTTTTTTAAACTTTTCTTAGCAGGTTGTCCTCTGAGTAAGTATACTATCTTATATAATCCATGATGGTTACTCAGTAATGACCCAGACAAGCAGTCAGCATTTTTCAAAGCCCTGGTGTTGACACACCTGACTGTGCACAGGTAGGCTTCAGGAAATGATTGGCATGACCTTGAAGACTAATACTATGACAAACATATCATACTTGCAAATTTTATTGCTATAGCAGAATGCGAAAGTGAACGTTTTCAGATAGGAGTTCAGTCGACACCATTGCCATTGCCGATTATACTTACATTTTAAAGATTATAAAACCAAACTTGTTATTCTGATATTCAGTATGGCATTTAGACTTTTTCTAGTGCATCGTGACCCGAAGACCCTCAACCTCCACATATGAAATCATTAAGAAAAAAAGGAATATAAAAGACCATGGCAAGCGCTACGCTTCAGCCTAAGCGCAGCTTGCTTTCTTTAAAAGAAAGGTCTGTATGCCTGCAGGATACAGAAGGAATGAGGACTAATCACCTATAAACCTGCTGGCCATTAACATTAATCTGGTTAAAAGATATAGGGAGTCTTCTTTAAGGTATCAAAGTGTACCGGCTTTTCTCACGGCAGTAGCTGGAAATCCACTAAAAACTAAACGCATACGATTGCGCAAATTAAAATCTTATTTAAACCTGGAAAGACAATTTTTTAGGAGACATAACAAAAAATGAATGGATGTAAACGTAAATGTATCAGATTCTTCCCTATTTCTTCCACTGAAGCAAAAAAGCTATTTGGTTCACGCTGGAAAATATGATCATCGGGTTCTACACGAACATCGATCATGCAGCTAAAGTTGTACTGTCATTAAAACAAAAGAGAAACACATATACAGAGACATTCTGCAGTTCATTTAAATGCAGCATTTTGTTCAAAATATTAAGCTGATCATATAATTAGCATTAAATTAGAAAAATGTTCAACAGAAACAGTCTCGTGCTGCTGGGACCCCTCTGTATACAGTTCATATTAGCAGATAGATTTGGACTGAAGAGAAGCTATGCACACTCTACCACAACACTAATATAAACTGCAATGATGAGGCGTAAATACGATCAAACGCAAAAAAGAATTCCCCATACTTCACCATCCATTGACTAAATCCAATTTGTTAAGACCCCTCCACAACTCACTTACCCAGTCCAGCTCAATGGAAATTGAATTTCATAGATTGAACATCCCATTATCTCTTTCGGTCAGATCCTCATCTGAGTAAAGTATGGGTGAGGTGAGCGGCCCCGGAACACAGAAGAGACGTGGCTCCTCGCAGTCCGCCGCCTTTAACAGGGTAAAAGCCCTAGATATTAGTCATAAGTGTTCTTTAAATTCATTAGCATCTTCACGCGCGGGCGTCTGAAGTGTTGGGGGGAGATCACTGTAATAAGTTTAGCTTGCCGGTTCTGGTTCCTGTGCCGTCCTTGGTGTCACAGGGTAAGTGGCTGCCAGCGGCTCGGGGGTTGAGTGAAGGAAGTGACCAAGAAAGTCTTGCAGATGAGGGCTTAGGTTTGTACCTGGGCATTCAGAGCTGATCCGCTCCAAGTTAAGAACTCGGATTCCTTTTTATTCCACAACATAATCATATTCAAGTTGTGCTTGTGGACACATGTGGTATTTTCAATGCTCAGCACAGCAAAAGCACTCTCGCATCACTCAGTTTTGTCCAATGATATCTTTTATGAGTATGATAGGTAGCTAGCATCCTGTGTGGCTCAACACAATGGACTGATCCAGCTATGACCTGCCTATGCTGGATGAGGGCACGACCTCATATGTATAGGCTGCCTTGAGAATGATATCCCAACAGTGCTGTGTAATGACCCAAATTTACCGCTTAACACCAGTGGGCATAAACCCAAGCCTCTTATACTCAAATGACTCAACCATTGGAATTCATTCGCCATTTACTGCAAGGGAAAAAAGTCTATAACTGCACAGCTACAACTATTATGGCACATCTTCACGGGAAAAGAGGTGTTAAACAGAAAGGCAACTAAACAAGTCAAATTATCTCTATACGCAATGGCGGCTGCTCTAAGAAAGCCTGTCAGGAGCTAGGGCTAACCGAGACATTTTTAGCAAGAGTCGAGTGGCTAATGAGAAAAGAGAATATTGTCTTCTCTTACTCTTCTCGTTAAAAGCACTGAAGCTTCCTGGAGATTTAACTATCCACAACAGCGCATGCAGACACCGCCAACACAAACTTTCACTGCAAACACCGGCGAAAACTACTGCTGACTCTTTAATTCAAAAAACCTGAGTGAAAAAATCACCTAAAGACCCTCGGAAGACAGAAAGCCTGCAGTCTCAAAGCAACAGCCAGCTTTGAAAGGCATGCTCTAGTGATTAAAGAATACTTAATAATAGATCAGAACCTCAAGGCCGGGGTTTTCAACAAGTTCTTTAGTAGAAGCGGAGATGGTCTGACAAAAATGTGGTTCCCCAGACTCACCTGCCAGGGCTGACATCTGCTGGCTAGTTATCACCTGTAATGCATTTAGGCAGAGCGAAAACGCTGGCGGAAAAACCGTTCGCTTCAGCCACTGCTCTTAGCTCACTGCTGCACCGACCGCAGGCTCATAAGCTTCTTCAGGCTTGTGTGCCAGAGAGGAGGGAGGCCAAACACAGCTCATGAAGATTTAATGAACGCTGAATTCCTTCATTTCCCTCACACTGATTGGAGACGGGGATGTGGAACTTGTAGCACATCGCAGGATGGGTTTTATTTTTCGTGGAAAGCAAATATTAAGACTGTTTCAAATAATGGGAAACTTAATTACACTGCCTCATTTAGGCCAAATTTTAAAGCAGCACTGCATATATACTTCACAGAGACCGCAATCCCAAATTGCATTGTGTTGACTTTTACCAAAAAGTATCAGTAAAATGCTTAAAGTAATTAAAAAGTGATTCTTTACCCAATATTTGTGTTCTGAGTGAACTGAGTAACAGGCTAATAGGAAGTAGTGCACTAGGTTTTGAAAAAGCCCTTTTTTAAAATGAATATAACTTATGAATATTAACAGTTATAATAAGACAGTCATAGCATAAACAGCATGGACACTTAAATTTTAATGACAATTTAAAGCAAAAAAACAAGTACCTTTATATCCCATGATACTCAACAATCATTAATACTTCTATGGTTCCACAATAGTACATGTGCAAAAACACTGACATTTATGGATACTTAATGGTACTTTTATTAATACCTGGTTAGTAATATAAAAAGTTGTCATGGCCTGTTCACATTAAGAAAAATGACCCAAATAACTAAAGATAGGTATATTGATAACTAAATTAGTGTTATATCTTCTGCTTATTTAAATGCTCAAAGTTTTTGAACTCTTTTCTGAATTCTAATTGGCTACCAAGCAGCATTCATCAGCTGAAAAAAAAAACAATCTGAATGTGATTCAAATGCCATTGTTTCTCTGTCGTTATTAGCATAGCTGTAATAGCCTTCCATATTCTGATAACAAAGAAAACCTACTAAAACCTCAGGTATAGTTATCATCCTTGATTTGACTTGACTTTAACAAGAGCTACACCCAAAATAGAATAAAATACTAAAGTTGTTCAATTTAAATTTAACACAGTGGAAATGCATCGGGTAGCCACTTAAGCCGTTCTGATATCTACATCAAGAAAGTTGCTATGACTGCAAATACCTCATCAACAATATCGTTTTTCATATGGTTCATGAGAAGACCTCATGTTTATTTCTGTGAATGTATCCTGTGGGCTCACAAGCATGGTTATTATTTTATTGGCGCATCCTGTGTGTGTCTGTAGTGTTTGCCAGAAAAGTAAATGAGCGTATATGTGTGTGTTAGAGGGTTAAATTTTCATCAAAATAAGGAGCTATGAGGGTAAAGACCTAAGGGTTGTGTAAAACTCTTTGGTGCTATACCGATGTCTGATATGGCTAACTGCTTTCCGGCAGATCATGGCTGATGTATCAATCCCGGGCACTGGGCTTGGCACACAACTTTTTGCCCACCCACACACTCACACATATGCACAACATGAACTCAACAAATTCTCACCTCTTTCTCATGATAGTGTAATGCAGCTCTTCCTGTTTGATGTCTGCATGATCTCCGCTGGCCCGCTCACTGCCCTCACTGTCGTCACTGCTGAAAACGGAGGCCAGCTCCTTTTTGGGCACCCGTGTTGGTGGCAAGGGGATGGTGCGTTTCTCTGCCAGTCGCCCACGGTTCTGCAGGAGCACAGAGGGGACAGACAGACTGAGACACTAGGAACAGCCTTCTCTGATTTTACTGGCTTGAGCCACTGTACAGAGAAATGGCTAATGTTCCCGATCCGTCACACACTGGTTGAGCTTTCAGTTCTCTTTAGCCTGATAAAATGCATTTTCAATGGATTACAGTCATATTCATTATGTTTTTTGCATTTGCATTTATGTGATTTGATTCATGACAGGCTACTTTTTAGTACATACATAGTCTTAAAGCAATGTACTGTATGTTCATAATTTTCCAAAGCAGATACACTATACTATATATATATAGTACTATATATATATATATGTAGTTATTCTACATCAAGGTGGATAATCACATTTAAGGATCCATGGCTTAAAAAAAGTTTGAGAAGCCCTGAGTTAGCTAATACTTTTATCAAAAGCAATCTGGGATAGATGACACTTGGTTATTGTTTTGATTAATCCTCTCTTTGTGGGTTGTGAATTTGCAACCTTTTGGTTCATAAGCCACGAATGAAATAACTACACCACACCAGATTTAAAATTCACATTCACATGACAATCTAAAGTAAAGCCCAACTAACTCCAGCATTCTAAATTATTACAAATTCCAGCAAATTGTCATTCTAGTTTCTCCTGCTGTCATATGACCTATATAGATCGGCCTCACAGCTCACATACATTCAGTGCAGCTGCATCTGAATCATGAATCTCATAAATGATGAATCATGAATCACAGGTCACAAATCATGAGGACGTAGTAACCGAATGAAGGAAATGCACAACATGCTCAACTCCAACAGCAAAACTCAGTCAGACAGAGCCGTGCAGAGGGAAAGACCATTGATCCACGAGACCAGTGATGGAGGATGGGTGAGTGAACGAGACGTGATAGTGATTCCTTCTCTTCCTCTTTCCCTCTATCCCCATCAGACATCTAAAGACAGCGAAGGATGAAGGGGATGAGAGGCCCTCAGGGTTTAGTGTGTGAAGCTGGGCGACCTTTAATGTGACCTGAAGGGGTCAGTGCAGATTTCTGTGCCTCTATCTCTATCCATGAGTGAACAGAGAAGGAGAGGGAAAGGATTTAAAGGGGAAAATAGAAGATAAAAAAATTGAAGAAAAAAAAGAGAGAAGAAACGGATTTTAAAAACAGTTTGAGATAGAGTAGTATGTTGTCTCACCTCACAATCATAAAATACATTTTTTTTTTATAAAATATTTGCCATATGACCATGTATTTATTCAGCCATGCTGCTTGTGATGGAGAGATCCACTTTGAGGAAAGTGCTACAAACTTGTGTAGAAGCACATTATATACATATGTACATATTTGACTCTATTAAAAAAAAGATGTATGTACATTTTATTTTAGATATTAAAAATTGTAAGTTACTATTATGAAACACCATTTTAAACGTGACTACAAAATGATATTCTGTGCATCACAATACTTTTTTTTATGTGTAACTAGCCATTAAATTCAATTTATTTATTTATTTCACTGGATTGCCCACTTCTTTTTGTAGAAGTTTTTTTTATGTGGCTGTATCATATAGATACTTTCTTTCAGTTCATAGCAGAAAATTAAAAAGCAGTACTGCTTACCCCGATCTCCCCTATAGGAGTGTTCAGAGATCCAGAGGAATGGATACAGCTTTGAAAAACTTCAACTGAAAAGTCTGTTTGTGTGAATGGGTGGTGTAAGTATGTGTGTGTGTGAGCATGCTTGCATCTCGGTCTCTGTCAAACTTTGCCGAGCCCTGCAGCTATCCTTCCTCCACACCCAAAGCTCGCACGCGCACATACACATATGCAGAGCATCCCACAGGAGCCGAGGCGTGAGTGGCAGGCCGGGGCAGGAGGTGGAGAGACTAGCCAAGAGGCAAACAGGTGCAGCCCCTCTGGATTCTCTCAAGTGGCATACATTAAAAGGAGGAGGAAAAAAAAGCCGAAAAAGATGAAAACATCCCTGAGGATGGGCAGGCTGAACACGCTTTTTTCCAGAAGGGCTGTCTTTTTTTTTTTTTTTTTTTTGCAAAGGAAGCAGTTTTCCTGTCTATATATCTCCTTTTTTTGTTTTGTTTGATTAAAAAAGAGTTTAGTTTTAGCTTTGAGTATTTAGTTTGAGCACAGCATCAAGCAAAAGATTTATTTAAACGTTCAAGTTATTTATACTGAGACTAATCTTGTATAAACTCATGTAAAATGATATTAACACACAAACAAACACTTCATTTTTTGTGACAATATGTTCGTGCGGCAAGTGCATTTTGGAGCTGTTAACAGCCACTGTAAGCCACGTATGAAGAGCGCCGGCTCTAGTGATGCTTTAGATGATAAAGTTAGCGTTGAAAGACGGCTGTTACCCACATGGCCTCAGCGGAGACAGGCCTCCACACACACACACTTCCCTGCCCCCATTCCTCCTCTCCAACCCCCACCCTTCTCAACGTCCTCCCGGAAAGCCCCCGTCCAGCCCCCTCGCTTTATTCAGCGTAACTGACGCAGAACCGGGGGCGGCTGCGCACTATTTCCGGTAACACTTCCGCACAGAGGGAGTCAGGGAGGGTGCTTCAAAACAAAAACATAAAAAACCTGGGCTTCGATTCTCGCCTACATGTACATACACACACACACACACACATTTACACCCTCACACACACTCTGTCACTCAGGCATGGAAAAACATTGAATATGAATTTCCTCTAAGCAGCATTTCTATGAATAAGCCCACCCACACTTAATGTCTGCCCTTCAATGAGACTAGATATATATACATTTGTACAAAACACACACACACATAAATATAAAACCACACATGTAAACTGGAAGTGAGTAATCAGCTTGGTTGGGGTTTCTGTCCCCATAAAACTCATGAGCTGAGACGCTTCGAACTTATGAGAGATGTTCTCACCGTCTTCTCACAGAAAAGACCTCACAAGAGGGAGCAAGAATCAGCAGAATTACAGCACAGTAAAGCTGCCCTTAGATAAGCCATAACAAGCCAGGAAAAAACTTTGCTCAAAGTTATATTGCGCTGTAACAAGCAAACACTGTATAAAAAAGACACTCTGTGACCTCTGGTTGAAGATGAAGGATATATGTTATATATGATACAAAGTTTATATTTATTTTTGGGACGGACAAATTAAACTGATCAAAAATGACAGTTTAGATTACAAAAGATTGCTATGTTTAAAAATTACTTTTCGTTCATCAAGATTGCATCATGGTTTTCACAACAACAAAAAAACATTAAGCAGAACAACTGTTTTCAACACTGATCTAAATAATAAATGTTTCTTGAGCAGCAAATCTGTATATTAGAAGGAAATCTGTATATTAAAAAGATTTTCACTTGTGTGGCACTGAAGACTAAAGTAATGGCTGATAAATCAAGCTTAAATCACTTATTTTAAATAGATTTTTGTTTTTTTACTGTGTTTTTAATCAAATAAAGTGGGAAAAAAACAAAATCTTGCCGTAAATGTTCGAACGGTAGTTCAGCTTCTTCCTAAAAACTTACTACAGTGAGTACCACTGATTTTCATTCGTATGCATTTGAATATTAGAGACAGGAGAAACAGGTTAATGCGAAGAAATGTTGTGTTCTGCTGCATAAAAAAAGTTAAAGATTGGAGAGCTCTGATCTGCAGAAGAAGATGCGTGACCAAAAGAGGACCTACTGTAAAAGCCACCGCCTCACCTCCTGAATTCAATTGTTGTTGGAAAATTCATAAATGGTATATTTACAATTAGAACGTAATGTTACTTTTTTGTTTAAATTAAAAACAGAAGCAAAGAGCATGACATTACTTCCTGTTTACCTCCAATTTCATGTTTAAAGTTTAACTGTGAATGTAATAATGTTCTAGAGCCAATTGTAAAGTTACTAAATAATAACAAATATTTTCATTAAACACAGTAACTTTCCCCAACTTCATGAACACTAGAAAACAGTCTCTGTTCCAGTACAAAAAATGTAAAAGTTGGTCTCTAGTGTGATGAGCAGTGATGTTGTGAACAGGTGTTTCACGTCAGAGCTGTTACCATATCGTGCATTTTAAACTAGAACGCTGCAGTGACTAATCAGCAAGCGGGACCAGATCTATCCGGTGCATAATCTGCATATAATGTGTTTCAGTCTACTTCTGAGTTCTGAAGGCATTTTTTATTGTTGGCTCAGACAGTAAGGATGATATGGAAAAGCCGAGAGACGTTTTCTTGGCGCTGTATCTTCTGAAAGGTGCGCTGGCCTTCTGCTAAGATACACACACACAAACACACACATTTGTGCACAGCAGTAGCAGCTCATGACATTCCTGCAGCTGTGGCGCGCTCCCCCAGCACTGTCCCCGGGGGACGAATGCCTAATGAGTCACGCGTCTGTCTGCTCTAACCTCTGTGTGTGTGTGTGTGTGTGTGTGTGTGTGTGTGTGCCACAAACACGTTGAGAGTAAGTGTGGAGGCGGGACGCTGGGCAGACTTGGCACAAGCTGGGGGTGGGGGCCTGTAGGTTGGTGTGGCAGGGTTAAATGTGCCAACTTAAATCTATTGAAAATTATAAATTCTTGATGTGCCACAGATTTTCCACAGAGTTTAGCTACATCAACATGATGGGATCTAATAAATTCTTTCATGTATACAGCTGGCAAAAAATGGCAACAACTTCCTTTCACCAAACCTAATCATAAAAGCTATTATGAAAACAAAACTTCACAGTTCTGTTGCCAGTGCTACAATAGTTATGGAAGTAAGTTATATGGTAAGCAAGAAAGAGCTGAAGGGCAGTGTGCTTCCTATCCGTACCCAGAACAACCCCCCGACCCATAGGGTGAGCGGGCTGTGTCAGCCCAGTGAAGCGTTTCCCGGCGCGGGGAGGTCAGTGGCAGTCCAGCCATGCATGCCAAGATTTCTCTGCCTGCGTATGGATCCCCTCTCCCTTCAAAAAAGACAGCCACAGGGGACCTTTATGGATAGGTACTGACTCCAACACACTCTCAAGAGTCCAAAATATAGAAGCTGGAACTGTGCATGTATGAATTAAAAGTGAAAAAGGGAAATGTATACGTCACATTAAAGATAAAGTAAGCCAAAGCTTACAAATAAAGCTTACAAATCTCTTTCAAAATGGCAATATTGTGAAATATTATTACAATTTAAAATTACTATTTTCTATTTTCACATACTTTTAAATGGTTTATTCCTGTGATAGCAAAGCTGAAAACTGGAGTAATGGACACTGCTGTCACATGATCATTTAGAAATCATTCTAAAGTGCCGATTTAGGTCTCAGAAAAGTTTCTTATTATTATCAATATTATAAACAGTGGTAAGGCTTAACATTTTTGTGGAATCTGTGATTTTTTTAGATTAATAGAACAGAATTCAAAAACAGTATTTATTTGAAAAAGAAATATTTGTAACATTGTTAACATCATAAACTGTCCGTTTTTATCAAGTTAATGTATTTCGAAGTTAATATTAAGCAATAACTTGCATTGTAGACATAATATTGTTTTGTCTGTTTTTTGATAAACTAAATTGGAAAACATAGGCAAAGCAGGATCAGACTGAAAGTCAGTCCAGCAAACATAAAAAAAACATATAGGCCTACATGCACTCTCGAAATGCAGTGATTTGACTACAGTGTATACAGAAATGCATACATCTTATTTAACTCTAATAAGCTACTTTTACACTTTTAAATCTGATAGGCTATAATATTTAGGTAATTAAAAAATAAAAATAAAAAACAATTCTACAAATTTTTATATATAAAGTATAGCATGACAGTACTTTTTGTGTGAAAATTATTTCGGATGGTATCAAACTGTATCTGTACAGTTGAGAGAAGAAGTGGGTCAGCCGTATGTAAAAACTGACATTTGGGAGGAGTGCGTCCATATATAGCCACAATGGCTTTGTAATGATCAGCTGTATGAGCTGATAGATAAGCCCTGTACCTTTCCCACCAACACCCACACAGACACGCCCAGCTCTGATACCAGTACACACACACACACACATAAACAGTTGTCCCTCACCTGCCTGTAACCAACTCTTCCAACTTCAGTGACAACATTTCCTGATTAATCTCCATATGAACAGCAAAATATGTGGCAGTTTAGGATGTGCACACACGAAATTAGGCAAAACTAACGTCTCACCTGTTAGTCACTGGGGAAGATTCAAAATACTCAGATTCAATCACCATTTAAAGCAAAAGCGGCTAATAAAATCAACGGGAAAAGCCTGTTGTGAGTTTGGTGCGGTTTTCTAGTGGGCTCTAATTTGCTTTAATTCATGAATGCAACACACTGCAGAGACTGCCTGGCTGCTCGCTGCCGTCCTGAGGAGGGATCCTGCCGTTGCCATAGCAGCATAGCCTCGGCTCCATGTGAGGGATACAAACACATCGCTACACAAACCCTCGTACGGCGCACAGACACGCGCACACATCGAGTCTAACCCCCCACAGCGAGGGAGCTGTTGTGAGACTGTGTGGCGTCAGCCCCCATTCCTGCCCGTACACAGCCCTCCAGCCTCACTCTGCCAAATGAGCGTTGGTCTACGCTAACAAGCCTCACCTAATACCACATGCTCCACAGCCAAAATATCACTGTCTAATTACGCTGCCGTTAACGCAGTTCTAGTGAATTTGAATCGCACAGTCGACACCTCAATTACTTGCGTGAACAAGTCGTTTTAACTATGTCATCTCACAGAAGAGATGAAGATCTGAAATTAAAAATATGAAACATCAACAAAGGAACAATTTACCTAAAAATGACATTCGGTTAGCATTTACTCACTCTGATGTCATTCCTAACCTCTATGACTTCAGGTCTTCTGTGGAAAACAACAAATACAGATATTCAGAGAAATGTCTTGGGACAATGTCACCCAAGTGTTTGATTATAAACATTCTTCTTCAATGGCCCACAGAAGAAAGTCAGTCATACTGGTTTGGAATGACATGAGGGTGAGCAAATGATGACAGAACTTTCATTTTTGTGCAAACTCTCCCTTTAAAGTCAGTATGAAATAAAAATTCCCTTTTGCACGTTATCTTTTATGTAATCATTTACCCTGCTTAAACACCTCCCCTTTCTTACAGTCGACTGCAAAGTAGGTGTGGCCAATATGATCAAAACCTTATATCATGATATGAGCCATTTTACTTCAAAGTAATACATAACATAATATCTATTTATTTTTGCTTAAAATGAAGTCTTTATGATATTCAAACTTTTTCGTCACAGCACAGCAACTTAATGTGAGTTATCATGATAGAGACGATAGTCTCAAATATCTAAGCACTTCTTTACACACCAAACAAAAACAAAAAGTTTTGCAGAAAGGAAGATTATCCATAAATAACAGTTATAGAAATTATGTTTCCCTTATTTTTAACACATTTTCTTTTTTATTTGGTCACTTTTGACAACGATTGCAGTGAAAGAGCTGCAAGATCTTCAAAACGGTCTTTGCATACCACATGAAAAATAACAGCATGCATGTTTGGGAAGACATGAGGGTGGGTAAATAATGACAGAATTTTCATTTTTGGAAGAACTATTCCATCCACGTCCAGTTTCCTCTTGCTTCCAAAGGCTGCGTACCAGCCGTGCAATGAATACATCAACAACTGCTGAGACTGTTCTCTTTGAAGGACCAACTCCAAAATGTTTAGACTGCGACATCACCATCTTCCATGTTTTTCAACCAGCCTTGTTCCCAACCCCCCCCCACCCTAGTGACAACTCTTTCTTGACCCGGGACTCAGCGGGGGGAAGCCCAGATTCGTAGAGATATTTACGAGACGGAGCGGAGTGTAATTTCCTGCCAGCCTCCACTAGTTCCGCTGAAAAAACAGGAGAAAGGAAGCACATTTCTCCTGGGAGACAACAGCCAGGCCGACTGAATGAATCTTAAAGGAACAACAACACACGATCCCTCATCTGTCCACAAAGTAACATGCAAACAATGGTTCTATGTCATCATAAATGCTTCATTAGGACAAATCTACATATAATTTATTAGCAGGAAGACAATAAACCACAACAGCTCAAAACTCCACAGTCACATATCACACCTAAGCTAGGTGTTATGATAAATTTATAACATTGAAAAGAAAGAAAAGAAGACGGTTGAGAAAAAAAAACAGTTTTAAAATTAGGTAACTGAGAAATTAGAGTAATCAATTGCACTAAGTGATGAACCTATTTAAGAACAAAACTGTCATCCCTCTCAGAGACAATGCACACCACAGAGCATGATGCCATATCAATTTGCATTAAGCATGACAGGACCTGTTGATTTTAACAGTTTCTTGTTTTTACATTTAATCTCGCAGGATCTGTTGACGCTAATTCATGAAAGCTAGGCACAAATAGAAGCAGAATACGAGAGTCTCATACTTACTAAAAACATTAGCAACATACACAATTCTTTTCATTGAAGTCACTGACACGCAGAGCATGAGGCATACGCTTCACAAGACTTTTGTGTCAACCGAGAGCCTTCATGTCAGCATACAACTATACTGTATACAACTGTCGATTTCAAATATTAAAGAAGAATAGGTAAAATTAAGTATATGGTTTATTCTTCACACTCTTCCTGCAACTACTCCTGCAAACTAATTATACCAGTATGTTGAAATGAAAAAAGACATCAGTAACATAGTAAAGGAGGCGCAGGTCAACCACTTTAGGTGTATTCAAACGACCACTGAAGAAGTTCCTGACAAACTTTGTGTATAGTCAAAGGGAAAGTGTGAGAGCATAAAGTGAGTGAACAAGTAATACCAAGGTGCTAATTATACTCTCAACATTTAATATTTCTCTCACACGGAAGCATTGACGTGTGAAGATTTATAAAGTGTGAGAGTGAGGGTTTTTCAGAGAAAGTGAGTATGTACCGTCAGAGTTCATCTGGTTGTAGAGTTACATGAGCGATTATGTCCCAACTATGCATACCCCATCTGTATTTCTCTTGAAAATGTAAATACTGTGGCTCTTTAATGTTACTCAGTTTATTTGAGGTGTGTTTGGGACATGCCTACCTGTTTGGAATACCAATGGTGTTCAAGTATTTAGGAAAGCTGTTTGTAAACAGTCGTTGTTTCCTTAAAGGCATAATTATTGCTGCACCAAACTGAATTTTGAGCCACTAAATAATCATGCAATTCCATAGGGTACCACTAGTTGTGCTAAACTTTCAAATGTCATCTATAATAAGAAAGAAACCAAAGAAAGGTCAAAGACAGAACATCTTCAAAAAGCAGTAGCATGGAGGCAATGAGTGGACGTGAAACAAACTAACAAGCTTTAACAATAAATGAACAAACTGCAAACCCGGATATCACTCAAAAGTGGGCCAGCAGATTTAAAGATAAATAACGGTAGATAAATACATATATGGCTTTGGCATTTATAAAAAGTGCCTATAAAGATCAAATACGATGATCATCTCACCAGTCAGATCAGAAATGCTGCAGATGACGTCACCGAATTTAAAAGAAACTATAACAGTTTCAAAGTAAATGTTCAAACTTCAAAAGAACTTTACGTGTGATTTGAAATAATCAGGTGGGAGCTGGTTAAACCAATTAAAGCAAGACAATTTCAGTCAGGGTTTGATTCATCCGAACACTATCAGATGATACGGCACCACAGAACCCTTTCACTGATGATAAGACAACAATCAAAGCTAGTGACGAGTCTCCTCGAACTTCATCTTCAAAATCAGCCTCTATGAGATTCTAGCACCCTCAGTGCGGGGTAATATAAGTGCCCCAAACAACTAAGCCATTAAGTTTTTATCTCCTCTGGCTCTGGCCCTCCTCAGTAGTTTACCTGCATCACTCAAACACCTCCAGCTTATCTGAAGCGCCTTCGCTTTGCGTGCCGCTGCCTCAGTAATCACCGGTAGCTACGTTCAGTAGCTCAGTAAGCTTCTTACGCCCTTCCCCTCCAGATTAACCGTTAGAGGCGGCAACAGACGCGCTCAGTTCAGATAAAAACACAGCACCTGTGTGGACAAATACTGCAGGCAGCCAACCGCTAGCCGCCTTGCTGCACGCACACACACGCTTACACACAATGCACAAAGTTGATTGTTGGTTTGATCAGAGGTGGGAGACATCTGAGAGTGAGAATAAAGAGATATGAATGTCCATACATCAGCTATTAATATTACTGATTAACTTCAGGTTATGATCACAATCCATTGCCACTATGTCACAGCAAAAGAGCAAAAAACTCAGCAAAAATGCCCTCTAGAGAGATGAATCTTTCAACCACTCCCAATTTCTTTCTGACCTTCACGGACACTGAACTAGTTTTGTCGTCTACATGATCGATGAAGCATCCTGGAAAAGTGAAAATAAGAAGCGTGTGGCGCATTTCGCTCGAACATCTGCTACAGACAATCTGTGACCTTACACTGCAGCTCGGAGTCCAACAAACCAAAACAATCAATTCCAACTATTTCACATTTCCTTGTACTTGATCTTTATTTACTTTCTAAGAAACAACCGTGACAGCACCAACAGCAAGTCACTGTCCTTCTTCACATCCCTAATGCAATTCACAGAAAAATCCATCAAACTGTGTAATTCATCAGCAGTGGCATGTCATCCATTGCTTAACTGTTAACTAAAAAATCTTCCTTATGCTTTACATGCGGGACAGTTTCATCATACGACAACAATGCACAAACTTTGTCAACCCGTAAAAAAAAATTGAAAGCACAATTTTGTTGTCATTTAGCCTCTATTGCTAAATAGGCAGTCTCAGTCACCATTGACTTTCACTAAATGGAAAAAAGAAGCAATGAAAGTGAATGGTGACTGAGTCACTAACATCTCCTTTTAAAAAGATAGAAACTCACACATATTTATAACAACATGAGGTTGATCAAATAATGCAGCTTTTTCATTTTTTAAGAAAACTATCTATTTTAAGTGATATATAAAAGAAAACATTGACAGTATATTTAAAATACACCTTCAATTCAAAATAAGTAACACTGACCAAGCTGAATTGCACACTTACCACAGGAGATGAAATTCTGCAGCCAGGGCAGTCACAGATTGGAGGATGTACTTGTAAGATTCCTTTGGACATAAGTGTCTTTAGACTTTTCCCTAAAAAATCAAATCACAGTCATTAACCTTTCTGTAAATGTATATGCACACATGGAGTACAAAGCAGTCTAGCACTCACATACAGAATTTATGTTAGCATCATGCAACAAAATCAGCTTTCAAGAGTCATTCAGAAATGGACCTGCATCTGATGACTCCAACGAAACCAAACCAAATGCATGTCTTCAGTGACTACTTTAACAACTCCTGCAGTCATCCACCCATCTGTCAAACTCATCCATGGGACAGTATCGCCGTGCAACAAAAGTGTCTTAAAAGGACATTCATTTTATTTATAGTGCCTGACCAAGAGTAATACCCAGAGAGCACATGTACAAAATTAGTCTTAACCAAAATGAACTGTTGCCCGAAAGAAGACTTGAAACCTCTGTAAATAAACTCAAGTAAACTGCATTAAATTCTTTAGATAAGCAAAGTTATTACTCATACAGTAACTTCTCAAAATACGGCACTTTCTCACTTAAATCTTTGTAAACACAAGCCGCTTCATAAGAAAATGTGCCACTGTATCTTAATCCTGATGCACTGCACTTTAAAAACAACTCAATATAGACATATACATGACTAACTGAGCATTATATTAACTATAAATCGATTCGTAATACTGTAATTATTTATTAATAATAGCAACCTACTAAAGACGAAAGCTTAAATTCAAATGCAGTCGTAATATTTGTAAAGTAATAATCAGGGACACACTCTGGAGATCGTTAACTGATAAAGAAAGTAGAGTTAAAACTCTGAAATGTCTCAAACTGAATTCACAAAAATGACAAATAGTCGGAACGAACTAGCCTACATAAAAATGTTATTACAACACAATCATAAAAACACCAAATTTAGCACGCATATATATGTCAGTACAGAGTTACTACACATAATATAACACCACGTTTGGTGTTATAGACCTCATAAAAGTGTACCGGTTGAAAACTTAGTAAACACAAGTTGCTTAATCCATAACAACTTGATAATGTGCCACCGTGTCATAATCCTGCTCTAACAGTTACTCCACTTCATTGCAAAACCAACTTCAGGTAAAAGTGAAATTTAGTCAGAAAAGTTTTCAATTCAAGCATAACACTTTTTATTTAACGTTACTTTAGTATCTGCACCGTCCACGTGCGTAAAACCACTTTTCACCTTTTTTCCCCTACAGTGCGAATCCAAAGCCGTTCTACTATCTTCTATCTTCTCAATGCACTACAGTCGTTGCTCTTCAGCAAGTCGTATTTTTTATCTATAAAAAGAGCTGCTCTATTAACTCACGAACACGACGGAGGCTAAATAAACCTTATTTCAAATGCAATATCCACTCGACTTGCACGCGGCACTGACTTACCTTTGTGCCTAATGCTCCGTTTCCAGTCTTTGGCTGTCTCTCTTCCACTCACGAACTGGAACTCGTTTGGGGTGAGCCACTCAGCCCGGTATTTGATGGAGGGCCCTTTGCTGCCCTGGCACAGTTTGTTAATGTACAGTAGTGCTTTGTTTTCCCCGCATTCCACTTCGATACAAGGCTCCCCGTTGTCGAAAAACGGCTGAAAGTCCGGGATAGACGAGAAGCTCTCTAGCATGAAGTCGTCCGAGTGGTGGTGAAGGTGCTGCTGATGCAGCGCGGCGTCGCGAAAGCCCAAGTACGCGCGCTGGTGATGGGCGAAAATGTGATCGTACGGCGGCGGATGAGGGGTCACCACGGGGATAGCGGTGGCATTTAAAGGGGCCAGGTATTCGGGTTGGTTGAAGGCGGCTAATGCCATGTCGTCTCCATCCAGTCTCTCCTTTTTGATGGCAGGCATGTTACCCGAAGCGCAGCGCCGGTAACGAGTGATTAGCAGTTCATGCGTCCCAACTTGTGTCCCTCTTCGCGGAGTTCCAGGCGCACCGGTGTGTTTACGCACGACTCCCGCGTCGCTGGCTGACAGCAGAGCGCTTAAGTTCAGCCATTCACCACTTCACTCTTCTCCTCAGTGCGCTGCTCGCCTGACGGGTCTCCCCGCGCTCCTGCCCACCACATCTAATCGGACTAATGCCTGACATCTCCGCCAGATATTAACGCTGAGCGTGCTTTAATCATTGTTTATCCCGCGTTTCCTTTAAAATAATCACTATGGCAACTTCGCTGTGTTTATTTCCTCCGTCAACTCTAATGCTAAGTTTATTTCTGTCCTGAAAGTAACGAGGACAGCATGCCACTAGGATATTTTAACACATAATAAAGCGTGTGTATATGTAGTGTAGATCATGTAAAGTTCAGTAGTACGTGCACAGTGGGTAGTGAGCCAAACTGGCTCGGAGCATTTTCATATCTGACGAGGATAGAAATAATTATGCTATCTATGTGCGCATTTACGATTGCAAATGATGCCTGGCGCTAATGGGACTTTGTTTTCTCTCTCTCTCTCTCTTCGCTCGTTCGTTCTTTTAACCCCTAATACGTCGCTGAAGTCACGCTTTAGTTCACAGACCCAGACCAAACAAGATTTGCACTCTCCGCCGCTTCTCAAACTTGGCCCATTTAAACAGCGGAGGCAGCGCGAGCGCGAGCGAACTCGAGGGGGTCCGCGACGGACGGGGTTGCGTCACTGTTTCCAGTCACTGCTTAGACTTCACAGAAATCGTTTGATTTAGGCTTAATTTTCCATTCTTATACAGCTATGCGGTAACCTTTACTCAGTCAAGGTATTTTTTTATCAAAAGATTTATTGCCTATAAATATACAAGCAGATAAAGAATGACACAAATATGACCATAAATTACCCTTAATGCAATTTACGGTAAATAAATGAATAAATAACTTAATACACACAATTACACATACTTGAACAAATAGCGCATTTTCATATTTCTGTTACAAGTTGTATTTAGTTTATGTTGCACTAGGGTGTTATTTTCCGTTTACTGTATTTCAGTCTTTGTTAGCTCATATTGTACTGTATTTGTCTGAATGATACTTTGTTTTTATTGCACAAAGCTGCAAGAAAGGTCCATTTTGATTCTTTAGTTTGATATCATTTCGCACTTAATGTCATCATGTGGCCTTGTTGTCAAGTAATGGAGGCTGTGGTTGCCAGAACTTTAAAGTAAACTACATTGTAAAGTTACAAAAGTAACAGGGTGGCTGTAAATATCATTTTTAATTTTAAAATATACAGTGCCATTAAAAGCTACTGAATGTTTTTGCACCAATAACCTATTAATAATCATTTTATAATTATAATGCAAATCCAAGTCTCTAAAACATAATGAAAAAAAAAATATTGATGTTATGCAATATAGAAAAAAAGGGTAAATCCCTACTGTTATTGCTAAAAAAAACATTGCAAAAGCATTAATAGATCTAATTCATTTATTGCAGATGAAACTGACTGCTGTTTACATACAACACCACCATTCTTTCAAACTTTTAAAACAAGGCGTACTTTCCCTTTTTTGTCTGTATTTTAACCATGATATAAGATGTATGTCTATAATGAAAGATGATCAGATGATTATTGCTATTGAATACTTTACCAGAGGTAATGGATTCATCCTTTTAATTTAATTTCTGACTAAACATTTTTAAGGCAAAAAGATCATCATCTTTGTTCCTTTTGTTGAATCTGCTCAGTCTTATAGACACTGTCGACTTTGCAAGTCTGCAAGTCTTAAAACTTTCTATGCATCATTTCAATCTAGAAATCAAAAACCGCCCCCACAAAGACATATCACAAGAAAACTGGAAACAACCTAAAGGTCAAAGGTTCTCAGAGACCTTAGGAGATCCCTGAAACCCCAAGTGTGAGGATCCCCCGCGGGGATACCCTGCCCCCGCATCCCTTCTCACTTCTACATTATAATCACTTGTGAGTCATGAGGGACTCTATTTATGAAGGAGGGGTTCCCCTAAATTTGCAGATGACAACGTAGCGTTCAACCCACAGATTGGTTCAGGACGGCTTCCCCTGAACTTTCAGCCCCCACATTATCAGCAGTTCAGCAGAAGTCCTGTGGCATCCTCCTCTTGCTCATCAAAATGAAAGTGCCACCCACTCACACTGTGCATGAAATGGTTTCACATTTCACAACACGCACGTTAAAGAAAATTCTCTGCTTTTTGTTATCGAAAGTTTGGGTCACTTCTCTTTCACATGCTCACAACTGCATAGCCAAACTCAAAAAATAAATTAAAAAACACACATTCAAAAATATATTGTTCTATGCATACACAATGTTTAAGATCACTGTCTGACCTTTAGGTATTAATATCTATAACACAGCAGAAGGGAGTTGTGTTCATCCTCTTGATATGAAAAAGTTGGCAACAAAGTAATTTTTTTATTCGATTGTATTCTTTTTATTTGTTCAGCAGCTAAAGCTTTTCAAAAACTACAATCATTAAGTAAAATCTGAGGTCTTATTGTTTGTATCAGAATATTATTTTGATACTTTGTCAAATTGTCTCACCTTATTAACAACATACATACAGTAAACCAATATTTGAGTAATTATATGTATTATAGGTTTGGTACATCACCAAAAACCAAAATGAAGTATGCACTTGTGTATATCTAAACATGTTTACAGCTATGTGTTTATTAAAAGCAGTATCACTTTCAGTGATTAAAAAAAATAAACTTTCGTTTTCTGTAGACCTTCCTATTATTACACATATTCTTCAGTACAATTCATGTCAATAAGTTTGCCTTCTCCCTATTCTCTTAGCGTAGGTCGCTGCCCACGGTCTTGTCGGATGTGGAGAACCCCCTTGCAGTCGTCCCCGCCTCCGCGCCGTTGTTGGCAGCGGCCCCGGTGCCACAGCGCTGCCGGCGGGGGAGAGAGGTAATAAATAACCCGGGGAGAGGAGCGGAGACCGCCGGGCGGTGCACAGTCTGACCTGACAAATACTCACTGGAAAACCATCAGAGAGCGAGAGCCCACCCCTAATGCTTGGAGCCAGCCTTTCAGACATGAGCAGAGAAATATATAGGCCTGCCTATATTGAAAAAAAAAACAGCGTCTTTCTCCCCCATCAACATTAAAATAGTGAAAAATGCAGCGACAGTGATTAGAAGTCTAATTGTCTAATTAAAAGTGTTTACACATAAAAAAAAAAAAAAAAACATCACTTTGGGGGGAAAAAAACATCGAAATTATGTAAATGTACATGAGATGAAGACTCATGCATGCAATATTAGTCTTCTAGAAAAAGCATTTTGACAGTGTTCCATATTGAGAGTAGCCCACTCGTGTATGCCTCGTCATGCAATTGGCATATACATATTCATACTTTCATGCATTTATGAGATATGAACCTATGAAAAACAAAAAGAGGGAGAATGCTGGTAAACTGCAGCTGGTACTAAATTCATTTAATACATCCAGGTCAACAGGGGTCAGTATAAAGTGCAAAACGACTGGTACTATTAAGAAAAATAAAACAACAAAACGTGTTAAATGCTATAATTTCTTTTATTAAAATTATTATTTTTTTATGTTTTATTAGTTTATATATATATATATATATATATATATTATTGATCTGGATTATAGTTAAACATTAAAACCTTAAAAACTAAAATTAACCATTTTAAATGAAAGCATTTTATTGGTACATGACTTTAAAGGAAACATTAAACATTAAATGAAATAAAGTATTAAAAACTATTACTTTCAGCTACAACAAGTCTCATACAACCTCATGTACTAAAATAACCTGAAATAAACTATACAAACATGCAAAATGTAGGCACTAAAAATGTCAAACAAAAATACGTAAACTAGAATTTGTATATTGAAAATATACAAATAAAAATTGGAATATACAAATACAAAACAATAGGCCTACTGGAATAATATAATAAAGTTTTATGTCTCTCAAAATAAAATCTAGTATGTAGCCTGATGCTTTTCCTTCATCTGCATTTTCTACAGGTTCTCATAAAAGGAGGCTGCTATTGGATTTTAAATGGACTCTCCAGAGGGACTTTGGAGATCACAGTTGCCAGCTCATGCAGCGCCGGTAAAGTGATGCTGTGTAATGTAAAACCCTGAGCGTCTCCTCAGGTTTGTGCTGTCGTGTCGGCGCCCTCCGCTGCTCTCTGGAGATTTAGAGGCCATGGAGGCAGTCTGTGATCCCAACCGGCAGCCCGAACTACCACATGGGATTTATTTCCTAACTGGATGGGTGGGCAGCCTGGGAGGATACTGATTTTAGCCCAGTGTCTGAAGCTGTCAACGCCATTAAAAGCAACCGAACCATACTTCCCTTGCCGTGCCTAAACACTTTACTTCTCTGTTCTTAATGGACAAAGTAAATACGCACTCACACATTACCGTTCAAAAGTTTAGGATCGGTTCTAAATGTTTTCTAAAAAAGTCTCCTATACTTACCAAGGTTGCAATTATTGGATTAAAAATACAGCGATACATTTATAATGTGAAATACTACTAAAGTTTTCAGCATCATTACACCAGTCTTCAGTGTCACGTGATCTTTCAGAAATCATTCTAATATGCTGAGCATCTTTTGATTACAAGGGCATTATTATTGGGACTATTATTGTCTGTTTCTTCTATGATAGGCCAAAACACTGACATCATGTTCTGTACTTCTGACTCATATAAACTGTAAATACTCACAGATAATGTCAAGACATTGATTCCAAAGCTAGCAGGTCAGATATACCCAAAATAGGCAAATTACATCCCTGATCATGATAACCTGTTAAAGGGGTCATATGGTGTGGTTTTCCTTTCTCTCTAGAGTGTTACAAGAAGATCTGTAAAGTTTTAAAGACTAGTCTCAAAACCAAAGAGATATTCTTTATAATAGTTGTGACTTGTACACAGCCCCCTATAATGGCTTGTTTAAACACGCCCCCACTTTGTGATATCACAAAGTGGTGCATGCTTTCATAACACCTGCCAAATGTTTACGCAAAGAAAGAAGGCGGAACTATTATTCTCGCTGTATTGTTTCTGCCGGTTGCTGTGCCTTTTAAAAGAAGACAACTAGAAATCAGTGGTTAAGTTGTATTCAATCACAACACTATTCCAGAAGAGTTCAACACAAATATTAAAGTGTATTCAGTGCATTTACAGAGGACTATTTCCTGAACCTGGGAGCAGCCTGTGCAATTTAAACTGTCTGGCACTTCTGACTCACAACCTTCCAGTAAGTTATGTCGTCTTATTAAAAGAATCTGCTACTTACTATTCCTATGCGAGTTTTGAGGAGTGAAGGGTAATGCTTGTTGTTTGTCGTTTCTCTGATCACGAATGCAGACATGGTGTTATGTTTACGAGGCGCGATGCAATGCGACGCATAAAAAGACAGTACTATCTGTTGATAATCAGTAATAGTCTCTCCACTGGATGTAACAAATGGCGCGTTTGTTTTGTTGTAATAGCGCTGGGACGCAGAATCATGTTATGATAAGAGGCGTAACATTTCGGCCAATTACAACGCACTGGATAGCTGTGGATAGCATTGTTTTAAAACTTCGACAAATCGACCTGTTTCGGAAGGTGGGGCTAAAGTTACAGGTGAAACAATAATGTTATATATTATAACGACATATGCGGCAAGCTGTGAAAGGAACAAATTATTCCTGATCTGCAATTAATTTTATATAAAAGGTCTAATAATATGTGCAGGATATTAAGGAAAAGCAAGCACTTCACAAAATTGCATTTATGGGCCATTTATTTAGGCCACAACAATAGCTGAAATATGCAGGATTATTATGCAGGAGATAACCAGTTGAATAACACTTATTAAAATGTCTGCTGTTTAGAGTTTTAAAAAAGCATGTGATTCAAGGCATGGAAAATTTATCTTAAAACATATACACATAATTTAAAACTTATAATAATGTCTAAGATTTATATACTCCGAATAAAAAAAAATAAAAACATTTTGTTCCTAGAATGAAGATCTAAAAAGTCAGGACATATTATTGTGTCGATAAATGTATTATTTTACTAGCACATAGCAGCTTGGCCTATCTGTATGCTACGGGAAGAGTTAAACCTGCAAAGAGTAGTTCCTGATCTCTCAAGCCATATTGATTTTTCCCTCCGTGATCTGAAACCAGCAATCAGCATTGTGGTTTGAAATAGCCCTGAAACAAGAGCCAAGACGTCAATGAGTCGCCGACACGTTTCAATTAGCGCGCCGCCCAGGCCGATTTGTCCCCCGGGGCACATTGGCTCCGCAGGCTGGTCACGGCAGGAGAGATGTTCCATAGAGGTACATGATTTAGGGAAATAAAGGGCAATGCAGGTAAATCTGTGCATAAGCTCACAATGTGTGTGAGAAAATGCCACACAGATGACATTGAGGTAATTCGGTTTCTAGTCAACTCAATCATTTCTCCCTCTTTAATTAAATTGCTAAAGAGGCTAATGGAGGAAAAGCAGACGCCACAATGCAGACTCACAAGGTCTGCAGAGTCTCGACATAAGGTCTATCACACATTAATAACTGCATATCAGTCATATTAGTTCAATGCTGAATGTGTTAAAGCATCTGTGCAAACTAGTAAGAGATGCACAATATAACAGTTTCACGTTAACAGTCAATGTAGTTTCTTATAGTTTAGAGTTTCTTATTATCAAACAGTATTTTACTGTACAGTCTGAGTTCACACTTTTTACATTTAAATTAAAATGATCTAATGCTCATTTCAAAGTAATTTGAAGTCCATCCTGTGTACACTATGTGCGTCCAGCAGATGCTCCCCAAAATAGTGCTACGGTGACATTGCGGTGCCGAATCATTAAGTAAAGTCTTTTTTGTTTACTCTTTCCGTACAAAAAGTATTCACATTGCTTCATAATGTTAGCCTGGCTTCCGCAACTTTAAAGCTCATTGGAGCTTAGTCTGGCCAAGCTACCTTACTACTCGCCTTCTGGGAGGCGGGCTTAACCTGCGCCAATCAGATGCCTCTGTATACTACTGGACGAATCTACAACCAATCAGACCCCTCATTCCGATGATGTATGCGTAGTGACGGAACGGGGGGCGGGGGAGGGTGCTTGTTTCTAATTGGTTCCCACTTTTTTGGAAACAGAAATGCTCTAAAACGACAGCTTTGCCAGACTGACTTTGCTCGCGAAATAAAATGTAGCGTCACAGGAAGTATGGGCGGGCCCAGGCTATCATACTGCTACATTTGAACGCCTGATGGCAGATGGTGTATTCTGACAATGTCTTTCATACTTTTCTGGACCTTGACAGTGTTCATTACTTGGCAGTCAATGGGACAGTCACAAGCCTCCCAGTTCTGAAGACAAATGAAGCTTTTATGGATTTGGAACAACGTGGGAGTAAGTGATTTATGGCAAAATTTTAATTTTGGAGTTGAGTAACCCTTTAACTTCAAGTGGAGTAAATATCACAAAGCATTTTTTTATGATTTCTAAAGAAGTTTTTAAAGTGTGTACAGTAATAATGCCTTTTATTGGGGAATTTAAGTCCTTACGGCACAACCCACCTCTAGGACAGTGTCACTGACCTGCAGAGAAGTGAAATTCTGCAAAACAATCATTTGCCCAATGGATATTAGTTTCAGCTTCTGCTCAATGGTCTATCACATGTTTTGTCCCATTTATTTACTCTTGCTTGTGAACTTGTGAAACATACAAAATTTTAGCCAAGTTGGGTTCTAGCTAGTGTGTGTTTTCAGTGTGTGAGCACAACATCCCTAAAGTCAGCTGTTTTTCTGACCTTCAGCCGCTATGCTCCGCTCCGACAGTTCTCATCAGCAACACTACACTGCACACTCTGAAGCCCTGTGGAAGTAGACTAGAGTGGTTAAGAGAGAGAGAGAAGTGGGGGTTGACACCCCCCAGATCCCTCCTCATCTGCCCTTAGAGGTCCTAAGAACCCCTCCAGTTCTCCTCTCGCTCTTCAGCAGCTTTGCCTCACTTCCACCGCAGGCCGCCCTCCCCCCAGAACCCAATCGATAGCGCTCTTCTGCTTTTATCGGACCAGCACTGTGGAGAAGTTGCACTTCCTGAAGAATCGCCAATCCAGCCTTGAGTGAGCTGGGTACGGCTCTCTCACTGATAGACTGACTGCCCGCCAGCCTTCGCTCATTAGTGGCAGTCTGCTCTTTTGGCTGCTTTTAATAGATGCAGAGAGTGAATGACACAAAATGAGGAAATGTTGCTGATCTGTACTTGGGTTGTACAGCACAGCCCAGTATGTAAAAGAATCTGCGTTCAACACTGAGAGAGGAACAGTATTTAGTACTTTATCGGTTACACCGGTATTACAGATTTTATTTTAATTTATAGGTATTAATCAGTATTAAATATTTAATTCTGGGTTTATATTTCTGTGTTCACATTTACTTTCTTCATTTTGATTATTTGTCAAATTGCTTAATCATTTAAAACACTAATACATTCTAAACAACTACATTTTTAGCAAACATGACAATAAATATTTTTTATTTTATAATGAATGCATGAATTCACTTGGAGCATTTAGTTTTTTGGCTTTATTCCTAATTTACTTAAAACATTACAAACATTTAATACAGGGCATTTTTAATCAGCAATAATAAGCAACAATTGCTATGTATCTTCAGCTAATCTCAAAATTGATATTCCTTTTTTTTTTAAACGGCACAACTATAATTTTGTATTTAATAATATTCTATAATTTTATAATTTTTTATCATCAAAAATATTTGTTTTTAGTTTTCTGAGCTTTATTTCTATTTTCTATTTCTATTTTAATTTGTATATAATTATAATCATTTTAATAATTATATATCATATAAAATAATTATGGTCTTATTTTAGTAATTTTCAGTTCATCTCAAAATGAATATTTTTTTTCCATACTGTACAAAGTAATGTTGTGATGCCTGTGATGTGCGTTTATATTTTATTTTTTGATGGTTTTTGATATCGGCAATTCTTTGCTTATACACAAAGCGTCAAAATTATAATACTGTATTATTATACTTTTTGTTAGCTTCTCACGTGAAATGAAAACAGCACAGGAGTCTAAGAGAGACAAACATCCAGGATGAAGAGACATGATGATAATGTTCTAAAAATACTGGATAATCATATTTATCTTACAACATATAAAATGCATCTCTTCATTCCTTGGGATGTTCATCTCATTTCTACATATCCTATTCACTTCTAAAGCCCTTGTTCAGGTGATACCTGATCCAACTGTACAGTTCTCACAATCTTTAGCCAAAGTAAGAAAAACCAGGTGTCCGTAGCTCAAAGTTTAGAGAAATCTATTTTGTTGATTTAAGATGACAAGGAAGCAATACATCGGAAAAGAAGAGGCAGTTTGGCAAGTTAGTTAACGGATCCTTCCAGGAAGAAATTCTTTTGAATATTTACCATTTAACTTCATTTTGGAAGATGATCCAAAGTCTTTGTTATCATAAATTCAATAAGCCTCTCTTTCTCCTGTCTGCAAATAGGCAAACGTTAGCACGCTTAAATTAACCTTTAAAGATTCCCATAATTTTTTTCGGAGTAAATCTGCCCAGTGACAAATCACTCAGGTTACGCTTTTAATGTTTAGTTTCCAGTGTTAGTTGCAACCCAATCTGTTTCCCACAACACCCAAAACAGGACATTCGAAATGTTGTCCAAACAGACTTTTAATCTGTTCAGGCTTGAACCACAGCACTGCATTTTATTGGAGGCCTGAATCACAGCCTTTTCTGGAAACCGTTGGGGCGCTGACAAACGCGTACACAGTTTCCACTCTTCACGTGACGTTTGAGACAGGCTGACCGCGGGAGAGCACGGCAGGATCCGGCGGCAGCTGCCAAGCCGTGGGGACAAATTTGAACTCTGCAAACACAGTCATGTCAGTGGCAGCCCGGCTCTGCTATGCTCGCCCTGGAATGGCACCCATTCACATATTTAGACGACGTCTGAGCCTCTGACTCACCCTGAAACACAGAGGAGGAAGCACCGACAAAACGAGAGACAGCGTCTTTTCCAGACAATCTAAAATAGGTACAGCTTGTACCAGACTGATTTTAACCAAATGTTAAATGAAGTGAGTGTAGCACTTCGCAGTGTCTCCACAATAACATGATCTATAGTATTTATGAGGGAACGAAAATGGCCAAACCTCATAAATATGAAATGAGGTTGTTTACTGGATGGCTGTTGAATTGGGAATGGAAGTATTGTGCGAGCATCTCATGAAAGGAAGCATTTGTGAATGAATAGTAACAGAGAATTACATGACCAACCATTTGGAGCAATAACTTTTGATTGGGTCAATGACATAACGCATATTTTTTGTGTAATACAGTTAAAATGCAGTTCAAGCAGCAAAGCGCATCACTGATAAGACCTTTGCAGATCCTCAAGACTGCGTGTCAAGGTCAATAAAGCTGCACTCACATCTGACTTTGAGGATGCTAACAAAATTCTATGGTCGTAATATGTAAAAAAATAAAATAAAATTTAATATGTAATTATAAAAATACACCATATAACAACCTCATTCACATGCATAGCAATGGAAGTCAAACTTACAAAATGAAAAAAGTGCAATGTGACCGGCCAAAAGAGTTTTACAACTAGCTCATACACGTTGTACGAGGTGGCTAATTTGTACTATTTTGAACGATTTGTCAAAACCCCAGTGATGGGTAGATTTAGTGACGGGGTAAGGTGTAGGTCATTCATACAAATTTATGCAAATTAGCAACTTGTACTACTAAGTAGGATTTAGCAAAAAAACATACTAATTTGTACAAATTAGCCACCTCATAAAAAGTGTACGAATTGCTGTGTGGCTCATATGACACACAAAGATAAACTGTCAAGGTAAATTTAAATCAGGTTGATATAGGGCAACTCCCCAAATACATAATATTTAAAAATTAATAATGTTAATAATTGCTTTTTTACACAAGGAAAATGTGTTATTACGGTTACACCCCATGACATTTTTAGTAGTGCTGTCACTTTGTCACGTTAATTAAAATCATTAATAAATTAAAAAATAATTAATTATAGAAATGAAGATATTTTAACCCAACTGACCCTTTTAGCAAAACTCTGCTGCTTACTTCAGGTATAAAAATAAATTTTAGCTCTCAAATTTCTGAGAATTAAAAGTTTTGTGGCTATTCAGTTTGTCATGCAGATCACTATATTGTGTCAGTTCGAGCGGCATGTGAACCATGTGTTATATTTTAGACTATTAAAAATATCATAATTT
The DNA here is from genome assembly GCA_032357475.1 of Enteromius thamalakanensis. Lineage (NCBI taxonomy): Eukaryota > Metazoa > Chordata > Actinopteri > Cypriniformes > Cyprinidae > Enteromius > Enteromius thamalakanensis. The sequence goes on from JAUCMT010000054.1 coordinate 11,785,663, forward strand.
AATTAAAACAAAAGGTGATAGTTTAAATTTAAATTATGTCCTCATTTGTCACCCTTTCATGGAGCATATATGAAAAACAAGAATCTTAGTAACCTGATTTGGTTACCAGTGACTTTCATTGAAAAAGCTACTCATGTAACACAATAATGACTTAAAATTATCTTTTACTTTAATATATATGTATATATATATTATACAATGGGAACTACATTTTAATTGACAGCCCTATAGTCTTAATTGTAAACTTTTCCAGTAAATAGTGTAGAAGTTTTTCCTTTGAACTTGAGATCAGCAGGATATACTGACTGAGTGAGAAACCAGAGAAGCAAAGAACCACATCACGTTAGCATTCCCGTAAGTTAGCATTGTTGCGAGTAAATGTGGAAAGATGGAGTGTGAATTAAGGACACTAATATTCCCTGCGGTCTCTGGCGGGGGGTGAGGCGGAGGAATGCTCGGCGGAGCAATCCCGCTTGGCAGGTAGATGAACTGCAGATCATACGGGCCGGCAAGTGGTGATTAATGGAAGCGGGAAGGCGCTGGAAAGAAAACAACGCTATAAATCAACGTCGCGACGATGGTAATTGTAATTGAAATGAATTTGTCTGCCTGGAGCCAGCCATTGCAATTGATATTGACCAAAGCCCTGGTGGTCCATAGAAAATGAAATTGAGAAAATGTATTCAGAGTATCCACTGTAAGGTCTATACATCACTGTATGACACAATCATCTCACTGTGGGCCAATGAGAAGATGGAGCAAGCCAAGCCTAGTGTGGGTGTCAGATGCTAATGAGCTTTCATATGCTCAAAGGTGGCTAACGCTCTAGATTTATGGGGAAAAGAGCCACATTAAAATATACTTAAAGGTACCATCAATGAAAAATTATATTTAGTTATGTTTTGTGATGACCTCTCAATGGAAAAGTACTAGTTTAAAAGAATGATAAGCACAAAGAAAAGCTATAATACCGCAAGCATAAACTTAGATGTAAATGTATTACCAAACAAAACATTCATATACAGTCCACAATTAGGTGGAATTTTTATTTTTACATTTTTGGAAAGTTTAGGATTGGTAAGATTTACTTTTAATGTTTCTGGAATACATATCTTATGCTCATCATGCATTTATTTAATCAAAAATACAGTAAGAATGGTAGTATTAAAATAACTTTTAGATTTTAATACGTATTCCTTCCTTTAAAGCTGAATTTTTAACAGCTATTCAAAACACCCCTGTCTTTAGTGTCACATGTTCCGTAGGGAAAAAAAAACCCAATCAGATTTATGCTCAAGAAGCAATTCTTATTATTATCAATGTTGAAAATAGTTGTGCTGCAAAAATGAGCATTATCTGAAACTAATTTTTTTTTTGCAACATTGTAAATGTCTTAGAGGAACCGTATGTAAGAAATGTATTGTATTAATCATAAAATGTCTCAGTTATGTTCAACAGGCATTAAGAAAACATGTTAATTACAAGTACTCATATCTCTGACAGCAGTAGTACAGCCTGGATATTCTGGTTTATAAAGCACACCTCAACTGATGTTTATGTTGTCATGTTTTGTTTTGGTCTGAAGCACCACGCTCCAAATCTCCCAATCACAAAGTCAGCAGTGTTTCGTCATCCAGGTTGTCTGCTCTGTATAAACACAGCACATTCCATCGTCATTGTGCTCATTCTAGTTGCTGTCTTCAATTTGGCAACCTGCATGTGCGTAAAGTCTGATTAGTAGGGGCCGGGTGGCAAAAACCCATCTCCAATATTTTGAATTTGAACTGCAATACCTAGTTCAACCACTCGGTGTCAATCCTACATACAGTACCTTTAACTGTCGTGGTTAATCTCATTAACGACATCTTGTTAATTTTTTGTTATTGTTTGATTTCAAACAACTATATGACAAAAAATACATCTAGAATTAATTTGGCATTTATGGGTATAATTTGTACTTTAATCACTCTCCCCAATACTGCTGATTTCAACATTTTCTGCATATTTCAAGTAAGAAACTTGATTGAAGAATTCTAACTAAACGGAAGAATCACATGAAATGAAATCGCCTTCCTTAACTATGACTGTACTTAAACACAGAGCATTTTATATCCTGCAGGAGGCTTCACAGCCAAACTTTATTAGCTGGTTGGTTTGCTTTACCAGCACATAACACTGTATATTATATTATACTGTAATTTGAAGAGAGCCGGTGGCAATTCAGATCCCTGGTCTACGCAACAGCTCAGAGAAATATCTCAGCTGGAAGGGCCCGTGCTGGAAGAACACAATGCAGGATCGGCTACTATCTAATGGTACCACTTTACAACACTGACACTACGTTACAATAAAGTCTGTGTTGTTTTCGGTTTTGCGATCTTGCCCTTTTGTTTAGCAGAAGTATGAGCAAGCAAAGTACATAATGCAGAGTCGCTCTGTTTCCAATGTAAACCTCAGACTAATAGTTCCGGGAGGTTTTCGCGTGCACTTACTGCACAGATATAGACAAAATCTATATTTCATAAGTGTGCTGTGTAGCTACAGCACCCAATTATCAGCAGATAAGACGGAGGGAAGCCCCGGAGCGTCAAGCTAGATATTTAGACCAAGGGAAACAGGCTTGCAGGGACCAAAACCCCAGGGGCACTACAGGCTCACCCGAGCTTTTTTCCCCTGCTTTTCTTTCTTTCGTCTGCCTCCCTCCATCCTTCCTTCACCTACGGGGTTCAATTAGCAGTGACAGTAGCTTGCACCACGAGCCTGTAGCAGGAGTCCAAATCAGCAGGCCTACTGCAGACACGCAAACATGACAAAACACTCATCCGCTCACATTATTAATCCTGTCAAATGTCCCTGAACTGACAAAAAGAAAACCCTTTTTGGCTTAGCACCATACCATACAGTGTTCTTTGGGCAACCATACTCCACCAGTCAAAATTAGTGCATTTTTACCCACACATACATGTATTTGTAAACTGACCTCAGCCAACATAGACTGTTTTGCTTCAACCATGTAATGGATCCAGCTTCAACACACGGTAAGGTCACTTACAGGTCAAGCATAGCTCATGGTAGGCAGATGAATATCGATCTAGAGGGAACGGGGACTGTTCACAGGGCAGGCGGCCCACAGATCAGCCTTGGGCAGAGGAAATAGAGGTCATGGGCTAGAGAGAGCACAGTTCAAACACAATGAACTTTTAACACCTCAAGAAACTCTATAGGGTTAGCCACTCGCTGACCAAAATTATACTATACACTAACTAGTACACAGTAAAGCTGCACACACCGCCCACAATCATACACTCAACGCACAAATGTCAGTATAATTATTTACAATAGAGAGAGTCTTTTATTATTAATTTAGTTATTATCATCATCATTACATTAATACATAAATATATTATTTTTTCATATTTTACCCTAAAATCCAAAATAGATGTTGTTTATTTATTTATAATGATATAAATATTTATTTTTAAATATTTATAAATATAATTTATGATGGCTAATATTTTAGTAAATACCCTTAAAAAAATAAATAAAAACTACTGTATATAAAATGTTTTAAAAAACAATATATAAACAAACAAACCACATATTCTATATCAAAATATCCAATAGTTGCTGTTTTATTGTTATACCAAAGTATTTTTAGACTTCTTTTAATAACATAATAATTGTATTTATTTTTAAAGAAAGGTTTTTAAATAAAATATGCAAACAAATAATTAAAATACACATAATAATACAATTGCTATATTCTAAATTTCAACGTTAAAGATAATACAGGACATATTTATAAATATAAACAAATATATAAACATCATATTATGTACCAAAATTTCAAATAGTTGCTCTTTTATTGCTATATCAAATTATTATTAACTTTTATTAAATAATATCATATTTTGCATTTCTTTAAGGAAAGGTTTATAATATGCAAACAAATAAATAAAATACACAATACACTCTAAATTCCATTGGTAAAGATAATATTGGATTTCCTTGTAAATGTTTTGTTTTTAAATAAATAGTTTTTGGTCAATAGCTTACTTAAATCTCCGTGAAATCATGTTTTCTTTCCTGTGTAGATAATTTCATACCCAAATAGGAAGCAAGAGCAAAACATAAACTTCCTTTGTAATGTCAATCTAGTTATTTATACAGCCATTATAGCACCTATAGGTGGGTAACCACAGTGGCCGTAGAAAATTCTTGTAAGATCAGAGTAATTTTAGATTAAAAGCTATATTGTATTAAAAATTGCGTGGGATGCTTCTTGTCTAAGGTAGAATTTCATGTATACGTTCCCTTAATATATAATCATTGCTGTGCCGAAATGCAAAGCTTCCTGGTGGCCTAAATTCTGGGAAACTGCATTGCAGGACATTAGAGAAGCTAAGGGAGGTTGGCAGCATGAAGAGGCTGAAACCAAGGACACGGTTGGCAGCATGCCTGCGCTGGGCTGTGTGTGCAGTCAGGCGGAGTGGAGGCAGGCCATGCCTTGGGGCATCGAGAAGAGGCCAATTCACTGCTCGAGTAGCCAGGCCCACAGAGACAGAAAGCGATATAGAAATAAAAAATTTGTAAAAACCTCAAAACTAAAAGAAGGGGAAAGTGGCCATTGTTGAGCAAATTGAGCACATGAAGTAACAATGACAACAAAGAATCATCTTTTAAAAAAATTAAAAACGCTGTAATACATGGGGGAGGGGCACACTATAAACCTTATCAGCATGGCATAAATATTAATTAGGACGCAGAAGCATTCATTGCTGGATATCTTAGCATAACTGATCACGACAGCTCTATATCAGCTAATTAATATTCATGAGCAGGGCTGATAAGGTTTATAATTCTTTTAAATGTGTCGATACAACAGGTTGGACCAAGCTTTGCTAACATTTAGTTTCTCCAGTCTTTCCACATTCTCACAGAAGCTCTTATTAAATATAATGATTAATGCTTGAAAAGTTGGGGGGGACACACTCGTACAAGTACGTGTTTAATGATTGCTATGTCCCAGTTAAAAAATAATAAATCATGTCTGGTGTATTTCTCCTGCTGTCCTCTCTCACCTTCTCCTGCCTGGTGTGTCTACAAATTATACAAGTAAATAATTAAAATCAAGTGTCAGGTGCTTGGTGCCCATGGTCCTTCAGGAGCCAGGCTCATTTTCCCCCCTAGGTTCCCTCGTTTCCAAGGCAACAAAGTTAAGGTACTTTAATAGCCTGTTCCTGGGTTGGTTCTTCCTTACCCCATCTTGTTTTATCGCTCTCCTTCCTGCTGCAACTAGATGTGGTGGTGACTGTCATCTTCTAGCGATCAATCAGCACCCAAACAAGCAGGGTCTTTGATGCTTACAGAGAAAAAAAGAAAGAAAGAGCGAGAGAGAGAAAGAAGGAAAGAAAAGTTTCCTTTTGACGAGCATGTTCCATTGTGAGAATCCCCAGCAGCCTCTGACATCTGGTTCCAGTTAGCACCATGACGCGTTTCCTGCCCGCCTGGGCCACGGTTCACAAGTCAAACGCCACACGGAAGACTGCAGAGAAAAACACACACACAAAGCTGCTCCAATATGATCTGCTTGTGTGGTTATAAGTCCTGAACCACCTGTCATCATTTTTTGGTAATTATTAATATAAACTAAACATTTGTTTTAAAAAAAAGCCAATTAAGTATATTATTATAAATAAATGAAAAATATAAGAAAACAATAAATAAATAAATCACAATAATTATAGAGATTAATAAATTCCTAGGGATAAAAAAAAACATTTGCTACAACAAACAAATGAATACATCCTAGGAATAAATAAAACATGCAACAACATCTATATAAATAAAGAATGGATGAATGAATAAATAAATAAATCCTAGTAATAAATAAATAAAAATGTAACATTAAATAAATAAATCCTAATAATAAATAAATAAATAAATACATTATAAATTATTGTTCTTGTCTTAAGAATAACCAGGAACTATAATATATATATATATATTATTATATAATTAAATATTCAATTAATCTTGTTCATTGTCTTGGGAATAAACAAGAACTGGCAAAGAAACAAAGAAAGAAACAGAAAGAATCTTGTGAAAGAACAATTTGGCAACTAATTAAAATAAGTAAATAATTAAAATAATCATATAAGTAAATATGAATAATTTGTTATGACACAGAATTGTACGCATTTCAATATTAAATGCATTTTATTAGTAGTGAATGTGAAGCCACTTTTCTTTATCCCTCTTCATATCTGAGCATAATCGTAACTGCGTTTGCTCTGCGGATGTTGCAACTACAGTTGTCATCATTGAGCAATCGCACTTCTGAGAGGTACCCGGGCGATAAGCAATGGAAAAGTGTGACCCTCGAGAACGTGGGGCGTGGAATGCAAAATGTGCGCTGCACCTACACACACTCTGGAGGGAAACCCTACAGTCTGTGGGTGCATTTACAGACACACAAACACTCAGACACACGTACATACAAACATGCCCCATGACTGGGGCTTGTGGGTAACGAAAGTGAGAATGAGGAGGAGCGATGAGCGTAAAAGTGAAAATGTCAGGAGTATAGATATAGAACACGAGCCGACCACAGAAGGGCTTGCCTGCGTCGGTGGCTATGCTAAACGCCCCCTCGTATGTGCTGCGCTCGCCTTTGATCGCTCAGGAGCCAGTTTGTCTGCCCCACAGCTCGCTGAGGCCTGCTGCTAAAGCGAGGACTCGTTTTATCATACAACCAGAGATCTTCATCGGTGCATGGAAAATCAGGTTGCAACCCACACCTACATCGTAAAAGGACAAAACAAAGAATACAAACACTCAGAAATGACTCAATGGCTACACAGACCACTTTCACACTGTATGAGCCTCCCACAGATCCACACGATTTCCACAATCAGTATTTTTTTTGTTTTATTTGCCATGGACTGCTATTCATCAAGCGCTCAGTGGGTTGCATATGACCCTTAAACCTTATTCTGTGGCCCGTGTGATGTTGTCATCAACATGGCAACCAGAAACTGCAACACCACACACATGGTCTTACTATGCTAATAAGAGGCATGGTGTGATTAAATCTAGTAGAGATTTGTACTATTGGATTTGAAATAATTAAATGAATGCAGTATGTTGTTAAGCGTAATATTATAAAGATATTTTAGAATGAAATTTATTATCCTGTGTGTATTATACACTGTTGTTATACAGTGCTGCAATAATGGCCAAGAATACTGTAATCATACAATGTAGTCTGTAAAAGTTAACAGTCTTTATCTGGGCTAGTGTACAGTACACACATATGTCTAGTCACACACCAGCAGACTGATATCATAAGTGATTGACCTACTGTATAATCCAAATTGAGCAGTGCTAAGTGATAAACTGTTTGGTACAGACAGATTCAGATTAAGATGATGTTGTGTGAATACATTGGCAAAGTTGTTATTTTTAGCATGGCAGAGTTAGCACCTGCTAGTGGACACTACTGTTCAAAAGTTAGCTTTTAAATGTTTTTAAAGGATGTATTTGACAAAGATTGGATTTGATTTACGTACTAATTTAAAATAAGTGTTTACTATTTGTCATATTTTAAAATGTTATTTATTCCTGTGGTAGCAAGAACACATTTTCAGCAGTCATTACTTTAAGTGTCACATGATGATTCAGAAAGCATTCTAGTATGCTAATTTGGAAAACAATTAACAGTGTAAAAAACCACAATATTTTTTTGAGTAGCATTTTGAAATCCGTTTCTACAGTCGCCTCTAACTGCTGTATATAACATAATAAAATAATATGCTGCCTATTACCACAAATATACATTTTATATGGCAGTATTATGAGAGACATATATGTTTGCATTGTACAAGCATCAAAATATAATTTTAGGGTCCTATTTTATTTTTCCCAAATTCAGTTGTAGCTTTTCAAATTCATACCTTTTTTCTGAATTCCATTTTGTTTTTTCCATTCTAGATTCTATTTTAATGGTATAAAAAAAAAAGCACGTCTAATTAATGAAATAATTATTAAACATACACAATTTAAATTACTTTTAACCATATATATATATATATATATATATACACACACACACAGTGTGTACAGAAAGTATTCAGATCCCCTTACATTTTTCACTCTTTGTTATATTGCAGCCATTTGCTAAAATCATTAGCATTTCCTTTCATAGCATTGTTTATTTTCCTCATTAATGTACACACAGCACGCCATACTGACAGAAAAAAACAGAATTGTTGACATTTTAAAAAAGAAAAACTGAAATATCACATGGTCCTAAGTATTCGGACCCTTAGTCTGTATTTAGTAGAAGCACCCTTTTGATCAAATACAGCCATGAGTCTTTTTGGGAAAGATGCAACAAGTTTTTCACAGCTGGATTTGGGGATCCTCTGCCATTCCTCCTTGCAGATCCTTTCCAGTTCTGTCAGGTTGGATGATAAACGTTGGTAAACATCCATTTTTAGGTCTCTCTAGAGATGCTCAATTGGGTTTATGTCAGCACTCTGGCTGGGCCATTCAAGAACAGTCAGAGTTGTTGTGAAGCCACTCCTTTGTTATTTTAGCTGTGTGCTTAGGGTCATTGTCTTATTGGAAGGTAAGACTTCGGGTAAGACTTCGGTCCAGTCTTAGGTCCTGAGATCCTGGTCACTCTGGTCCAAGATATACATGTACTTGACTGCATTCATCTTCCCTTGATTGCAACCAGTTGTCCTGTCGCTGCAGCTGAAAAACACCCCACAGCATCATGCTGCCACCACCATGCTTCACTGTTGGGACTGTATTGGACAGCTGATGAGCAGTGGCTGGTTTTCTCCACGCACACTGCACTGAATTAAGGCCAAAAGTTCTATCTTGGTCTAATCTCCTGACTGCATCTCTGGAGCTCAGCCACAGTGATCTTTGGGTTCTTCTTTACCTCTCTCACCAAGGCTCTTCCCCCCGGACGGCCAGCTCTAGAAAGGGTTCTGGTTGCCCCAAACATATTCCATTTGAGGATGACGGAGGCCACTGTGCTCTTAAGAACCTAAAGAAGTGCAGCAGAAATTTTTTGTAACCTTGGGCAGATCAGGCCCATGTGATATTTCAGGGTTTTTTTTTCTCAAATAAATCTACAAAAAAAACCAAAAAAACACAATTCTGTATTTTTCGGTCAATATTGGGTGCTGTGTATACTGTACATTAATAAGGGGAAAAATTAACTTGATACTTGTACTTGATACTTGTAACTTGAACTTAAAATGATTTTAGCCAATGGCTGCAATATAACAAAGAGTGAAAAACGTAAAGGGGTCATATCATTCTGAAAATGCCTATTTTGATTGGAAGCAAAAACACTGATTTTGTCTTTTTAAACGCATATGAGCTGCTACTCCCTGCCCCCTTTTCCAAAGAAGATCTGTGCCATTACAGCTTGTCCATGCTAAATACATCTGTTTTTATTCTATTTATCATGCTAAAATCATACATTTTAAACCATATTACTTTAACTTCTGATATGATACGATTTTCTGCATGCACACATTTAAAGAACAGAAAGTGGCTGTCAATTCATGTGAATACCAAATCAAGTCCTCGCTCACAAATAAGTTTAAATAAAAAAAAAACAAGTTACAAAAACAGATGGTTAATTATGTCTGTGAAGGTAAACAGCTGGGAAATCCCTTTGCAACGTCACAAGGCGAGCGGGATCAGAGATCTCGTTTTTTCAGAGGCTTGCAGAAAAAGGCTTACTTAAAACAAACTTGCGTGGTTAATCTTTTTCAGGTTTCCTTGGTTGGTAGATGCACCAGGGACCTGATTTTAGCACTTAATACCTGGAAAAGTCCGATTTTCATGATATGTCACTTTTAATAGTTTTAGTAGTAGAAATACTACTATTGTATTCCATTAACATATTTCTGTCACAGTTTCTTTAGGTTTCACCAAACTTTTATTTTGACAGGTTTCCTTGAAGACCGTTTATACGATATGACAATAGTTTTTTCATGCTCATGAATTGACTTTTAGAGCAGTTCTAGAGATTATGTAATGTACTCGTCTCATATTTTGAGGCAGCAGAGACATTCCTTCACACAGAGACACCCAGAACATGGAGGATTCATATTCAAAAAGTATTTCTGTGGCTTAATATTCATTAGCCCAACATTAGTCCAGATCACATTCTGATTTAAGCGTACTGACTGACCTTTGATTTATTCATCCATAATATTTAACATTTTATTACATTATGGCTACAGTAAATTCTGCAATGTGTTAAATGTGGCCTATCATTTTTAATAATTCTGTCTTCTTGTTAATGATTTGCCCATTATTAGTAACAAAATGAAGATAAATCAAGCCTTCCCGCACTTGCTTTCTTTTTCCTCCAGAAATAAGGCAGAAAACAGCCAAACAGGGACCCATGAAAATTTAAGCTGGGGTTATTGATTGGTGGGGGGAGTCAGGGAAAGGTCAAGCCCATCTGAACATCAGCAAGCAGAACGCTGCAAGCTCCTCCGTAGCACCCACCCTCAGCCAACCTGCAGCCTTACAGCGCTCTGTCTGATCTCCAGCTGTAGTACCACCGCTCTCTGCCAATGCGTTCTGCTCCAACACATTAACATCCAATAACCCAAATCTAACGTGTCAGCCATAACGTAAACCACATAAGCCTTACTTTCCTCTGTGCTGCTTTTCTATCTCTTTTCCCTCAGACTTATACACCTGCGCACACACACACACATGCAGGAACGGCGCATGGTAGTAACCCCCCTCCAGCGATGTTCATATCCTGCAGGAGCCCTCGGGTTCTAACCTGTCAATATCGTGCGGTGTGGCAGGGCGGCTCTCCTCCCCTCAGCGGATCAGTTAACCTCCTCACTGGCTGGGACAGCACTGCAGATCCTGCTCCACACGCACACGACCTTCAGCACAGTGAGGGAGATACTGCTGAATACATATTTATTAGAATGCTTTTAATTATGTTTATTTAGGCATTCCACGATTTGATAAGGCAGAGTCAGGAGTAAGGAAGAAATGGCCCATTCATAAAAAGGAAAAAAGTAATGCATGAAATTCCTATGGGTATTAAGTTCCAACTTTTAAAGCGCTAGCACATAACCACCCCTTAAAAATTTTTTAATTTGTAAATTATGCAAAAAATATAATAATAATATATATATATATATACACACAAATACATACATATATATTGGGTAAACTAAAAATTCTGGTTGTGATTAACTGTTTAACGAATTACACCAAATGCATCACGGTTTACACAAAAAGCAACACAACTGTTTTCATCATTGATAATAATATCAATAATAATAAAAGCATATTAGAATGACTTCTGGAGGACTGGAGTGGTAACTGGTGAAAATTCAACTTTCACCATTTTTTGTGTCATCACAAGAATAAATTCTATTTTAGGAAAAATGTCTTAATAGTTAACCGTTATTTAAAATTGTGATTTTTTTTCACAATATTACTATTTTAACTGTATTTTCAATCAAAAATGCAGCATTCGTGAGCATAAGACACTTATTTAAATAAAAAATGTATTTTAAAACTCATGTCCATCCCAAACTTTTGACTTTGTTTATGGTTATGTGCATGCTGTAGCGATAATTCCTTATCTTAAATGACACATGAACTAGCGTGTGAATTTCACACATGCATGTGTTTGAGGTAAACGTGGTAAGGGCCAACATGTACAGGCACGGCATGCACAGATCCCCTTACTGCAAGACGCTGGGAGCATATACTTATATCTCTGGTTTCTCTCGTGTGTGTGTGTGTGGCGGACTATATTAAATCCCTCTCGCAGTGGAGGTGTCATGTTGCGGCTGCTGCTTTATGGCTGGTGCCGGAGCAGACTGGCGGTGAGGAGAGGCGGCATTATCTGCATGCTGAGGAATGTCTCTTCCCCCACCATCATGCCCAGCAACCTCAGTTACAGCAGTGTTTAAAAGCCCAGCGAGAGGTGCAGAAACACCTGCCACACACACCTCTAGGACAATTACAAGTCATTGCGGGTCTAAGCGGTCTTCTATCACCTCTTATTTCTCACCCCACCATCGCTTTGATTATGGTCAACATCCTGTAATGTATTATTGGGTACAGACCACATTTGTGTTGCTAAAGCCAACATTCACCTTTAGAAGCTAGTCCAAAAAAGTCCTAAGTAAAGACTATGTTTATGCGTTCGAGTTCACGGTGCAGCCTCATCTCACAATAAACAAACAAAATAAATCTTTTTGTGAATAAAAAACACAGATTTTTGGCAAAAATGTTTAGCGCTACAGTTACTATGTACAATTAATATTAAAGTCATGTTATAAGATGATTTTTGAGTAGCATATTCGCCTAGTACTGTATGTAAAGGATGTGTAAGTGCGCAGTCAGTGTAGGGGTCACTGGCAAACGAGAGCCACTCTTAAGTAGATGACAGAATAACAAAAAATGATGGCATGGACTGGCACGTAACTTACATGTATGAATGATTAACAGAGACATCTGCCACTACTGAATTATAGATTAGCCTAAGTTAAACATATGGGCACAGACACTCATGTGTTAGAGGTACAAAATGCTTCTTGTTATGCCACTTACAGGAAACTCACTGGCCGTGTTTACATGCACATCATTTTCCAAATCTATATTTCATATTGCAGTTAAGGATTTGAATCTGAAATAGTTAACAAAAACACAGACCGTAAGGGTGCCATGAATGACAACGTAGGCCATGAACGTATTATAAATGAAGATTATGCTTTTTTTTAGTTTAACCTAAAAATAATTGTCATTATTTATGTATAATTATGGTGGTGATTTAAGTAAACCAGTTAGACATACTAGTAATGGAGATTTGACTCGACAAACTTAATTTATCCACCACAATACTTAATTACTTAAGCAATATGATTGGTGGGGTGGACAGATGGCACATAAATCGCTTTGTTTGTGTTATTTTGGAAACTGATGTAAGTGGAGTCTTAATCTAATGTGAGTGTATATGGTTCTGAACATGTTTTAGTAATAATAATTACAATAAGTGTACTTCTTGTTAACGAGGACAATAAATGCTCAGCCGCTTTCCACTTATATTATCCCAGCTTGGTAAAGGCTGTCTCTGTGCCATTTCTCTAAATCCTGCTCTTTTGGAGGAGAGATTGTACTTCCAGCTGAGCGAACGGAGAACAGCCTCACCAGGGACCGGTTCGATCTCAGCCTTACTTCAGAGGATTAGCCTCTTATCAAGCTCCTAAAAGCTGCTGTAAGAACTGTCTCTAATTACTCCATCTTTAATTAACCAACACGTCAGCCCAGCCACCCAGGAGCTGCCGGCTCCTCACAGATACAGCGCCTGACTTCAGGAGGAGGCCTTCTATTAACCAGATATAATAGAAGTGCGTTATTTCTGTATTTATTCACGCATCTAATTCTGCTAAGGCAAGTTACAGAGACCACAACTAACTGGACTTCTGAAATGCAGAGGAAAAGATCTGCATTTGGGTTTCTTTAGCCTATTAATCATTAAAAACCCAAATAAAAAGTTCAAGGTTGTACATTAGTTCAAATATAATAACTACTACACATCATATTTCATTATATTTATTGGTTTTAGATATTACCAGTTATCTTCCATTAAGACCATTAGTCTCAGTGTCATATAAATTACAGATGTGAAGGTTATATTGTAACCTGTAAGTTGTAGGCAAACAGTTTTGCAATCATTTTAGCAATCTAAAATATTCATCCATTTAAAAATAAAAAAGTTTTGGCCGGAATAGTGTTTCTCTGTTTCTCTGCTATCTATAAAAGGTAAATATTGCAGCAGTATTTTGGACGCATTTTACAGTGATCAAAAAGCTGGAGTTGCAATACGTAAAACGTTATAGTATGGCAATACGCAAAATATTAGGTAATATCACCTGTGAATACACCGACCTAAGTAAAAAACAACCCAAAAACAAACCCAAATTTAAGTGAGTATGTGACAGAATTTTCATTTTTTAATATTTTCAAATCAGAAACAGGGTAACTTACCAAACGTCCTTTAATGTGACTTTTCACCTGTATTCACCGTACACTCAGACCTGAATGAGAAAACAATGGGTTCATTGTGGGCCAAAGACTCTCTTTGATGCTTAACCGTGGGTTTTGCTATTGTACCACTATGTCATAAAAATACTTCATCTTGAATATTTTGTGTACTATTTGTGTTGTTTTATTTTTGCACTGTCTGTAACTTCCTAATCTTACTGTATTGTTTAAGTAAGCACTGCCTCCTCTTAGAAAATGCCCCTGGGCCCATACCCACCACAGCAAATCTCAGAGGGAACCCTCCCACGGCCCATACACAGTCCACACCTACTGCTTTTCCATGCTTTTGCTAACTGCTGATAAGCATCTGCGATGGAAAGTGTGTGGGGGCTTGCAGGAAACCCTTCAACCACTGCGCCAGGTAGTCTAAACCTGAAACACCCGCACTAAATGCTGCACAAAGCAATTAGTCAACACTTCAACAAAAAGACTCCTGCGAACGCATAAAGAAACATGACAGTTTAGTGCATGAGATGCTGCATTTATCTCATTAATAGAAATGAAAGGGGCAGGTGACGGCGGGGAACGCCGGTGTCTCGGTATGTTCCTGCCAACGAAACGGTGGGGAGAGCATCACGGAGCCCTGCGGTCACGCCACCCTAGTTCTCCCCGAGCCAGCCGGAGGTCGGCCCGAGTGCGCATACATTAATGGCCTTCCACACTAATTGCTTCTCACTTAGACAAATCTCTGCAAATCACGGGGCGAGCCGGCAGCACTGCTGATGCCCCCCGGGAGAGGAGACGGCAGGCAGGCGGGCGGGAGAGAGAGAGAGAGAGAGAGAGAGAGAGAGCGAGGGGCGAGGAGGAGGAGGGAAGCGCCTCCAGGAGCTTGTGAGTGTGGGCGCCTCTGAAAGGCGAGGGGGGAAGCTATCCCTGGAGGGAGGAGGAGTAAGAGAGAGAGAGAAAGAGAATAGATACATACATAGGCCTGTACGCACACACACTTGCTCAGAGAGATTGGTCCAGGTTAGGCAGACCTTGCCAGCCTCAACCCCCTGCAAACATGCTCAGATCTCCCCCCGCCTCCTCCGGCTCCCTATCTCGGCGCTCAAACACCAGCCCAGGGAGGGGAAAGATGAAAAAAAGAAAAATCAATAGCACAGATGGATAGCCGGATAACAGGGTCCGGCATGCTCCGGCAGTGAGGCAATCCAGAGGGTGCCCTCACAACTTCCACACAAGCGAAAAGAAGAACAACACGAGGCCGTATGAGGGAGAGAGAGAAAGATAGACAGAGAGAGAGAGAGAGAGATGATCTGCCCTGGGAGCCTAATCACACCCCCACACCTGTGTTCCAGCCCTCATTTATCCAGCCTTCCCACACACACCCACCAACCAAAACACTTGTTTATTTTCCAGCCGCCTTCATGTGTATTTACTCATCTTCATCAGGCCAAGTTCAGGAAATCAGATCATCAGAGCCCTCCCGGTTCATCAACATCAACTAAAAAGTTTGATTCTGTTCAAATATTCACAAATCAAGAACAAATGTATTGACTATTTACAATACAAATGACGTGCTGTTTGGGTAACTGATTTGAGGGCTTCTCAAATATTTTTGTACTAAGGGCTATTTTATAATATCCACATTGAACAAGGTATTATTGGTAATAATAATAATAATAGTACTCATTTTGTTGATGTTATTTATTTGTTTTATATTACACACATGGCCAGGAACTGTTCTTTTTGGGCACATGAAGTAATGAATGAGGTCCTCACCTTAATATCAGCATTACTAGAACCATTTCCTACATGAACATAACAATTAAAGGCAACAACCATTACGACTGTACTGATGCCTAGCAAACGGTCCGCTGTAATGAGCTAAATGAGCACTAACTACTGCAATCACCGAAAAGAGATCCAGCATAATTTAGACACTGATGTGTGTCATTCATAACGATGTCACTGTGATGAAGCGCATTCAAGACCAGGAGAAGCTGCATGTGTCTCTAGCACCACCGTGTGATGGTAGGAACTAGTGAAGACAGGCCAACTCTAGACTAGAACAAATCTTTATACAGTCATAAAAACCCATATGCTGCACATTTCCCAAATCAAATGTATATAACCACATTAAATTTTTTTTTTCTGACAATAAATAAACTACAGTTAATAATGAGCAAAAAGTAACAGTCCTGTGCTCCATTGTACTCCACATGCACTGGATATTTTGCGAGAAGCGAGAGGAAGTGGAGTGTGAGTGCAGGTCAGAGTGCAAATGAGGAGTTTGTGGTGAACAGAATTTGTGCCTCTGTGTGGGTGCATGAGGTGAGCTGAACAACTTGACATTTTCTCTGTTACTTTTAGGATATGATGCCTTCTGGTGGCCGTCTTGGGGTATAACAGAAAAACAGAATAGGCAGACAACTGGCCGACTACCTGCACAACACATAAAAACTCAGAGAAAGAAAAGAAGTTGCATTTAAAAGTGGAAATATTTCACACTGCCTTCAATAGCATTCATAAGTGTTTAAACACAAATCTGAAAAGAACACAAGGGAGCTTATGGGGGGGAAAATTCACTTCCAAAGTTCAAGTTTAGTGAACTCTGGCCTACAAATACACAGCGGAAAGAAATCTGGCCGACAGGATCTAGCTGATCAAAGAAAAAGTTTAATAAAAGCTAGGAAGTTAATTTGACTTGAATTAACATACTTTCACTGAGTCATTCATGCAAGGTAAGATTGGGTAAAAAAACAATATTTAAAATAGGTTTAATGTAACTTCATGTATTTACAATATAATTTTTGATTGAGAGATTAATTGAGAGCCCATTTCACAATTAGAAAACAGGTTTACAAATGTAGAAACATTAGGGAAAAAATAAAAAAAAATGGTTTTAGGTTTAGTACAGTGACAATATAAAGGTTAATAAATATCACAATACATTCTTATGCACAAATATACTCTGACACCTACAGTACTGTGCAAAAGTCTTAGGCCACTAGTATTTCCACCAACAAAAAAAATGGTTTTATGTTGGTTATTTCTATCTTTTGCAGTTGCGTGTCAGTTGGAAATATCAGTTTACATTTCCAAACATTATTTTTGTTATTAATTGTAATAATGCAGCGAGATAATCGTCTTGACAACCAGTGCTCCACACAGAGATCTGATTGAGTCTGTCTGGAATCACATGAAGAAACAATCCAGACTCAATCCAGAACTGTGGAAACATCTCCAAGATGAAGAAAAAAAATCTACCTGGAAAGCTACAGTACTGATCAAAGTTTTAGACACTCGTATATAAATGCTGTAAAATGATGATGATTTCAAAAATAATGCCATAAATAGATTAATTCTAGATCATTATTACAATTAATGACAAAAATAATGTTTGAAAAATGTAAACGGATATTTCCAACTGACACACACTACCTTTTCTTACCACATATGTCATTTTAGATACAATAATACGAATATGATTTAATGCTCTTTTGAACTATAAAGAGAAACGGTGCTTTGACATGAGCAACACCACAAACACGGACGCTGCCTATTGTCCTAGCTGGAGTGTGACGTGATTTGTGTGCAGGTGCGATGAATCGCCTTCATACCAGTAGGATGTCAGAATGGTATTGGTTTCTCATCCAACAGCAATCAAATCCACTCTATCCGGACAGCACGATTTATTTGGATGTTTGTTTGTTTTGAACGATGACAAGCTGGAATGAAAACAAGCCGAAATGAAATAGGAGTAACGAGGCTACTTTTAAAATGTAAGGAGTAGAAAGTACAGATGATTGCATGAAAATGTAAGAATAAAAAGTCGGCTGAAAAATTATTACTCCAGTGAAGTATACTCTAGATACCCCAAATATTTGTACTTCGTTACTTGACACCCCTGACCTCAGGTGGGCATCATTTACATGTTTTGAAACAAAATAACATTTTATGATTTATGTAAAGCATATAGAGAAATCCACACACATTAACTTACATGCTAATGTTGTTAGCACTACTCTGACGGCTTTATCTGTAACTACTTGAATAACAACGGCGCTGTTAGTGAAGAAAATTCACTAATAGTTTCACTAATAGCCGAACATTTTTGGCTATCACACTCATAACTTATTAACTGCATTTATATGCTATCAACTGCTTAAGCCTCTGTTACATTGAAAATAACAACAGAGGAGAAAATAATCCTACTCACAATCGCTCTTTGTCAGGTGGCGTCACACTCATGATAATCGCCTCCATTTGTAAAGTATCAAAGGAAAGGTATACATAGTAAAGAACAAAAACTCACCACAAAGAAAGATAAATTTCTCACACTTGAAAAAATTCATATTTGCCAACATATATGTTCGTTTACCATTATGTGTGCCTTTACTGCAGAGTTAAGCTCTGACCTTAATACAATACATCTGAACAGGTTAACCAAGAGCTTCATAATTACTGGAGCTGAGAATCTGTGCCATACAGCTTTTTATTGCCTTATTCTACTTTTCATGTCATACATGTCAGGTTGGATTTGCCTCAAATCATCGCCATCTTTATTTATTCCGCTGCCTATATAGTACTTACATAAGACAGTGCCTAAATGATTTATCGTGCTTGTCACATCTTCTGTTATGCATTTTGAAACAGATTTTTAATACACTTTTGCATTAATAATAAAGTATTTATGTCATTTTCACGAATGGGTTTTATATATGTTATATAGGTAAAGGTTTAATGGTATGGAGATTTACATGATGTTACGTGCAAATGAAAGGTAGACAAAAACAACATTCAAGTGCATAAGTAAATAATAAGCGTTTTTATACTGCAAACAAGATATATCCAATGAGGTTGTAGGTAGCGATGCCGGCTTGTAATTGTTAATCATCAATGACAAATAATATCAATTATAGTTCCTAAAACAATTGCTGAGATTATCTTGGTACCATGCTTCTGTTTCTCCAGGATGATGATGATTTAATCAGTCTTTACTGTATGGTTCTGTACACTTTCAATTCACTGCTCAATGTAACGATAGCATTTTAAGTGTAAAAACCGGACACATATCTTATATATATATATATATATATATATATAATATATGTTTTGGTGTGGCAACCATAGAATAAGCAGACTCCAGGGCGTTGAATTATTAGAAAAATAATATGGTACTCATTTACTCTCATCCGTCAGTCATTAATCTATTTACGTTGAAGTGAAATTTTATGTACTATAATGTAACAGGCTACCACTAGCAAGCAGCAAACCATGTCCAGTAGTGGCTCTGTAGAATGCGTTATTTGTTTTCCGTGCATGTCTGACTACAGATTCACACTTTAGGCACAACCCTAACCCCACATCCCCAGCTCCTATGTCACAGTCCATTGTTTTACTGTAGATATTGTCCAATGCCAATCTGGAAGACATCGCCCAACCCTAGTATAATACGATTTTGTCACAGAATGTAGTTTTTTTAGATATATTTTGAGTCATAAATAACATCAATTTGAATGTTTTCGGAGATGTGAGGGCATCAGCGGCCTTTCCGCACTTATTTTAGCATCACCTACCACATGTTTTTCCTAAAACACAAGTTGCTGCACAAGTACTGCATTAAATTTCAGCATGTCTATGATCAGCTGCTGCCAGCTGTGACATTGGGTTTAACAGCCTTCTGGCTTGTGTGATATGGCTTAAGTAATATTCTTTCAAGTTGGTGAATGATAGTTAATTGTTTAAATTTATTAGATAACCACTGATTTCCCTGATAGTCCTTTTCTGCCACATGGAGCCATTCATCATTCAAAATGCTCAAATTTGAAAGGTCCCCACATTCAGTGTGCTTTCATCTACTTCAACATTAGCATCTATCACAAGCAATTGCTGAATGGCCATTCACTTTACCTGACTGCTAGTCTCATTAATCAATGAAAAAAAGGGTAATACATTCAGTTCAAGTGCACTTAATGCAGATCACCTCAAATTCTTGAATATGTGACATTTGCTGCCTAAAACAGCCATTACCTATCTCTGCTCTGGAGTCAGCCTTTGTGGGGCTGCTCGCAAGCAGGATATTTTTATGCCTAATTCGCTTCGACATTATCCTACTGGTAACTTCCCTTAATATGGCACCCTAATCAACCAAAGATATATTTAATTTTGCATAATTACTTCATCGTGCCCTTGGGGAGAGGTGGGGGCATGAGGAGGAGAGAACCGCCAGGATTTTTGTGACTCAGAGCACAATCCTATCTGTCATCCTTCACTACACATGCTACAAATCAGAGAGCATTTTTATACAGGCCAGGAGAAAAGAGACAGAACTGAGAGTGAGAGATGAAGAAAAGGAGGGGACATTTAGAAAATTGGATCTTTGTGTATAATTACTTTTCAATTGTGTCTAAAGTCAAGGCTTGGGTTTGTGGCTCTCTGTCTGATTGCTACTCCTGAGATAGTAGAATCTAGTGAAAGAAAGAAAGTGGGAGTAAACACTTCACCGCAGGTGTGCTGGACTTAAGCTAGATTAGGTGACCACAAATGTTTTGATCCACAATCTGTTTTTTTTTTTTTTTTAGGCAAAATTCACAACCCCACAAATCACAATTAAGCAGTACAGTACATGCTTATCTTACAGGCCAAATTACACAATCTACAAATTATTAACACCACATTTTTCATTCTACACTTTATTCATTTTATGGTTATTGACTCAGTGACAAGAAATATAACAAATAACTTCACTGGCACTCAGCCTTTCTAATGAAATGATTTGGCTTGTGTGTTTCCTTTTGATAGTTATATATATATATATATATATATATATATATATGCAATGTGTGTGTGCGTGTGTGTTTTAGTACACTAGTACTTAAAACTAGTACGCTTTTCATTGATGTATGGTTTGTTGTGATAGGAGTTACTATCATAAGTTTTAATATATTTACAGTAGGACATTTACAAAATATCTTAATTGAACATGTTCTGTATTTAATATTCTAATGATTTTTTCGGATAAAAGCAAAATCAACAATTTTGACCCATACAATGTATTTTTGGCTATTGATATAAATATATCCCAGTGACTTAAGTGACTTTGTGGTCCAGGATCACAATTGAATTATTAATTATTAAACTATTATATGATAACGTTATGTGATAATTAAAACCTAATATAAATAATCATGAATCCTGAATATATATATATATATATATATATATATATATATACATTCATTACTAGAAAATAGTAGAATTGGTTTAGTTTGTTAGAATCGAAGGTTGTAAAGCTCTAAACTGGAATAAATGTTAAAGACATTGCCTGTATTCCTTGCACTCTGAGGGGCAAGGACTTGCTTGCCGAAAGCGTTCAGGTGTGAAGTGTCTTTGGTAGTAGTCCAGCTAGGGTTGTTTGATTGCTCAAGCTGGATTAGGGTGAAAACAGAGTGCCTGTTACCTGTTCCAGTGTCTGCACATGCCATTACACTAATGCCTGAGCTCTTGGGAAAGTCAGTTGCACTATTGAGCTGTGGACAATGAAGTCCGCAATGGTTTTGGTGTTCATTTTAGCCCAGTGCAAGATTTGTTCCTTCCTGTTGGATCTATTTTAGGACTAGCGTAAATCCTCAGGCAGTCCTCTTGGCCTCTTTAAACAAGTGCATGTAAACTGTGTTTTGGGGTGAGTGATGGAGGCCCAGGGGCCGGCATTACGCTGGGTGGTTTGAGGCGTCAGTACCGGTTAAAAGGGCCAACATTGATTCTACAGAGACCCTCGAGACCTTGTCAATCACCACCTGTCCATTCCACCTCCAAACAATTCAGTCAATCTTCTAGAGAACTCTTCACTGGGTTTCTCTCAAAAACTAGGGCGCTCAAAACCTCAGCCCGTCTCCTTCTCATTCCACTCCATTTACTTTCCATGGTGTTTTTTTCTTGAACACAGAAGATGTTATTTTGAAGATGTCCAAAACATTATTGGACCGTTCATTGTGTTGATGAAAACAACGAACGAAAGTCAACCTGGTTTGGATTGACAGAATTTTTACTTTTTGGTTGAGCTATCCCTTTAACAAATGCAGTAGCTTTCTTGCTGGCAACCGCGAATGTTGGGAGAAGCCTTGTAGTAGCATTCGCTTTATTTTGGGTGAACAAATCCATGGCTTCGTTTGCAGCGGAAGCGCATATGTTGAGCGGAAAATCGGCGTCAAGAAGAGGCTTTTTAAAGCAAGGTCAGATTTTGCGGTGGGGCTGGTGTTAGCCTTCTCCTCCTCTCACTCTCTCTCACAAGTAGAGAAGAGAGAATTGCTAGTGTAACTGGTGTGATGGGGGTGTAGAACTCCATCTGTTCACTACATGATGGAAACCTGTCAGGGAATTGAGGCACCACCATCCGCAGCTGCCATCAAGCCACGGACAGTGTGGAAACGTGCTGCCAAGAGCTATCGAAGGGTTGGGTTTAGGGGATGGATACAGTATGGGGTGGACGGTGGATGGGCAGTGTTTCCTCACCATGGTAATTGGCTTTAATATGCCCTGCTGGGACGTCTGCGTCAAAGACCAAGCCGAGCTCTGATCTGGAGCTCATGACGCACTGGCCTTCGCCTGATGGTCTTGTTTGCCCCCCTCGCTCCATTTCTTTTGCTAACAGTCGCTCAGAACGTAGCTTCTCTCCTACACTTTCACATCACAGGCACTTTTTTTTAATGATATCGTTAGCTAAATCCCCCTTCTTTTGGCAAATCCCATTCAGCAGTCTCCAGTAAAAGTGATATATGCGGGGACTGTTGAGAGGAGGAAGGTCACGTCGGGTGGGGGGAAGCAGAAAAGGATTATATTAACCCTTCAAAGCATGTGAGGAGCTGGGAATGGTGGACATTTCCCCCACCTTCTCCTTTTCCAATAGTTTTGATCGCATTCGTGACTCCAGACACAGCAACAGACAGCTTTATCGATGCAAAGATAAATAACGGCACAAAGCTATTTCAGAGTCATAAATCAAGCATTTACGTCTCATCATGTGGTCGTCTTTGGAGGGGAAGAATTTAGCAAATTTGAGAGGAATGCAATTCAGTCAGCAGGTGTTGAAGATGCTTTGCAGGGTAGCAGCAAGGTGTATGTGACAGTTGCTAACGTGCTTTTTTTGTGTGGTTTTCTTTGGCTCATTGTCTTTTGTAAAGAGCACAGAGTTCTCGTCTATAATGACATGTCATTTGAATCTCAAAAAGGAAATGCTGAATAATTTCCCCTGCTCTCCATTTGGCAAAAACATACTTTTGAGGGTTACATAAGCCACAGAACAACATAATAACAAACTCAAGGGGCAGTAATACAATTTAAAGAGCTTAAAAGCTAGCAGGGGCTTTGATGATAATTAATTTAATTCTTGTTTTTAGAAGGCACAACTCTTGACCGTTGTATTTATTCTGTGCTTTTAATGTATATTTTCCTTTTTCTTGAATGTGGAGAGTTATTATGTATTGGATTATTTTTTTTATAGAACTGAAGACAGGTTGAGTTTGATGGATGCACATTGCAGTTCGCTTTGATTTCTGGAAAATAGCCCGATCGTATTCTGCACTTACCTTTTAGAGTTATTAAGCAAGAAAGGAAGAGGGAATAAAAAAGGAAAAACAATGACAGCAGCTAAAACGAGCTCTCTTATTGTGAAATACTGGGTGGCTTTTAATGGGTTTTATTTTGCACTTACTTGTTCTTGGTTTGGAGGGCAGGTCACATTTTACTTAGGCAGCCTGTTCGTTTTCTTTCTGTCTTTTTCTCGTGCCGCGGCTAGCTGTAAGTGCTGGAAAAAGAAAAAGAGAAAATGAAGTGATTTGTGGAGGCATTGATCGGTAGCGAGGTTATTGATCAGGGTGTTAAACTAGATGGAGAAGGGTGGGATTTCGGGGGGGGGGGGGGGGCACCAGCGCTTTTTATGGCCAGCCACCAGGCCAAGAGGGGCACACCCCACCCCCGCCCCCCCCCCCCCCCCCCCCCCCCCCCCCCGCAGCTCTTTGTCTGGCCAGCCAGCTGGCATAGAGGGGCACTCGCCAGCCTTGCTGTTAGACACCACACCCCCCCTCCAGCAGGCCACAGCTGCTGACCTCCACCGAGACATAAGGGTGTGGTTATGTCCGAGCTCTGTTTATCTAAATCATGCTGATGACAAGTGAGGTTTTCAGGGATAAATTGCGGATAGATTGGCTCGGATTTATTTAGTAATCATAAAAACCTAAAGTGAAATCCTAATCGAAGCAATCCAACATCCTTAATGGCCAGTTTTCCTCAATCATTGGCTAAAATTGGAAGCATCTCAATCAAACTGAAAAAAAGAAAATCTCTTCCAAGGAGAAAATTATACAATGGCAGGATTTGAAGTTGATGACGATTGGCAGAGTCTGTTAAAAGGTCCTATTTGAAATGGCTAAATGTATTGCAAAACATGGAAGCGGAATTTACTCAAAATTAATTGTGCCTACTGATTCATTTGCACACACAGTCTGCTTTGTTAAAGCGCCAGATTAAATAAAGGAATTTAGGCAGTTTTCCATCTTTCAGATCAGTTTGAGTGCTAAGGAAGCAGTCTTATCATGATCTAGCATACTTTACTGGGACTATGCAATGCTATGATCCAGACACTCAAATCTGCTTTCTAAAATGCAGACAAATAGGCGCCATATTAATTATCAGTTCATGTTAGTGGTTTTATTTACATTTTTATGATATGTATTAATTTTATTTTAATGGTATGAATGGATATTCTGTATATTGAGCATAATATAATTATTTTTAGTAAGGATAATTAATTTGATTTATGCCTGTTGTAACTTTTTACTTTCCTTTTTTATTTATTATATTATTTATTATATTATTTTGTACATCATAGGATAATATTTTTCCAGATTTACAATTTTTAAGATTAAAATATGGGACCCTGGACCACAATTATGTTTGCAGTTGGCAAAAATGCATTGTACAATTATTATTTTTTTTATGCCAAATATCTTTAGGATAAAAAGTAAATATCATGTTCCATGAAGATATTTAGTTAATTTTCGACTGTAAATATATGATTTTTCCAAATGCACATTCCAAATGTACTCTCGGCCAGATATTGTCATATCCTAACAAGCCATATATCAATGGAAAGCTTATTGATCGATCTTTTATATAATGTATTTGTGATCCAGGATCACATATGCTAAAAGAGGCCTTTCATTTTTAGACAGAATTGATATTGGTGCATCCTTAATTTCATGAACTACTACAACCTAGATTAATTTAAAATGTACACATGCATTTAAATGAAATTCTGTTTTCTGCAGGTGGTAATAGTGCAATGTTAATTGCACAGTGCTATTTCAATGCATTAACGCCTAGTTAAACTGGATTGCTGGTGGTTAGTCAAATAAAAACAGTTTTTGTGTGTTGAAATGCCATGTTTAGTGAATTCCCCCCTAGTGTACTGTAATTTAGCAGATTTGTGTATAGATACTGGAGGTCTTTTGGTGTTCCTGGGGGTGTAGCATGAAGCCATCTGGCTATGGCCTGGAATTAATCCAGAAGAGATGCCACAGACCCCCATCCTTCTCCATTATTGAACACTTTCTATGCCGCCCCTTCACCAAGTGCAATATCTCAATGGATTTCCGGAAACATGTATTTTCACTCTTCATTTTAACCCATTTCAATATTACTTTACTCTCGTCTTTTCAGGGAAAAAAAGGCTGATGAGAGAGAGAGAGAGAGAGAGAGAGAGAGGTGGAAGAAAAAGCTGAGTGAGGGGGAAAAAAGGATAAATTAAGTGAATCGGTTGAACAAATGCACATGATGTGGATGGACTACAGGCCAGATCAGAGGGAGCGCAGGGAATATGGGTACATTCGGTGGAAAGGAGGATGTGCATGAAAGAGTATTCAGAGGGAGAGAGAGAGGAAGACACACTCCTCAACACACTCGCTCCAGACGGCTTTAAATAATGGAATCTTGCGTAGCATCACTGCCAGGCACCAGTGACTTATTCATATATATTTCAGGAAGTTGTAATCATTTCAATGCTTGTCTGCTTTCTTTTGTGCCAGAGATGAAATTTTGACAGAGTTGGGCCGGCTCTCAGATCTCCATCTTTAATATTTTGGCTTGAGAAGTGCTACTGTAGTTTTTCCCGAGCCTTTTAACTACTCACTACTATTGATTCAGATTAAAAACTGCCCACTTTCTGTCTGACATTTGAATTTCTAACCAGTTTATCTTGTGTTGTTTAGGGACAGGTGTGTGTGATTCTGGTTTGAAAATATGTTGTTTACTTGCTATTAGTTTACTTGGTAACATTTGGAGCATATTTTCTTTATGAAAAGGGCCTATCGTCTATATCCTTGACCACCCTGTCATCATAGATTTAGCTGTCCAGGGCTACAGTGCCCTTTGGTAGGCAAGTGGGCTCTCCTTCCTAAAAGTGGTTGCCATAAACATGCTTGACGAAAAACAAAATCACATTTCTGTGTATCTTCTTTTCATGTTTTCATTTCTTCATTCTGACTCTTTTCTCTGTCCCTTGCCCTTTGTCTGTGATGTGTGGGAGAGTTTTAACCAAGAGTCGGCGCTGGTAAATAAGTTCAGTGAGGTTTAAGCTGGGGTCAAGGCCTCGAGCTGGCGGGGATGAGCACAGAGAGAGAGAGAGGAATTGATTGGGCTTTTATATGTGGAAATTGAGAAAATAAAGGGTGTCTTTGGCATGACCTGCCCTTCCCAGTGTACTATCTATAGCTATAAAGACACAAAATAGCACCAGCTTTTATATTTGTTTTTCTTTTCCCCAGACCCTTCATTTTAGTTTTTAATAAAACGTAATGAAATGGAAAGACATGGAGGGAGAGGGTGAAATTGAACAAAATAAGCAGTGAGAGGGAACCCCAGCTAAGAAAAAAGCATCTTAAACCAGTCTAGGTTGGTTGGTTGATCCCACATTGTTCTGGTTTGCTGGTTTTAGAGGAGTTTTGGAGTCTTGTTAGCTGGACAATCTGCAAAGACCTTCGAAGCCAGCTGAACACAAAATAGCCAGACTGGGAGACCAGCTAAATTAATTTTAAGCCAGTTTCAGGCATGTTCCTAGACCAGTTATACGTTCTTGAACCAGCTTTGTGCCAGCTAGACGAGCTTGACCAAGCTGGGGGACCAAATAGATCATTTTTAACCATCTTTGGAGTTATACCTGCTAAAATAACCTGCTTATTAAGCTAGAAGATATTAACCTATGTAGGAGATCATTTTAGACAAGCAGCTTTAGGCATGCTGGGAGACCAGTTAGACTTGCTTAACCCAGTTTTGGCCTGTTGCGAGGTCTGTTATACCATAGTTTACCAGCTTTATGCAGGCTAAACAGTTATTGGCTTAAACCAATTTAAGATTTAGCAGATTAAATAAGCTTTTTGTAGGCTTGACCAGGGAGGGATACCGATTAAACCGCCTGAGACCAGCTTAAGCAATGGATCAGGTTTAGGAGGAGGGAGACCAACTAGACCAGCATAAATCATTATTGAGTAGGCTGGGAGACCAGTTATAGCTTCTTAAACCAGATTTGTGAATGCTACGAGATCTTTACCAGAAAGGAAGATCAGGTAAGACAACTTTGGGCATGCTGGGAAACCAGCTAGACTAAAACAAACCAGTTGTTTGCTGTTGTGATGTCAATTATACTATACTTAATGCAAGCTGAGAAAATCGTTATTTGCTTAAACCAATTTAGGAAATCAGATATGCCAGATTAAATAGGCGTCTTGACCAGAATGGGAGACCAACTGGACATGCTTAAACCATTTTTAGGCAGGATCAAAATGGGAGACCAGGTTGAACCATCTTTGAGACCAGTTAGACTTGTCTAAACCAGCCTCAGGTTGGTTAGGAGAACAGTTTAACAGCTTAAACCAGCATTGTGCAGGCTAAGAGAGATAGACTAGGTTAGGAGAACAATTAGGCTTGACAATCTTTCGACAAGCTGTGAGGGTAGTTCGACCAGTTTCCAACCAGGAAACAGTCTGAGGAGTTTAGATTGAAGTCCTTAGTTCCGAACTTGCACACATACTCTCACACAGTGAATATCTTCTGAAACTTCAGCCAAATAGCTACTGTTTATAACTGCAGTGCAGAGTAGTCGATAACTTTATCAGACAGTAAACACTGAGAAATCAGTATAGGAAGCCTCTGGGATTTACGTACAACCTGTTATACTGAAGTCTTCTTATTCTACTAGACTCCCTCAGACTGTTTTTGTTATTGTACAGCAAAACTGATGCTGTGTTTGCCTCACCGTGAGTCAATGGTCAAAGTCTCCTGAGTCTTTCTCCATTACTCATGCACAGAGCAGAGGTGTTTCACACGTACCCCTAGTGGTCTTGTTATAAATGAGATTTTTAGAATAATATCTCCGAAAATGGATGTCTCCCAGGAGATGAACGTGTCCTCACTAACACAGACAGGCCATTATTCCTCAGCCTTTTATTTAGCGACCCAATAATGTGTTTTAATATATTTTTAGTATCACTTTTTGTCTTGTGTAACGCCCCTGGACCATCATTTTGCATCATCACAAATATTATTAAGTGAAATGATTACAGTGCCAAAAAACAACCAATAATGTGTCTCTTCATCTCAAACCTAAGCTGTTCAACTAAACACAAAAATTGACATTTTATGCAATGAATAAGAAACATTTATTGCTGTATTTTATAGAACTACAGGCTTTATATATGTAGATTCACTATGCAGTTTCCAATTTAATTTAATTCATTAAAAGATAGCGCAAAAATACTGTATCTGAAGCCTGGAGCTGCCGTTCTTACAATTTAATGCACATCTATATGTGCGAATGGGGCCCATTGTAAAACCAACGACGTCTTTTCCCCATTGATTCTAGGGCTGTTGTCATGGTAACATGTTCCAGCGCTCATGGCTGTGGCACCACATGGCTGTAGAATGAGCGTGAAGCTCACAACGCCTAGGCTGACATCATGGCAGAAATGTGCAGCCACAGGAAGATTCTACTCGCACTTCTACATAACGCAGGCTGTGAAAGACATGAGTACCTAATGCATATATAATGAGCAATGTGTGCTGAAGGACTACGTTTTCACTTCACACAGAATGCATAATTGCTATAATTTCAGCCAATCAGAAATAGAGATGCTTCAATAATCAAATAATGGTCATTGTTACAAGTCGTTACAACGCTGAAAATTCTAATTCTATTAATTAAAGTTCTGTAAATTAATTACATGGAAGTACTCACATAATAATCAGAAAGATGGGAATTGTTCTCCAAAGTATTTTTAAAGTGTAATGTTGTATGTATCCTAATTTTACAAATATATATAATCACAATTTTGTATATTATACTTGTGTGTGCAGTGTGTATTAATTATGCATATATAAATACAAACACATAACGTATACATTTAGAAAGTGTTTTTATGTATTTACTTGTATATATCTATATTAATATTATGTATATTACATAAAAATATATTTAAAAGATATTTTTCATAAATATAGTCATGTATATGTGTTTAAATATGCATACATAATATGCACAGTTCACAATTTTGGATGTGATATTATATAATTATATTATATAGTTTTTCTGAATTTTTTGTTACATTTGATAAGAAACGATAGTAAAGACTTATTTTGAACAGCTGTGTGTGACCAAACATAATCTAAATCTAAAAATGCGCAGAAATTAGCATAAACTTATTTTCAGTATGTTTCTGCATAGTGATAATACAAAAATAATTTGCTATTGTTATTTTTGTTTTGGACAAAAGACAAAAGCATCTGCATAGATTTGGGCTGCTTTTCCAGAGTGCTCCAAATAAAAGAGCGCTTAAAATGATTTTTCAACAAAGGTGCAGGTGTTTTAGCACGAATCGAACACTTGATGTGAAGTCATGCGGAATGCGAAATGATGAAAAACTACACATATGGATGAAAATCTGGGTGGTCCGTCTCACTTGCGAACCGCATACCACTGGAAAATCTTTACTATTAAGTGATGGAATTGACTTCAGAGTGCCTCCCCACTTTCAAAAAGCATTAAGAAGTAGATGTTTCGCATGCATATGCATTATTAACACATGAATATGCATCGCTTCAACACTCAGCACCTGTCACACTCACAGCCTTTATTTAGTAGGATTGTGTGCTGCAGTGTAGTGTGTTTCTCCAGGGCTCAGAGTCACACACCGTTCAAGCGCTGACCCTAGATCCAGGTGGTCTACTCTATTATTACATCTATATTTGATAATGCTCAACAGCCACTAGGTGTAAACGCTTGATTTCTCTGTGCAAAGCACGAAGTCCACAGCCATTGATACAGGGATTTGTGGGAAAATGTGAGTCTACTGTGAGTCAACACTCACTTCTTATTTGTGGCAGTTAATATCTACACGATTAAAAGTGTTTGCATCTAAAGTTTTTAATTGCTTTAATTAAAGTTCTGTAAATTAATGAATTGGATGGAAATACTATTACGTGGGCTCACATAATAATCAGAAAGATTGTAAGCGTTTTTGCAAAATGATTTTGGGGGTGTAATATTGGTGTACGGTATGTATTTTAATATAACACTACCATAATGGTTTTCAAATATATTGTTATCGCAGTTTAAAATGATATTTTTCTATTTTAAAATTCTTTTAAATTGCGATGCAATGCTTTCTTCAGTGACACATGATTCTTCATAAAATCATTGTAATATTTTTATTATTCAAATTTTTTATTTTTTAATATTTTTATTCTGAGTGTTAAAAACAGTTAAGCTACTTATTTGAATTATTTATTTAGGTATTTTTCAGAATTCTTTAATATATAAAAAGTTAAAGTATTTATTTAAAATGGTTTGGGGTCAATACATTTTTTTCTTTGTTAAAAATATTTTTTTGTTAAATTTAAAGATTTGTTAATTATACAAAAAGTGATGAATATATATATATATATATACTGTATATACATATATACAAACCCATAAGTATCTTTAAGGCAAGCTGTTCAGTTCTCTTGCTTTCTATTTTTGTCACATTTTGTGCAAATTGTAAAAGGTTAAGTGGTTTACAATAATTATGATGATTTGATTATAACATTATTACACGATGAGCAAAATTACATAATGATTGAGAAAGCAAATTGATTTATTTTCTGCTTTTCAGTTTCTTTCTTGTTTTCTTCGAACATTAATTTATACAGCATAAGATAATAGGAATAACACCAACCTTTTAATTAGTCTCTAGATGCGCGCCTCCAAGAAGTGCCGTCTTTTACACCCCAATCCCACTGAGATCCACAGGCTTTCACGGAGTCTCTATGACCGTGTCCTGAAGTTGTTGGTTTTGACCTGATTTACTCAGAATCAACAAAGGGCCGGGCTGCTACAGTGCTGCGAAGAATCTCAAACAGGCACAGAGGTGACAAGCACAGTGTAAGGAGACAACAGTGGGCAGGTGTGCATGTCGGACTGACAGCAGAGTTTAAATGCAACTGTCCTCACACCTCAAGCTCATGTGTGCACGCTCACGTTCCACATGTGTGGTTTTGTGTAGGTAGCTGGTCACTGCTAAAAAAAAACCCATTTAGTTTACCTGATAGCTGCCAGTCAGTTTGTGGCAGCTCCATCGTGGACCCTGCCTAGGGGAATTGTGGAAGTTTGTGTTTTGATGGCAGTTGTGAGACAGGAAAGCAATAGAATGAAACCGTCTCAGAGGAGTTAACACAGATGCTCACCTGTCAGTATCAGAAACGAGAGAAAGTTGTGTGTAAGTGTGTGTGTTTTATGTGTTTGTGTATTCTTGTATGAAGTGAAGTCAGTGATCAGGAACAGCTAGACAGATCCTGGAGCATTTCGAGTGGTCATGCCACCCTGTCTGGACCTGTTCTGCTAGTCCGTGATAAGAAAAAGTGAAAGAGTGTGTGTGTGTGTGTGTGTGTGTGTGTGTGTATTTTAAAGATCAGTCATCAAAGACTCGGCATAGACTTCTGCTTGCTTTGATATAGAATAAGAAAATAACTGTAATGCTGTACATCTGCTTAGAATGAAAATTCTTAATTATACTCTCATTACACACACACATACATGTGTATTATATAGTTTATATATATATATGTGTATATGCCATACATTGCGGAAACTGTCTGCATGAGTGTTTCTCACACTACGACTGAGGGAGTGACGGCAGATTTGTCATCCTTCTCTCTTATGAACAGTGTAATCTCTCATTTTTTTCATAATAAAAAAAAATGCTTTGTGGATTTGTCATAATTTTACTTTCACCACTAGAGGTTTAGCCAATTATGACAACTTCAGAAAATATGAAAATGGTCTCTGAACTGGGACTAGTGATTTACATTCTCTATATAAGATATATTGTTTGAAATAATCTAATAGTGTGAGAAACAGACAGGAATTTCTGAACTCAAGATCATGATCGTTCTGATTTGTGATTGAATCATTTGTAAAAAAGGAACTGATGCAATGCAAAGATTGGACTCAAAAGAATCATTAGTTTATAAATTGTACATGAATGTTTGTCTCGTGATCTACACAGGAAAAGTGCATAAGTCAAATTCTAATCTGTTTACATGGCTTCCATTAGACTTGAGTGGTATGGACAGCTTTTGTGTGCGTTTTGAAGCATGAAAGCTTGCATTATGTGTTCCACAACAGGATGTCATGCAGGTATAGATTATGTCAATATTGGTTTTAGAATGAACTACCTAAAACCAGGTCATCCTAGCAGAGTGCTTGTGTTCAGACAGTGTTTTCATTGATTCTGTAGCGATAATAATGTTGAACGTCTCTTCAGACAGGAGTCACGTGTTAACTGAAAGAGTTTTTAAACGGAGTACAGGTTTGCATGAGCTTTTTTGCAATGGTCTTTTGTTCCACCCTCATATGACTGTAGTCTTCTAGAATGCTGCACTTGTCATTTGGCTTTCTAAGATTGATTCTTATGTCTGTGTCTCTTCGTAGGTTGCCGAGGAAAACTGTGTGGATTTGGAGCGGTGTGTGAGAGAGACACGACTGACCCCTCTAAAGCAGAGTGTGTTTGTAAGAAGATTGTCTGCCCGTCTGTGGTGGCGCCGGTGTGTGGATCTGACTCCTCTACCTATTCCAATGAGTGTGAGCTGGAGAAGGCCCAGTGCAATACACAGAGACGCATCAAGGTGATGCGCAAAGGCCCATGTGGTAAGTCTAGTCTCGTGCAAATACCTTTACCTGTACTTGTGAGGACAGCCTGACTGTTATTCTTCAATTAATGGGAAAATTCACACACAAAAAACATCCCAAACTCTCACAAAAATGTTTCTTCAAAAATATCGGCTGCCCAGACAGTGAATTTAAACAGTGAAAGTGTTTCTTGCTAGTTTTTTTTATGACAAGGACCTCAAAATATGGTGAGGACAGCCTAGCCGTTCGAATGTAAAGGCAGCTATGCATTTTTTAAATACATAAACATTATATACTGTGGAAGAATAATTGTAAGCGTGATATTATAAAGACAAAGTGTTGTTTGTCAGATATAATGTAGCAAATTATTTTTGAAAGGGAATATGCATGAAAAAAACATTCATGCTAATAATCAACTAATAATAAAGTGTTACCATATATATATATATATTCAATCTAAAAAAAATAAAAGCTGTGACTTTGTGAGAAAAGTTCTTCTTTATTAAAAACTTTTGGTTGACTCTTTTTACATTTTAAATTCTTAAAAGTTGAATTTTACTTTATTAAAATTGGTCAAATGCGATACATATTTATTTACACCCTTCCACTTGCTCTCACATTTTTTCCCCTCTAAATTCAAGCATCTTAGATATGTGCCAAAAACAATAATTATCCTTTTTTATGACAAGTTTCCATATTCGTAAATCCCCACATTGATAGATGATAGTTAGATGAAATAGATAGATGGAATTTAGCGTTTTCTACACTGTTCATCATGTGTATTCCAATCAGTTTCTATGAATGATAACTAATATGTGAAATGTGGCTCGTCATTAAGCGGGCTGTGTGGCAGCGGGCCTGGCCAGCGTGAGCTGTAATTACGTGATTCGGTGGAACATGCCATACAAAGCCTTCAAAGAGCTCTAATTAGCCACCTCACATGCTGTCTAGCAGGAAAGGATCAGTCCTGAGGAATGAGAGCTCCGGCCTACCAGTGAACTCCAGCCTCCATTCAGAAGCGCATTAAAGATCACGCTGTCCCGGTGTGTTAATGCAGTTGAAGTTCGGCTCCATGCTAATCGGCACTGGCTCCACGGCAGGGCTTTAATGGGCAGTAGCCTCCCTGCTATTGCGCTAATGAAATTGACAGTGTGGCTATCAGGGGTCATATCTCTCTCGCTCATAATGGGATCAGGGGCCATAGATAACGGACAGTTCAGTGTCTCTCCTGGGCAGAGAGGTTAAGATGGGAGATGAGAGTCAGGTTAGCAGTCGTATTTTGCCAAGTTCTACTCTGGTGGTATGCAAAATTAACCCTTGGACTTTTTTTTGTTATAAATATGTAATATTTTTATGTAATCATTACTCCTGTCTTCAGGGTGTCATATGATCCTTCGGATATCATAATATGGTGATTTGCTGCTGAAGAATCATTTGTTATAATCAGTATCAATGCTGAAAATGGCTATGCCGATTAATAATTATTTGGATACTGAATCAAAAGTGACCTAAAGGATAGCTGGTTGGTTTTTTTTTAGTTCATACTGCATTGGCAGGGGTGGAAAGGGTTATTTTGCACCCCAGGCACGGGATAAGAGGTGATAGAGAAAAAGAAATACAAAGAGGTGCCCTGTTTCTAAAGATGAGCAGGGAAGCGTGGGTGCTTTGATAATATTGAACTCCGGTGGGTAAACAGAGTCTCCAGCTGTTTGTGTGAGTGAGTCAGTCAGTCAGTCATTCAGAGAGTCAGCGAACGGAGGAAAGAAGTGGAGTGTGTGTGTGGAGCTCATTTCAGGCGGGCCGTATGCTGGAACTCGTCTGGATTGGCAGCGGAGCATTGGGCCAGAGCGATTGATCAATGAAAGGATTGATCATATGTGTGCAGAGCACGTCTGGAATTACTGTGATTGCCAGGAGCGCTCTCTTTTCTCACTCTGTTTTTTTTTTTTTTACACATTAACGTCTCTTCACCTCCAGCCTGACTCGGCTGATGAAAACCGCTTTTGAGTACCCACAGCACGGAGGAGGTAAAGTCTGTGCATCAAATATTCACTCCCTAAACCAGGCCTAAAACTTAAACTAGCCGCAGAGGCTGAAACTGTCGGCTTGTGTTGTCTAAATGAGGTTATTCTGCTGTACAGAAGAGCGGGGGAGGAAAAGCCTTAACCTCAGGGTATCATGGGAAGCTGCTTAATGGAGGAATCAATATGTTTGTCCCGTTATTGACGGCTGAAACTGTGTTCCTTCACTTGGGAAGTATGGCTCATTTCTCTCAGATCCTTTACCTGCTATAACTCCAGGTGTTGATACTGTTGGACACATATGGCCCGTTTTTCTCCGCTTCTCCATTAACCGATTCTCACGTCATGGCGCGCTGCATGCATGTTTTACTGTCCTTTAATAATGTCAAAGCTGACGTTCATCCAAGCACGTAACAGTTGCAGCAGCCGCCACGAGAGAATGTTGATTTATGATCTTTCAGCAAACACATCTTAGTCAATATTAAAGCAACTCTCTGAGTTTACCCCTAGGCTAAGTAGCATAGGGATATACTGTTTGAACGCATCATAGTAGTCATCCATCTCAGAAGAAAAGGACAGAATGTGTTCAGAGAAATGATTGATTAATGATGCTTAGATGTATATATGTGTGTGGGTGTGTATATATATATATATGTGTGTGTGTGTGTGCGTATAGTGTCACCTTTCAGCAAAGCTGTCATATATATTTCAGATATATTTAATAATTCATTCTGAAATGATTATTTATTGAAGCTCAATGCTAAAAGGTGTGGCATATAAGTGTTAAGTGTTGCTTTGCTGTTTCTATGGTTTTCTGGAGCCCACACCATGAGCTTGCTATGGGAATGTTTCATGTTTTGTTCATTTTACTGTTGTTTTTGTTTTGTCTGTTGGTGTTTTCAGTTTGTTTGTTTTTGCTTTTGTTTTTTTTGTTTTATTTATTTTATGTTTTGTTGTTGTTATTGTTTTTCCAAGCCCATAAGACCTTTGTTCATCTTTAGAACCCAAATTAAGATATGTTTGATGATATCAGAAAATGATTGAAGATCGAGAAACGTAGTACAAACACATGTAAAACAATCCTTGTGACATCAGTGAATCAACTTCAGTTCTGCGATGCTATGAGAATACATTTTTGCACAAATAAAACAAAAATAACTTGATTTACTCTTCTCCCGTGACTTACGTCATTCGCCATTTTAGTATCTCAATGCAAGCTTTAATGTATTTGACGTAATCAGTCTTGTTTACAGTACAAGCATGTGTGTAATCTGCGGCTGTTTGCACCGAGTGGAAAGTGTACGCTTACGCAGTAATATTCTCTAAAATGGTCAGATGGCTCTCTGATATCATCAAAAAAATATCTTAATTTGTGTTCCGAAAATAAACAAAGTTCTTGAGGATTTGAAACGACATGAGGGTGAGTAATTAATGACAGAATTTTTATTTTTGGGTGAACTGGCCCTTTAATACCCTCTCAATCTGCAATTGTCCTGTTTATAGGTTTGTCTGTATTGGTATTAAATACATATTGTGTAACTGATAAATACCACTCATCAACTATAAGGATTTGTTAATGGTTTAGGTGAGCGTAAAGGCACTTTTGCCTCCCTTTTTAGAGACGTGGTGTGAAAACTAACATCCTGTTTGGCTGATTGTTCCCCGTGATGGCTCGTTATTCAGGCACAGCTCGGGTCCTGGTGACACCTCCACGGCCACTGAGCTCGGCAGCCGCCGCCAGTGGCACATAGCCAGCCCCTTCCTCGTGCAAATGAGTTTTTCGCTCACCCTGTTCCACCCCTACGTCGGCTCCCATGCTCGTGCGTGGAGATGCTCGCCACAACACATTCACCTGTCTCCGTGACAGGAGACTCAATTCACACTCATCAACGGCTTCGCGGCTTCCTTACTCCATCTGCAGAAAAAACCCTGCGGTTCTTCGCTTTCAGACTAAATTTAGCTTGGGTTACATCTACTACACAGTCTGGGCCTGTCCACCCGGCAAACAATTATACCAAGATCGACAGTCTACTTCAATAATAGAGTTCTCTAAATGATTCTGGAAGCAGATACTCTGTGATGTAGCAACATCCATCATAGAGATGGTTTTTTTATCCTTCTAAAAACCTCGTTCAGCTGAAAACCAGAGTGATCTTCTCATCTGAAAAATGTTATCCAGCTTGCTTTTGGTAAATAGTAATAGGGGTCTAAGTGGATCTGCACAGGGCTCTGTGCATGCTCTGCAAATTAGATGCTTTGAGCAAGTTTACTTTTGTACGCCCATATTGGGTTCCATCAGGCTCAAATCTGGTATATACATGCACCTTGTCTTATACCAACACTTCCAGACAGCTACTCTATAGGCTCACACAAAAACACCCAGATGTCGACGAGAATATGATCAATGCCATCACCAGAGCTTCATTCTGCTGCTTATCCCCTGGAGAATGAGGATACTTCTTACACAAATCTGTTTTTCTCGCTCTCCTCCTCTGTCTCTCTCTCTCTCTGCTGTCCTGCTCACTTCCGAAGGGGGAGGATGTAGTGTTGAAGTGAGATAAGGCAGATTACAGCAGGACGGGCACATTAAAAAGGCACATTTTCCACGCACTCGCTTCTAATACCAGATGGGAGACGCTTTTTACAACTTATTCATGTATTCATGCATTTGACTGGCCTGAATAATGCATTGTTATTTTTAACCCCTTCAACACTCGAGTGGAGTATTGAGTTCAACAATCAGGGGCTTACCAACCGTTCTACCACTTTTTTTTTTTATTTCTCAGGACCCCCTGTCCAATTTTTGAACTGTAATAATTGAATTTTAAGAGCTTAATTTGATTGACCAGAGTGCGCCGAATAAAAATGTAGATGGCTGCAAAAAAAAGTCTGTTTTTAAACCCAAAATTTTCATAAGCTGTCAATCGATTAATCTTATTCTGTGTGGTCATAATATTTCCGTATGTCGTCTAATTAATATTCGTCTAGTCAAAGCTTCATGGGCTACGTAGCTCACAGCCTTTGGCTTTTTCTCTGATTTTCAATTTTATTTTTGCGTTAAAAAGTCTATATTGTGATTCTTCTCTGAGCTGCTTGGTTTGGTTAATAGCTCTTTTTATTCATTTTATTATTTCGTTTTTTCTTTTTTCTATCCCTATGGGGAAAATAAATGGGAGAAATGATGAAATCAAGGCTGCTGGTGAAGTGAGTGATGGTTATTGCACTAATTTTAATTAAACAGAGTATACATTACCCTGTATTTACCCCGTCTGTACAGTATGTCTACCGTGCGCCTTGATATTTGATGGCCCCAGTATGCTTCAGGACACATTCTGTGCTTTTCAAAGTAAATCATAAAGGCATCTTAAAGAAACAATCACAGCTGATTGGGTATGATTATATTTTACCTTTGAAAACAACATTTGAATGCACTCTCGTACTTAAATACATGCGCTCGCTGTGCCAGATAATGATTATTGACTGTTACATTCAGCTTCCTGTTTGTGTAGCACACAGTCAGACATGCCGCCACACACCAATGGCACAACCGGTACCTTTCCCGTCCCCTTATGATAATAAGCTGCTATTTGTCCTCTTTCTAACCCTTTCCTTTTTCAATTTTCCACACAAGGCAACCTTGTCTTGTGAGGAAAACAAGATGAGTTCATTTCGGCCTATAATTACATTTCCCTCCAACGATGTCCTTCTTTTTCGCGACCTTTCTCGAATCACGTACACAGACCTACGCCACTTTACACGCTTGCACATTCAAGTGTGCAAAAGTACAAAACCATTCATGAATACCTGCCTGTGTCCACTCACGGCCCTTTGCAGTAATCACAGAGGTGTCTGGCCGACCTTTCTCAGGTTAATGCAGGAGAGAGCAGCTCTTCCCATCAGCCAGCGGGGTTCTGGTGACAAAGAGATTCTTCACATGACCCTCTCTAGAGCTCTTTATGTCTGTTATAGTCTCCGCGGAGCACACAGGTTCAGGAGAGGCCAGCCACTTTGAGAGAAATTTCTTTTAAATACTGTTCTCATTTCTTCTTGATGCTGTAGAGATCAAATAGCAGTTAAATTCACCTGTTCTAATTACTTTAAATAGTAAAACAAGTTGATATTTCC
This sequence comes from Enteromius thamalakanensis, assembly GCA_032357475.1. Taxonomy (NCBI): domain Eukaryota; kingdom Metazoa; phylum Chordata; class Actinopteri; order Cypriniformes; family Cyprinidae; genus Enteromius; species Enteromius thamalakanensis. Next base: position 11,825,092 of record JAUCMT010000054.1, read on the forward strand.
ATTACTTTTAGATTACCTTACTCATATGAAAATACTTTCCATTCTTTGTTACCCCCTCAAGATGTGAACTGAACATTGCATTACACCAAGGTTTCCCAAACCGGGGTTCCAGAGGTGACGAAAAGCTAATAATTAAATCATAAAAATGGCAATTTAAACTAGTTGTGAGCCCCTTCTATTTTCAATTCCATTAGTGTCTGGTGTGTGCAGTACCATAAAACTGGAAGATTTTCTAAATGTATATTAGGAGTAAAATTAGAATTTATAAAGGATAATTTAAGACAAGGAAACTGTGTGAATCAATACATGAATTGTTTACTAATCATAATGTACAATATACATGTAATCAGTTGATACCTTACACCAAACCTTCTCTGTAAGGATGTCACAATTCAGTTCATGCAGTCATGTATATATATATATATATATATGCGGTGTTTTAATGCTTTCTGGGTATTCACATTTTGTTGTATGAAGCTGCCAAACCACTTGAAAATCTAATTCCGTCTCTCCAGACAGACTGTATATTATCAACTTGCAAAACACATGAATACCAGCTGATAAATGTGTGTGTGTGTTTGAAAGGGCTTGCTTGAAGGAAAAGAAAATGATTAGCGTCAAATGCGCTTGCTGATTGTACTCAAACTTTGTTTGAAAGAAAAAAAAGAAAACTTTTTATTTTTAGGATATTGCTTTTAGCCAAAACAAACAATTCCATCTTTGTCATTGTGTTTGAGCACTGCAGTAACAGAGAGCAGTGTGAGGAAAGATCATTATGTAAGCTGCATGTAGCCTACAAAATAAGGTTTCTTGCCCTTTTCTTTGCCCGCTATCATTAAACTTTGACCTCCTGAAAATCCCAAAGCAGTTGCTTTGAATCTGGTGACCTGTTTCCATTGGAGTGCAGAGCCTGCATGAGCCTTGCTATTGTTAATTAGTTTTTCTTGGTGAAAAAGCTATCGCTATTAGACCACTACTGCTTCTACGTGAGAATTTTAACAAACCCCTAACATTAAGAATTAAACTTCAAAATGTATCTCGTCCTACATTGTTTGTGCTACGGAAATGAATTAGAAATTACACCTCCTTGCAACTTTATGAGGTGTGCTGTTACTTCTGTAAGCAGCCAGACTTCTGATTTTCACCTGGCAGATGGAACAACAGACAAGAATATTCAGACTTGAACTGTTGGAGAAACCAGAGATTTTTGTTTTAAAGATCAGGATATTATAGGGACCGGTAGTGTGCTTTTTGACCTAGCAACTACTCAGAACATCCTAGCAACTATCTACAACATCTATGCAATACCTATCATCCAATGCTAGACAGATTAGGTGTAATCTGAAATGTAAATTGTAATCAGTAATGGACTACAATTTGTAAATTATCTGTCTAGCACTGTTAGCAACCACCTTGAAGACCAATAGCCCTATTCACATTTTCATTATGTTTTTTGCTGTATACCACGTGCCTCCAGTTTTCACTTCCAGAACACTTGTTTTTTTTCTAAATTAATTTTCTACTTCTAGTTACATATATAATACCTTTTGCACATAATTGTATATCACTTTTTAGCAGGCTATAGAAGCAGGGATTATGTTTGAATTAATCTAGATTGTGATCTCTTTCCAGTCGTGCGGATGCATAGATTTATTTTTTGCATACTGAATGCACACGTGCTGAATTAAATCCAGTCTTATGCTGCGATCTAAAGCCTGTGCTAGTGTTTGCAGTGTACTGCATTGAGTTAACGCTCACTAAAGCTCACAGGAGAATAACCTTGTCTCTGATAGATGTGTTTGGTAGTGTATTAAACCCGTGAGCTAACGTCGTCCAGCTGGTCTTGCCCGTGATGTTACCTCTGTGTCTTCACAGGCCTGAGGTCATAAGTGGCTCACCTCGGGAATAAAACACAAGTATGCGCACTGACAGCTATCGCAGAAGAACAGGAGTTCCTGGCCTTTGAATCCAGCCACAAAAAGATGTGCATTATCCATTTTTGTGCCTAATTTTCTTTATCCAAGGGCGACACTGAGGCGTGCAAAAAAAGGAAGACAGCTGCAGTCAAATAAGCCCTTTGAAGAAATACATCAAAAGAACAAATCATCTCGCCTTGTGAGGGATGACAACAGCAGAGGGTGGGACTCCGGCTTTAGAGGTCATCTGTAGAGGTTCAGCTCCATTTTTGGGACTCTTCCAGTTTTTGCCACCAATGCATCACAGCAAATATGGCAATACACAAGAATGCTTGGGAATACTATAGGAGAGTTTTCTCTAGACTACTATGTTCAACTCTTGAAAGATTGTAGTATGGTAATGGGAATGACGTGTTAATGCATTTGGTCTTGGTGGAATAATATGATGCTTTGAGTATTTAAGACATACTGTCGCTGCACAAGTAGAATATAAGTATAATAACCTGTATTAGATCTATAATGGTGGAGCTGGGGATGGTGGAGGCTTTTAAAGTAGTGTGCTCTAGTGGATGGTTACTAGCCATTTAAACATAACATCAGTGAATATCATCAGTTTGCATTACGACTAATCAGCCTGCATTATCTAGAGTTTCATGACAGAGTTTGAAATGTATGACAATGCTCCCATTCACTTCTATTGTAATTGCCTCAGTTTAACATCAATTTTGCACATTTTTTGGTGCTATTATTCCACCAAATAATGTTGATAGTGGTTTACTCTGGTTGAATCCATAATATCCAGAGGAAATGAGAGCGACACCACCCGCAGCTCTTCTCAAGCCTCCTTAACACATACGCAAACTCATACATACACATGCATCTTCTGTCACGCTGGAGAGGGCGCCCGGGGCTTGTGGTGCAGGGCGGGTTGTGCCGAGCCGATCCCGTCAGGATCACGTAGCGGCCGTTGACAGCTCCCTGCACGCATTACGCATTAATACATCCAGCACTAACACATTATCACAGCACAGTCTGAAAGGCGGATCAGTGGAAGCTTCCTCGCTGTCTCGACTTCCTCTCACTCTGTTTATGCCTTATTAGCTCGTTGTATAGGTCCTATTATTTCCTACTTTTCTTCCTGTCTTAACCTCTTCAGAGCTGGATGAGAGCAATTAATTGGCTGCGAGAGACATTTCCAGTTCATCAATAGGTTACTATAGACTCCCACTCTTTCCTCAGGATACTGTATTTCTATTCTTGAAAATTAGCACTAAAAGCACAAGGAGGAAACGGCTCATCTCTGTTGTGACCCCAACGGTTCGTAGCCTCTCAGTTTGTGACGCCGGTCACATTCTAACAGGCAATTTACCTGCTTGTCTCAGCCGAGAGGGCAGCTTATCTGTGCAAACACTGCGGAGAGCCGCATATGCACCTTATACCGGAGCGCTCTTTTGCATTTTAATCAGCTGGTCCTTTTTCTCGACACTCATCAACTTTGGGCGACAATAGGTGGAAAAGCACCGACTGTTATTTAATGGGTTCGCTGAGGCAATTCTGCGTATCGTCACAAAATAAACAGAGCGCCACAGAGAAGAAAGCTATTTATGCAGATCGTCGGACTCTTCTCAATGTGTGCTTCCTGACAGACACATCAGAACTGATTTAAAGAACGGCTTTACATCAGACTGATGAAATCAGATGTCTTAGAGGCAGACTTTTGGGGATGAGGCCAATCTGTCGAAGCAGAAGTAATGAGTCAGAGCTCAGCTGCCATTAGTTATGACTGTGAGAATGAGGAAAGTACCGGAATGCGTCAGCCCGTCTCAAAGGCCATCATGGAATGAACAGACTTGTTTATCATTTTAGGGAAAAAATAAAACTGCATAGGCGAAAGAGGGGTCGCTATTTGCAACATGTTAGGGATGAATCATACGGCAATAAATAAATGATTTTCTAATTGTAATTTTTTAAAATTAGTTTTAAAATAAAATGTTGCATTTAAATATTATTTAATTCAATACAAATGATTTTTAACGTTTGTGTTTATATTTATAATAGTAGTTTTTATCGTTAAAAATGTTTCAGTTTTTTACATGTATATCTCTCCATTAAGTTTGGCTTTTTCTACAAATATGGTCACATGACAAAGTGGTTCTCAACATTTAAGGCCCCAGTAAGTCTTAAATTATGCAAATAGAATTATAATAAAGGTCACACTTTATTTTAAGGTCTAATTCTCTCCATTAGTAAATCATTAATTATTACTTCTGCCTCAGGAACAACTAATTTGCTGCTTGTTAATAGTTAGTAAGGCTGCCCTAATAGTATAAGTACTAATAAACAGCCAATATGTTATTTTTAGGCATGATAGTAGTAATAAGCAACTAGCCAATAGTGAGAATCGGTTGCTATACTAAAGTGTTACCATATTCCATATACCAAGTTTAAACTAAAAAACATAGAGCATTACATTAAATTAGTATTTTTTATTTATTTTGTTTATTTACAAAATATACAAAGTATAAGTGCTGCCATCTGAAAATAAGTTTGTTTACTTAATATTCGTGTTTGTATGCATTATATTTTTTATATAAATTTTATCATATAGAAATATCAGTGCCTTAAAATGATTAATCACAAATTGCAAAATAAAACATTTTCATTTACAAAATATATGTTTGTGTACTTTGTTTATTATATATATATATATATATATATATACAACATAACATAACATTTTTTCTTAA
>JAUCMT010000054.1:11835763-11845862 GCA_032357475.1 Enteromius thamalakanensis
TCCCCTGTCGGTCTACCCAAATGTTTCCTGTGTCTTTGCTCGTGTTTTCAATGTTAGAATTTATGGATACTGCTCCAGATTTTGGTTTATATTATTAAAAGTATTTTTATTTTACGTTGTGTCTCCTCGTGTTCCATCGCCTGCTCCACACCTTAGTGGAAACGTTACGATCATATGTCTTCCATAGACTTGCGCTTGAAATATAATGTAGGGCTGCAGCTATTGAATATTTTAGTAATCAAGTATTCTACAGAAAATTTCATCGATTAATCGAGTTATCGAATAAAACATTTTTGCTTAATTAAAGAGCAATATTTAATATGCTAGAGAAAATAGGTCATGTCTCTTAAAATGATCCCTTAATTGGTTTCTTTTTTGAAGAAAAAAACCCTACTTTTTATTTATTGATGATATTTATTACATTTGTTTTTTAATTTTAGGTAAAATATTATAATCATACAGTAAGTTCATTACTGTGCATTTATAAACCCTATTCATTGCAATCAAATTAAAATGACCACACCTGTTGTATTAAGCACATTAGACTTTTCAATTTATTCATGTATGTTCATGTATCATTCAAGTATGAAGTATTCATCCAAGCCATGGTATTGAAAAAGTATTACTGTACGTATGTTTAATCGTAAAAGCCATGCGCAACTTTTTTTTACAGTAAACTCATTCCTTTGATAAGTAGCCGTGGTATAAGCTGATAAATATTAAGGAATAGTGTAACCGTGCGTCCACACACACGTGTTACAAAATTCCCTCTTGCCGCCCTGCCAAGCGGTGGACTTCTGCATTCTGACTGGTTGCCGCCAAACCGTGTCATAGCTCATTACCATAAAGTTAATCTGATTTCAACTCTCCTCGACGCTCTCGCTTTCCATGACGCGCTGCGCCGCCTCTCGCCGCCAGCTTACGTTTAAAAGGAATAACTGCTACTTTGAACTACAGCGTTGTGCTTTATCCCTTCCATAAGTAATTTGCATTATTTAACAGCCCCCATCTCGATTAACAATCTTATTGATTTAACACTACACTGAATTGACCTGGACTCGGGTGGCAGTCCTCCTCCGGTCTCTGAGTGGTCGTTTTGTTCTGTTTATTTGATCTCTTTGCTCATCACGTTGTTATAGCTCCCTTCCATTATGTGGCCCTCAGTAGTCCGCGCACGTGCCCTCACACCAAAACACCGCCGTCTCCTTCCGCTTCGTGGGTGACGTAAGTGCATTGTCACAGTAATGCAAAAATCATGCGAAAAAATGTGACATAAACTTTCAAATTAATAAACAGAGGCTTTGAGGCAGAGGATTTTGCCTTGTTTATTTTTGGCCATCGATTTACTTGAGGAATCGTTTCAGTCCTAATATAATTTTTTAAAACTTGTCAGTTCACTCTGACTTTATAAAAGAGAGCAGCCAGGATTTAAGATCTGTTTGTGTCAGGTTTGGAACGGCATAAGTAAATGATGACAGAAATTTCATTTTTGCGTGAATCATTTTTTTCAACTTCATTCCTGAGTGGTGGAATGTTTAATAAGAAATAGACAAAGTCTTTTGCTGAAAAAAACACAGCTTTCTTATTTTCAGAGTGAAAAAAGCTGATTAGGTCCCTCCAGCATAAGGACGGGTACGCTGAAGCATAGCAATTGAGAATGTTTTGTGAATGCAAAGCTTGCTTGAAATGGTCCGTGGTGAATTAGAGTGACTTGTTTGTACACCCACCCAGCTGTGACCGAATATTCAAGTCTGGGGCACTGAGCTGTTCTTCAGCCCGGGTTAAGCCACTTCACTCTGCCATCTGTATCGCGTGGAGGTGCTGGGAGACCATGCCTCATTTTAACCCAATCTTATCTCAGTAATGGGTTCGTGTTTGGAGCTCACCCATGAACTCTCACCTTAAACACTTATAGTGTGAACATGACAAGCAGTCAACCAATTACCCGAACACGACCGACGGTACATCATGTAATTTGTGCTAACATTAATATTAAACTTTGACACAACTCCCCCTGTGCCGTGTGTGCTGGATACATGAATAGGTACTAGCCTATTTTATGAAACTTAAATACCAAGCAACTACATAGCAACACACTAAGAGCCACTTCATCTCAGATTATGTTGTCAAAAGTTATTCAGGCATTCCATTTTTTCTTTTTTGCTTGTTTTTCAGCCCTGAAGGACCCATGCAGTGAGGTGACCTGTAGCTTTGGCAGCACCTGCATCCAGTCATCTGACGGTCTGTCCGCCAAGTGCATGTGTCCTCTGAGTTGTGAGAACGTCCCCAAGCACGTGGTGTGCGGCAGCGACGGCCTGGACTACTCAAGTGAATGTGAGCTCAACAAGGAAGCCTGCAACATTCAGAAGAACATCCGCGTGCATCACCAAGGCCGCTGCGGTAAGTCTCTGCAGCCTTTAAATAGTCATGAGCATTCCGCATGTTATATTATTAAAGAATATTATATATTATTTACATAATTATATCAATTATTATTATTATTATTATTATTAAGCAATATTATTCATTCGTTATGGCTTATTATGTATAATAATAATAATAGATAAATAAATTATTTTATGTTATGCTGATACTACTACTACTCTTATTATTATTATTAGCATAATTTCAAATTATTTACAGTTGTTTATTATATTATTATTATTATTATTTATTTTTTTATTATTATTATGGAGAAATGTTTATTTATTAGCAATTGTTGTTTATTTAAATAAATATATTCTAAATTATCACTTTTACACTGTTTTTATTTTTTATTTTCCATTTTTTAATTAATAATTTAATTTAATTTAATTTCTTGTTATATTACTTGAAATATTTTTAAATCACAAAGCACTTTACTGCCAGGGAAGGGATTTTTCTTGCTAATGAAGCTTCAAGTGTACACACATAAATACAACAAGGAGAACATAATGCGAAATTAAAGTACAAATAATAATAACAATATGATTATATCTGATTATGCAACACGGCGCTTGCATTGCGTTACTGTTAATGTGATTTTGGATTCCGACTACTTAAAGAGTATTGTGGATGAATTTTGAGTAAAAATTCAGCAGATCAATTATTCTGCTGAAAGCTTCCATCACATCACACTTCTCCATACTAACTGTCTGGATTTTTGAGCTCTTCTTCTTTGATTAAATCCTGGCTGTTTCATGTTAGTGGGGAGTTTGAGTCATGAGGACAGAGTGTCGTTCATGAAAAGCCCCCTTCCCACCCTGGACTGCCTAATGACATTTCGCTTCCACGCTGCCTGACGAGCTGTCAGATTCTTTTTTCAGCTTATTCCACCCCTCTCTGACATTTCAGAGCTTTATTTTGATCTCTTTTATTCGTCTGTACTCTATGATGAAGTCTGGACATTCATATTTTTAAGAGAAGTCAATAAAGAGCCCCACAGACTGGCATGTTTGGAAAGTTCCGGCAGGTTTTATGTCTCCATATACTGTATAAATATATATATATATATATATATATATATATGCTCTAGCATGACCTGAACTCTGAGGATGATCATGAGATAATTTTCAGTTGTTTCCTTAGTGTTTCACGAAGATCAAACAGTAAGCTAGTTAGATTATCCACAGCCTCTGTTCTGCAAAAGAAGCATTTTCTTTATCTGTATTTTTTCCTTGTTTTTGAGTTAAACATTACTTACAGCAAAAATGCATAAAATAGTGAGACTTGTTTTCAGAGAGTTTGTCTTGAAATGAAGTATATTTTTCCTACTTCATTGCCGTTGGAATTGTTCCAATGCGCAAATCTAACAAAAGTTAGAAAGGTTTTTGCCCATTGGGATTGAAACATTAATGTAATTGAAAATATTTTCTCTGAAAACCAGTTTCATTATCCTGTGCAGTTTTGCTATCTCAACATTATGAATGTTGAGATATATATATATGTATATACTGTATATATATATATTATATTATGTATTATTTACTAAAACACAAGATGATGATTTTGCTTTTGTTTTTGTAAACTTTCTGAAAGCAAGTCTTGTGTCTTGTCTTGGGTGTGTGACATTGTGGTGTTTCCTGCGGCAGAGTGAGGCAGACAGACTCAGAGGGAAGTCACCTCTTGTAAATGATGGCTCTCTGGGCGGCAGGGCTGGATGAATGCCTCGGGTCCCAGAGGATGTGTGAAGTATGTTTCTTCATGACTCGTGGGAGAGTGTCTTTCACTTTAACCCCCTCGAGAGTGCAAAGAACCAAGGAGCACAGACAGCAACTCTAAATCTAACTTAGAGACACCGTCCTTGCGGTTACTGACTCTGATTCAGTCGGCCAAAATGCTATTTCTGACTCTGATGGGCACTCTATTGAAATATAACAAACATGAAATGAAATTAGACAGAATAAGAAATCTGACCTCTAAACTGTCTGTACAAAAAAACATTTCTCTGCATAATCAGATACTTAATCTGTATTTTTGCCTTGTCTTCCTGGAAATTTTTTTTAAACATCCTTAAAGCAAGAACATTTTATCATATGTTCATCTGATAAACATAATCACTATTTTTATTTTGTCTTGTTTTTCCAGAAAAAGATTAGTTTACTTGAGAAGCAAAAATAAACATTTTTTCATGTCTGTTTTCCGAAAATACATTTATAAACATGCTTTTAAAGGATAAAAGGATTGTGTCTCTGCTGGGTGTGTGTTTTTTAAACATCCTGAAAACAAACAAAATAATCTAAGCAATATTAAAAATTATTTAAATAATGATTATTTTTGCCTTTTTTTTCAGGAAAACATGTTTAATATCACCAAATTAAGACTAGTTTACTTAAGTAACAAAAAACAGTCTTTTGTTTGTTTGTTAAAATGTCAAAACATGCTTAAAAGATTTACTTAATAATGCTTATTTTCATTTATATATTTATTTATTCATCCATTGAGGAAAACATTTGGAAGCATGCCTAATATAGTATCAAATTTACTTCATTATATTTATTCTGTCTTGTTTTCCAAGAAACATCTCAGCAAACTTGACTGTGCATTTGTTAGAAAAAGCTTTTTTTTCTCTCTCTCTCTCTCTATAGTTGTGTGTGTTTGATTATTATTTTATTTATTTATTTATACTTTTTAAAATCCTGCAGTGTTGCAACACATTTCGTTTTACACAGAGAATTGAGGAACAAAACAAACAAACCCACAATCAATAGTACAGCAGGACATGGGCGACTGTTATTTCAAAGCGCACTTCGACACATTTTTGGCCGGCTCTGTATACACATTCATTCCCGTAAACCTCCGCTACAGCTACTGTTCCTCCAACACATGCATTAAGGTCTTGGCCAGCAACTGTCAGGCACACAGATACAGGGTCTGGACTAATGGAGCGGCCTCATACACATTCCCTGCTGGAGCGGGGCTCAGTGTGCCTGGCTAATTACAGCCACCCCTGCATGTCACTGTTAGGCAGCGATATACTGAATGCTGGCTCCAGCCCGCCTCTCTTAATGGGAGCTAATGGTTTCTCCAGTGGTAATGGCTGGCTTGCGTGGTGAAATGTTGTTGGAGGCGCTGCCCGCATTGTGCTGGACCCTTTTGGTCGAGCTCCATACTCCCCTCCTTTGAGAGTCGTCCTATTATTGTGTTGGTATACACCAGTCCCTGACCTGGCAGCAACACTTTCTGTCGGCCCGCCTCTCTCCCTGGGCTTTTATGCTTTTGTTTTTGATTCAAAGCCTCAGATCTATTGTGTTTGATTTGTGTGCATTTAGGATGTGTTTACTTAGCTTTGGCATAATTAGATTTGAAACAAGACAGTAAGAAATATGACTTCCAAAATGTCTATAGATGATCTGTAACTGCAAATAATAACTAATAACAATAACACTGATAACAACAAATAGATCATTTATCATCTTATAAATTTACATGAGGGGGAAATTATTGATGTTGCTGGTTTCAGAAATAATCAAGAAAAAACACAAGATATTTGAAAATATATAAATTTACCTTTTTTGTCTTAATTTAAAAGTAGATTTGTTTATGCATTTATTGTTTTATTTATTCTAGAACTATTGGGGGTGCATTTAGGATGGGTCAACGGACTGTGAAATTAAATTATTATTTGAAAATTAAAGGAAAATAAAGGATCCTTACAAGACTTGACACTTGAAAAGCAAAAATCGTTCTTTTTTAAAAAGTCATTTTATTTTGTCGTGATTTTTTTTGTGAAACGAGTTGATTTATAAAATGCTTTTTACAATGCAAACCAGCTTTACAAGAAATGTAACTTTATTTATATATTGTGATTTAAATAAATAAGGCAAAATACTGAATTTCTTTATTTCTTTATGGAAGTATAGAACATGAGTTGTGTGCATTTAGTGTGCGTTGGTACTGTAGCTGACTAGTCATTTCCAGCCTAGTTAGTTGACTAGTCATTCAGGAAAAGCCACCGGCTAGTTGAGTCTGCTGATTCTGAAATATGTCATTTTATACATCCCTAGTGTGCATGTGTCCATCTGTGTGTTATTTGCTTTCATGATGTCTCTCTATCTCTGTGGCTTTGTCTTCATTTCCCGCTTATTTTGTTCCCCTTTCTTGTTCTCTTTATTCGCCTGTGTTCTTCCTCTCCTCTCGTTCTTTGTTTTGTTTATGTGTTTTGTCTTTCTTGTCTAATTTCCTCTGTCCTTTCTGTCTCTGTCTCTCTCGTCTTTTTTTTTTCTCTCTGTCTCCGTGCTGCTTTCTCTCCCGCGATTGTGCGACTCGCTCGCGGCTCGGCATTGTCTTAGCACGACACCCGGCTGATAAGTCCTTTGTGCCGTCTTGTTTCTGAAAAGTGTGGAGGCTGGCGAAACTGTCACACTTATTTCAATAACCATCATGGCGTTTCTATTACAATTATGATCTTGCCATACAGGGCCAGGGCCCGGAGCCCCCTGCAGCCACAAAGACCCATCAGCTCCCACATACCCATCACTCCCGTCCCGTCAGCTGTCACGCTTATCTTTTCACATTTCAGTATTTCTTCTCAATAAATGACACACCACTGACAACAGCTCCATCAATAGTGCCTAGAAGATGCTTTGAAAAAGAAGAACATTCTAGTCAAAAAATGGCATTGTTGCGGTAAAGTACTGGATCATGTGCTCAGATACCAGAAACTGGTCCTGGAGGTACACTGTCCTTAAGAGTTAAATCCAACCTTTTTCAGAAAGGTTAATTAAGGTCTTCAGGAAAAATCTGCTGCTGTTGAGGTTGGTAAGATGTATAAAAGGAGGTTGCATTTATTTGATTAAAGAGCTTGTTCACCCAAAAAATTATGTCATTTAATTACTCATCCTCATGTCGGTCTAAACTCGTGAGACCTTTGTTCATCTTCAAGACTATAAAAAGGTATTTTTGCTCAAATGTGAGAGCTTCTGACCTTGCACGGACAGAAACTCAACTACTGTACCACGTTTAAGACCCAGAAAGATACATTGTTAAAATATGTGACATCAGCAGTTCAACTATTATGTTATGAAAGAATACTTTTTGTGTGCGCAAAGAAAACAAAAATATTCAACAGTTTTGTTTGAGGGTAGCGTCATAACATTATGGTTTTACCTTTTCTGTTAAAAAATAATGACAACGGTCCGACATAAAGCCATGTTGTGGTACACTGTAAACACAAATCAAACTTTTACTGTAAAAATATTCTAACAACATTTTAGGTTTAACTTACATTTAAACTCAAATATTGTAATTATATTAACTAGTATGATGTTAATATACCAACCTATTGAAGTACTGAAAACTTACCAAAACAAGTGGTGATGAGAAAGTCACAGAACTAGAAAAAAAATAGTTATTTCAGCAACAAAAAACATAATATTTTAAGAGTAACACAGGGAATTCTGGGAATGTCAATTTACGGCTATCCAGTGTAAATTATACATTCTTTTTTACTTTCGAAAACTAGGGCTGCCCTCGACTAAGGACCTTTCTGGTTGGAGTTCATTTTAATAATTAATCAACTAATTGCATTTTTTATTAATAAATTTACCTCCTGTAGGGAAGGGAGATATGACGATTTTTGATTGTGGAAGATAAATATTTATCCACGATCTGCTTTAAGGAATATCGTAGTATCGTGCTACTTTATCATCTCCGTCTCAATATGCTGTACAACACATCAGTGTTAACTCAGTGGTAGAATTCCACTCACCGGACACTGCACTGATTCGCAATCACAAAAGTACGTTATTCACTTTAAAGTCTTGCAGATTAAACACTTCATATGTGTGTTGCCCGGATGCGCTTTTCAAGCCTGTCAAATGGGACCTAATTACTGAACTAAGATATTTATCACATGTAATTGTGGTAATAATGTCAAAAACACACAGCGTAAAAAACACAGCTGCTTGTGTCTAAAGTGAAAAACGTGTCAGTATATTAGATGTGTGCAGCTCTTAAAGGGACAGAACTAAACATGTCGCCGCATGTCATTAAAGGGACAGTTCACTCATGAATTATAATTGTGTCATTATTTACTCATTTACATGTTTTTCAATTCTTTCTTGTACTAAACACAAAATGAACGTAATATGATATTTTTTGCCATATCGCCCACCGCTAGCCTCCTGTATCATCTACACTGTCCTATAACATTTTGGCAATATTTAGATGTATATTATCAACGCAATATCAACAAAATACAATGAAATTCATGATTTATCATCTCAGTGTGACAAATATCTTCCACTCTTGTTCCCAGATCCCTGCAGTGACACTCAGAACAGCTTGATCACGGCCTGTTGGGTGAACCCAAAGACCTACAAGCAGTTGACCTTCGCCACCGCTGAGTCCTGCCCGCCCGACACTACGCCCCTCTGCGCCAGCGATGGCCACACATACGATAGCGAGTGTCAGATGAAGCTGACGTCTTGGCAGAACAACCTGGAGCTCAAGAAGGTTTCTTCAGGCAGCTGCAAGGAAAAAGGTGAGTTTCTCCTAAAGGATCTCACAGACTCCCATGCTCGTGTCTGATAAAGGAGCCCTACGGCCGCATTTGATTTATTTTGTCATGGCTGCGGTGAGGAGGCTCTGGACAAATTAAGTCAGGTTAGCAGTACTGTCATGCCTACACGATACCAATCTTCACAAATCCAATTTGCCTGTCGGGCTCTGGCAGGTGTATTGTGGCAAGACTGTATCTTCACGGGTGATGAAAAGATCGTCCCTGCTTCGCTCTGAAGCCCTGTGGCAAAGCGCAGAGAGAGAGTGTGTTCAGCTGTGATAGTGCGTGAACAGTGGCTTAGTGTGTATGTTTGTGTGTTTGTGCCTGTGTCTGAACTGTGTTTGTGCCGTGAGCAAAAGCAGTGTTATTTGTGGGCCACTGTTGTCCCAGTACGGAGCAACTGTTTCTGTGCCAGTGTACTGCTAGAAACGATAGCATTTGTCTCCGGTGAATGTCTTACTTTGTTAGATACATGTCTAGCATGTTAACATCTGTTTGGTATCTGCTCAGTCAATATGTGAATCAAAAGGTATAACTTAAATCCTTAGTGTTATACATGTTATTTGCTACTAGAATTAATAATTTTAAAAACTTACATTAATAATAAATGTGATCTTCATCCTTATCTCAAAAGTAGATGTTGTTTAAATTCCTTCTAATCTTGATCGAACATCGGGTTATTAATAATCAAAAGTCGTTCTTAAGCAGTAAATATGTTATGCTAGTTGTCTAAGCTGTTAATTGAAGTCTAAATTCATACATATTTGATTAGACATTAGATATTCCAAAAGGGATATGATTATGTGACTGAGGCTGAAAAAGTAGCATATGCTGGTTAGGTAGGTTTTGAAGCTGGGATGCTGCACATGACCAGCATAAACCATTTTATACCAGCATAAGACTAGGGATGGGCATTTTTGATCATATTTCATTTCGAGTTATCCACAGGTTTGAGCTAATCAGGGGTGGAGTTTAAGCAAGGGGCGGGGCGTTTGCGTCACAGTATACAGTAAACATTTTTGAAGTGAAATTGAAGTGCTTTTTCTTAATGATGCATTGTATATAAAATTTATCACATAGCCTAGATACATAAATACAATTTGTAATATAACATTTACA
>JAUCMT010000054.1:11853490-11878666 GCA_032357475.1 Enteromius thamalakanensis
GTCTAAAGTTTTATAGATATATCTGTCCGTGCATATATATATATATATATATATATATATATATGTGTGTGTGTGTATATATTCTAAATATTAAAAAAAATTGTTAATAATAATATATATTATAATTAATATATAATAATATTTTGTTCATAATATTATTTCAAATCTATAATATATTTATTAAAATATTATTCTAAAATTATATAAAATATTTGTATTGATTGATTGATTATTTGATTTGTTTGTTTGTCAATATTCTTATTGTTTTAATGAACTACAGTAATTGTGTTGGTCATAGTGTTGGAATAGATATTTTAAATTTTTTAAAATTTAACACACAAACAATTATTATAAAATATTATAAACAAATATTACAAACTATACATATTTATAATGAAATAAATAATTTATAATAATTAGTAATATTAGTCAATCATTAACTCTTTTAGTACTAATGTGATTTGTTTGTTGATTTTCAGTGAAGTAAATTTCTCTTCTATTACAATATTCATTTTTTTCGATGCAGCCGTTTCAAATCAAGCTCACACTCATAAACTGAAAGCCAATCCCCAAGTTCAAAATTTCACCAACCCCTCTCTGTTTTCAATGTGTCCAACATTAGATAGCAAGCTAATCTAATTTGTGTGGTTTACTTTGTCCTCCCTTCTCTCTCCGTCTCTTTGTCTCTTGTTCTCTCTCTTTCTCTCTTCCTCTTGCTTGTCCAGTTTCACGGTGCCTCACCTCATCCGTTTCCTCCCTTGCGGTGCGGGGAGGGCAACGGAATTAGTTCCTTGGTTAAATTCTTAATGCATGGGGAGAAAGTTTCTACGCCCTTGAAGCCATTGTTTGGTGATAAGTACTCCTTTAGAAACCAAACACCGCCTCTGGGGGGATTTCTGCTTGTGTCATGCTAATATTTTCTCCTCTCCCTTTTCCTTGCACCTTCTCCTACACGCTCATAAATGTTTCCCCTGAAGCTGAAGGGGAAGGTAGGGAACGAAAGAGAGAAAGACAGAACCGAGGGGGACGTGGCGGGGGAAGTCGCAGCTTCTGATATGCAGACGCACAAAAAGTGAGACACGCACAGCTTGCCGAAACTCACAAACTCCCATCATATTGGCGAGAGTTGCAGGAGACGCTCGTGCGACTGTTCGTATCACGATTCACACGCCCTGTAATCCCGATATCTCCATATTCATGAGCATGCATACAGCAGATCGTAGGAATTATTCTCTGCGTTCACACTGGGCTAAACTCACTAACTTTCTGCCAGAGCTGAACTGAAGGAGCTTACCGGACCCCCTGAAGTGAGTGTTGGCTGACTGTCTGCGTTCTGACAGCCCCGCAAACCAAGTTTAAGAAATCTTCATCGACTTCCTGCACTTTAAATAGCAGGCAACGGTGGCGAGATGTGAGTTGGAGTGTCCTCTGGGTGGGCGACGTGTCAGGATAAAGCATGTAGGGACGCCGTCTCAATAGCAGACTCTCGTACTTTGTTCTAATAGTCCTTAACATCATTTTTAGTGGCAGCAGTAATTAAACGGCACTAGAATGAATGCATAATGTAATACTAAATAGCAGTGTGGATGTAGAGCGGGAGGCGGAGCCACATCGCGCATATTATATAACACCGCAGGGGTCGGAGGTGTGATTCTCAGGCCTGATCGCACCAATAACTCAGCTCTTCCGAGTCCTGCTATTTCTTCGCACCTTCTCATTATTACACCCGCTTCTACAGACACAGGCTCCTCATTAACGTCCTCCACCACTTTCCAACATCGCTTACGCAGCTTTACTTTCTTTTACATACGTTAACCTCTGAAAAAAAAACTTCAAATGCACTCCTTTCTACGTGCATCGTTTCTCAGTGGCAGTCCCGTCGAGGCATATGGCTGTCATCCAGCTTACAGCTGGAGTCCTTGAAGACTGGCACTGCAGCACAGGCCTCGGGGATGGCAGCCCACTATTTCAAAGAGGCTCCGAAAAGGGCTCATTTTTTACTGAGAGAATATGCAAGCCATCTCAATAACCAAAGCCAGGCTGCTTTTTTTTATGAAGTATGTAATCGTGGCTGCATGTAACATTATTTCTCCGAGAACTTTCTCTTACTTGACTTATTAAATCTGCAAGATTTTTTCCCCCATCCCCTAGAGACGAAAATCTGAAAATGAGAAACTGACAAGTGAACGTTTCTTTTCATATCTATTTTTTCCCTCCTCTTTTTTATATATATATATATTTTAAAGGAGAGTGATTCTTTCATCTTTGTGAGGAAACAAAGGGTGGCTTGGGACAAAGCATTATCGAAGGCTGCGGTTCGGGTTTTAGGATCCGTGCCTTGGGACACGGGTCACTGAAGCGTTTTGAAGGCCATGAGGGCTTTACTGATGAGCCTGATCTCGTTGTCCTCCAGCCGGGCGCTTAGAAGGCACAGATGGAGAGGCGCTGAGAGAGAAGATCTGGAGAAAAAGCCCGCTTTCAAGGCCTGCGAAATTAGGCACTGATCCACTGTTTACACAGTTACGTGCCAGTTCAAGACGTATTTTAAGCTCTTGTTCTCAGCAGAGAAATCAATAGCCGGAAACGTTTTCTTAGAGGAGCTTCTACTGTAGGACACTTTTAGATTGGCACAGGAACACAGCAGTCGGGAAGGTAACCTTCTTACTTCCCACTTCTGTTTTTATTTTCATTGGCTTAGCCAAGCAGTTGCATGTGTGGGTTTAAAAAAGATGTGTGTGTTGATTTCTGTCATGAAAAACATACTTTGGAGTACCAATCATGATCTTTTGATGCACACTGTGCTTCGTGTGTGTTTGATATGTGCTTCTCCCTGGTTGCCGCCTTTAGATGTTAGGCAGGCTTATAGGTGAGCATCAGGAAGAGGTTAGAGAAGGGTTACGTTCAAATCCTTCCCTCGCAGTTTACTAAAGCCATGAGACTGTCTAGGGGTCTCAGTCTTGCTAAGCGATATTTAAGGCTCAGGCTAAGGCTAAGCTCTGTTTGTTAGTGCTAAACCTAACTCGTTGCCTTCTGTCTACATAGTCAGCTGCCCTCTAAGACAACATCTTAACTACCTTAGAATCTTGTTAGGAACCAGTTTAGAACTACTGTAGGTAGTGTGCGCACCATAGCAATAGCGCTAGGCTACAAAACAATTTTAAGTATAGTTTTTGTTAGCATGCTGCTAAGCTAAGTCTAAAAATGCTTAGCACTCACAAATATTCAGCCAAATTGTTTTTTTTTTTTACTATAATAAACTAAATTTTTTTTGATCTTCATTAGTATTGATGGAAAATAAAGTTTATCGTTAACACTGCCAATGTGTATTTATTTTATTTTAACTTGTTGAAATTAATTCTAGGATCTACTTCATTAGAATTTCACACAAAATTAGTTATCTCACTATTCTTTCTCTATATGATCCATGGTTTTATTACATATAAACCAAAAATCCATGGTTAATATATTTATTAAACCTTGCCCTGCTAAAAAAAACAACAGCATATCGTTTCTGTCGTGCGAATTCAGTCCAAATTTGGTCAATTTCATATTTTTTCACAAATCGATGCTATTGGACAGTCCCGACGTGGGTCTGTTATTTTTACAAACGATTAACCAATATAAATTGCTGAAACTAGCTTAAGATATATGTATCATGTCTTTTTCACTGAGTTTCGGTTAATTTTTGTTAAGCACCTCCTGTTCAAGATGAGAAGGCAAAACCACGTTTTTTTTATTTACCCTACAAAACCACAATGTTTTGTTGCTATTGTCACCAAACACAGTCTACATAAAAGTAGACTATTTACAGTTCAGAATAATTTATTTAATGATGTACATTTAAATTGAATTGTTTCTGAAAAAATGCAAGTGTTTTGGCACTTTTGCCTCCAGATCCAGCTTAGCGCACTTCAGCCTCTCCGCACAAGCATATCCCTCATTTATTATTATAACTCATTTTTAACATTTAAACATTGTTATACGTTTCAACTGCTTTAGTAGGTATATCTATAGATTTTATTTTTGACAAGTGGTGATGGTTTGAGAAGACTAGAGTGAGCTCACTGTCTGCTGATGACCGATAAAACATGATTTTGGGGAAATGTTGTTAATGTTGGTACACAACAGTATATGATAGCAATATAAAGTACAGTATAATACCAACTTTCACTATATAATGTGTATATATAACAAAAAAAAAATGATTTTTTTTAATTTGGTTTATTCTGTTTCTTTGCCAGCATGTGAGCATCATAAACCAGCAAAAGGCTCAGCATAAACCAGCAAAGGACCAGCTTAAACCAGCATCCCAGGTTCAAACCTGCCTAGCCAGCATATGCTGTTTTTTCGCAGCAGGGTGGATAATACAAAAAATAATAAAAAAAAATGTGCCAGTTTTTAATAAAATTAATAATATCCATATTTAATCATGTAGTAGTAAAACTGTGGTTATACAGACTGTAATCAATACAACATAAAGCCATGGTTAGTATATGTTTACGATAATAAATCCATGGTTGAATTTCATAAAAGATGCTTAGCAAACCTGGCACATTTTGTTTGTTTTTTTAATTGCATTTAGATTGCATAATTAGATCCCCCCCCCAAATCATATTGCCTAAACTAGCATTCTTAAAAAAGCAGCTAATTTAAGTAGCTCAGTGTCCTTTGGAACACAGCAAATCTCTTTTCCTATCAGTTAAGGTAATTTTTTTCTCATTATTTTGTTTTTATTTGTTCGTATCATATTGGAAAAGAAAGATATTTTTACGGAGAGGGACGTATTTGATTTATCTGAAGGCGGTATAATAGCTGTTTGTGTGCGATATTAAATGTATCTGAGTGTCTGTAATATTATTTGGAAATGATAGCATCTAATCCAGGAATAAATTACATCAGTGACTACAGAAGTGCCATTCTTAAATCAAACACTGAAGATGGAGGGGTTCTTATTTATATGTACATGCATGTCCAAAGACATACTCACAAGCAAACAGTCAAAAACATGTAATCTTCTATACACACACACACAAACTCGCATACGCCGACCAACATGCACCTGCAAACATTTGCCGTCACCCTGTCATTTTACCTCTCACACAATACAGAGTGTGCCTGAAAGGCTGCCCTTTATTTTGACATGTCTTTAATCTTAGTGTGAAAGTGCAAACACATCACGTTTATTCCTCTGGCATTTCTCAACCCTCAGCTATTTAGCCCAAGCATACAAATGTGCAGCATGTTGTGCATTTGTTTCTTAAAACTTAAATTAAATTAAGTTCTATCAGCATTTACTAATTTTTTACTAACTAAAAAGATTTTAAGTACAGTTGTTGAAACTCCATTGTATGGATCAGAGCAGCGTGAACATTCTGCTGAATGTCTGCTTTTGTTTTACACAGAAGATAGAACCTCAGTCAGGTTTGGAATGAAAAAGAGGGTCATTACTTTTAGAGAAAATCCCCTAGAAACCTCCTCCATGTTTTTTAGGCATTAATTTTTTACCTTTACCTTTTTCTATAAAAAATTCCTCCTGATTGGGATAAATCAAGCCTTATTTGGTGACGAAAGTTTCTCCTCTAGAGTATGGCATGCTGTGCTGGTTCACCGCTGACCCACTTCTTTCTCGTTCTCCTCTTTCTCTTTCCCTCTGTGTTGGCATCAAAAACAGGGCTTGTGCTCAGTCCCACTGTCCCTCGGCCCTCTGTCTACTAACTGCAGCAGTTAATGAACTTACTTTGGAACTACTGTGGCACCACTGAGAGTCCCAGCTACTCTCTTTCATGTTCATATTTCATATCTCTGCTGTAGCCCAGTGCACTGAATTATTAACTAGAGCTCTCCCTTTTCTGGGATGATGCTTTGTGTTTTACTTGTCTGTCTTTTTTTTTGCCTTCTGTCTGTAGTTGAGGGAGGTTTGGTTAGTGATGCATGAAATGAGATGTGAGTAGTTAGTGTTCTGATTGGATGCTCTAATGGACTGCATGTTTACAGCTGCAAAGTCAGAGTGCATATCTGTTTAGCAAGCAGTTCGTTGAACATTTTTTCAGACTATCAGGTGTTATAGGTTGGTAAAAAAAAAAAGGTTTAATCAATTTAGAATAAAAAATAGGTCACACACCCACTACATAATCCACATTTAAAAACAGGAGTGGATCTATTAAATGATTCAACCGTATGTGAACAGAAAACAGTAGTCACTTCAAAACCTGAAATTTTTAATGTAAAGATAATCATAGCAACAGTTTGGTGTCTCACAGGTGCAAAAAAAGGAATGACATTTCACTTGTACACTGCAGTGGTTATGGATGTGAAACCGCAATTAAATGCGAGAGTTAATCCATTAAATGATTATACTGTGTGTGAACAGAAAACTGGAGTCACTTCAGATTCTGAAATGTTTACAAATTATAGCAACAGTTTGGTGTCTCACAAGTGAAAAAGAAGAATGATGTTTCACATGAACACTGCAATGGTTACGGGATTGAATACAATAAATGATTGTGCTATGTGTGAATGGAAAACTCCATTGGAGTGGAGTCACTCCAGATCACGAAGTGTTTGAGATAACCATATCAGCGTTTTAGTGTCTCACAGGTGTAAAGGTGTAGAATCCGGATGCCGCTTATGTAATAGTCAAAACACAATGTGTAGAGATTCCCGATTGAGAGCTGTAAAGTGGAATGATATCTGAATTTACCAGTCTTAACTCTTTCCCTTCCTCCTCGTCTTTCCCTTCTTCATCATCTAAGTAGAATGATAACGTGTTTCTCTGCTTTTTGGGGCAGATCTTAACCTGGAGAGCCCCTGCCTGAAGAAGACCTGTGAGTTTGGAGCCGTGTGCGTGGTTAAGAACAGCGAGCCAGTGTGCGAATGCTCAGACACCTGTCCGCAGGACCAAGACCCTGTTTGCGGGAGTGATGGGCACACTTACAGCAGCTCATGCCAAATGAAGGCCATGGGATGTGCCCTTCAGAAACAGATACAGATGCAGCACAAAGGACCATGTGGTGAGTCCACAAACACGCACGCATTGATGCCACTCACTCCTTCATTGCCTTTCATCCCCGTCCACCCCCTGCACTTAAGCACTCCACCGATATTTCGAGAGAGGACTGTAATTTTCCTCCTCCGCAACCTTTTTTTGAAACGATGCACTTAAGTTAGAATTAAAGAGGGCAGCATCCTTCACAGTAATTGTTTGCATGAGTCATGGGTTTTTTGTCTGGCTTTTGTAAACGCGCTCCAGATAAGTCTGCAGAGGCCTGCTCGCCCTCCAAACAAACGCATGTTTATGTGTGTTCTTCACAAAAGGCTTGTAAATCATTTTCGATGGCTGTCTTTGTGCATGGGAGGGGAATATTAAGGATGCTTTTTCTACTAAACTTCTGCTAGCCCTTTGTAAAGCTAGTCCCATTCACTGTCAGCTTAAGTTCAGAGAGAACGAGCTGGAGCTATTGTGTAGACAGAAGTGTCATGTGTTTGTGGTTAATACATGTGTGTGTGTATTGGTTCTGCCTCCAGTGAAGAGTTTAAAATGGATGCCGGGGGTCATTTGGTAGCAGTAGAATTCATCTCAGATTGCTATAGGCCATGGTTGTCCTTTATTGCAGTGCCGCCTATCATGCTATATATGTTGCCAGATAGCACATGACAAACGAGAGTGATATCTCTCTCCTCACAGCCTTCTGGAACATAAGCTTAACTACCCACATAGATTTAACTCACAGAAACAGGTTTGGTTGAGGCCAAACAAGTCAGTTTTCATGCATACATAGAGGAAATCTTAAAACTGATGATTCAGGACTAGAAATAGGGGATTTTAGAAATGCTTGAGCTTGACAGATTTGTTTTGGAATGGCTTGATGTTTTATGTTTAGAAGGCTTCCCACAATCATAGAAAATCTATGTATTAAAGATAATAATAACACTTTAGTATAGAGACTAATTTTCACTGTTAACTGGCTGTTTATTAGGACTTGTAAAGCACATATTCTACATAACCATATTCTATATATTAATATAACCATATCCCTAATCCTACCTAATGCCTAAACTTAACAACTACCTTAATCACTATTTATAAGCAGCAAATTGGAAGTTTGAGGCAAAATTCATAGTTAATAGCAAAATATAAAATAAAACATAATTAAAGACATGTAATATTTGTTTAAAACATGTATTTTATTTTACAAGTGTAATGAAATGTATTAAAATGTTTGCAATTCATTTATTCATTCAATGAAGATTTAGACCGGCTAGATCATGTTGGGCAAGCAATTAAGAGAAGACCAATTTTTAACCAGCTGTCGTATTCCATAAACAAGCTTAACCACCTTGAACAGGATTGACCTGGTTTTTCCAGCTGGAAATAATCATTGTAGTTTAAAAAAAAAATCCACCCATTACCGCATCACAGCGATGTTGATGGGTCTGGCCCCTCACTGGAGCAGGTGTCAATGGAAAGGGGCAATAAAAAGCGTCTGCAAACAGCTAACCATACAGACGGAAATGTTGTTCATTTAGTGCTGTGTACACAGCCACACTCTCCATCACAAGTGAGTTCTATTATTATCACCGTTAATTATCCAGGCCCTTTCAGACCACAGCCTCTGCCTCACTAAGACCCCAGCTGTGTTTGTGTGTATTTGTTCGTGAAAGCTTGTATGTGGGTCGCCGTTGGTAGCATTGCACCCACATGAGTGCGTGTATGATGTGCTCGTGGCCAAATTTCATTTCATTTTCTTCACGCCGCATAGAGGGGAGACTCATAAATGCCCTTATCTTTATAGTTCAGGTGCAGTCTGATAGAGATATGACTGACGTTGTTTATTATTCTGATTTTTTTTCCCGCACATTTGAGTGGCGGCTGACCTTGTCGCGCTGCTACAGGAAAGCATGCCGTCGTAATAGAGTATTTGAAATCTGCCCCTCTGAGAACCAATATGTATATGTTTATATGCAAGGAAATAAAAGAACAGCCAACGAGTCAGCAGCAAATAAGCACTTTTTACTGGTGATTGAAATGTTACTGGCCACAGTTGGGAAATATAGGTTACCTGCAAGACACTGAGCTGGAAGCGGAAGAAAAATCATCAGGCTGTAGAAGGAGTGAGAGGGCAGTAAATAAAAACTAGGAGGAGATGGAGCAGACTAATAGAGCCGGTGCCCTTGCCCAAGCACCAATCGCCAGGGAATTTTTTACGGCTATTCACAAAAACTGTTCTGTACCTGACATTAACAATGGTCCATCCTTTCTCTGAGCAAAAGAGAGCAGTTCGAGGAATGCTTCACCCAAAAAAGAAACTTTTGTCATCAAACCTGTATGACTTTTTTTATTTCAAAGGGACAAGCCACTGTTTGAATCCATTCAGCTGCTCTCTGGCGATAGCACTTTTAGCATAGCTTAGCATAGATCATTAAATCTGATTAGACCAGAAGCATCTTGCTTAAATAAAGGCACAGTTTAAATATTTTTGACTCTATTGTAGTTACATTGTGTAGTTACATCAGTTATTGTGTACTAACCCCCGACGGAAAATGAAAGCTTGGGGTTTGACTAGGAGCTATACTGTCATTCCAGCATCAAGGAAGTTTGCTGCCGTACCATTGCCACAGCAGGTGCGGTGATATCACGCAGTCCCTTAAACAGCCAGACCCTCTTGCTTGGACAGGGAGCGTGTTTTGCAAGCTGGGGACTATTTTCCACAGGCTTCATTTCCCAGCGGGCTTAGTACACAAGTTTTGAATAGGAAAAATATTGAAACTCTTTGGCCATTTTTAAACAAGATGCTCCTGGTCTAAACAGATTCAATGATCTATGCCAGGGGTCACCAAGTTCGGTCCTGGAGGGCCGGTGTCCCTGCAGAGTTTTGCTCCAACCCTAATCAAACACACCTGAAGCTGCTAATTAAGGTCTAACTAGGTATACTTGAAACTTCCAGGCAGGTGTATTGGGGCAAGTAAGAACTAAACTCTGCAGGATCCATCAACTCAAACTTGATCCAGGATCAAGTTTGATGACCCCTGATCTATGCTAAGCTATGCCAAAAGTGCTTTCGCCAGACCTGGAGATCAGCTGAATGGATTCAAGAGCGGCAAAACTCAACTTTTTAAGTCTAGGGGACTCATTGAATTAAAGCTGTAGTTTGGAAAGAATGAAATAGTAAAAACGTAACAGTTAAAGTTGAAATTTTACCTTAGTGACCTAAAAAAATGACAGAACTAGGGGATGACATTCGTAATTGTTTGATCCAAACCGAATAATTCATTCTCATATCAGGCTGATTCAGTTCTCAATGACTCAGCTCGTCTACGACTTAAATTTCAGTCTTTTTCCACACAAAGCTGCCGTATGAAGACATATATTTGACATCCAAATGGTACAAACCATTTTTATACCTTTATGATACTTTTGTGGTGCTTTTGTGCTCTTCTCGAAGCTTGAAAGCTCTAGTCCCCATTCATTGTAACTGCATACAAAAGAGAGAAACATTATTCAAGATTTTCTTTGTGCTTCAAACAAGAAAGAGCGTCACACAGGTTTTGAATGACATAAGGGGTGAGTAAATGAAGGCAACGATTTCATTTCTGGTCCTGAATGGACAGTATTTCTTGTTGTTTCCCATAAAGCTAAGCTCTGCCCTCATGGCCTCGGTCTGTACGCGTATCTCGGATCCAGCTCTGTGTGTTGGATCGCTGTTTATATGTAACCGACAGCCATATCTATTGCGCTCCCCTCTGCCGAGGCAATGAAAGCATGGAAACATGCTGCAACTGATAAAGAAATGCCTTTATCACACATCCTGATAGAGGAGAATACCAGCAGCCATGAGAATGTGATTTATCGGCCTGCATTGGACTGTCACGTCGAAACACTCTTGGGCGGCCGCTGGGCACCATGCAGCCGCTGCTTTTAATAAGACGGCCAAGCGCAGTCCCTGAGGTTGATCCTGAGTGGAGGTGAGGTCACTTTATTAATGTGCAATAAACATGTTGGTAGAAGAGAGACCAGAGATTTATGCATGAGGACCTCTCTCCATTAACACTAAATCAGGTGCTGTTATTACCCCAGCACTAATTGAATGTGATAGCAGTTGCTCTAATGCAATCCCCCAGGTGTAATTGTCATTGCCCATGCTTCCTCCCTCCTTTTCTCCCAGTTGGAACCACATTTTGTTTTACTGATTAACTGGGCTCTCGGTAATCATAGCAAGATATCTGAGAAACAGGGATGTCAATTTATCACGTTAACTGTGATTAATTAAAAAAAACACACACACACTAAAACCCTTAATCACACTCTCTGACCCGTATATAAATAGTGTAAAAAGAAAATAAATAGTACTAGAACGACTTTATATCTTCAGTTAATTAAATTGCATGATATTGCGATTAATATTAGCAATTAATAAGTCAAATAATATTACACTTTTTTTGTGTAAAGTTTAAAAGTATTGTTATGTATTGATAATTATAATTATGAAGGCAACGATTTAATTTCTGGTCCTGAATGGACAGTATTTCTTGTTGTTTTGTATTGATAATTATTAATTTAATGCTTCATTTCATTTAAAAATTATATATATAATACATCTAACATTTCTAATATAATTTAATAAATAAATACAAGTATCAGTCAATTATCAAATGAATCAAGTACAATATTTAATATAAGTGTGTGTGTGTGTCTGTGTATATATATATATTTCTTCTGCCAAACAATTAATCATGACAAATAGCGATTAATTGCATCCGAAATAAAAGTTTTTGTTTACATCCGCGTATATAAGTTTAAAAGAAATACATTTTCTTTTTATATTAAATATATTTATATATGATATAAAATATAGGAAAGTAAATATATAAATGTACATATCTGTAAAATATCTTAAATATAATATATACATCTTTTTTTATATGCATAATAAATATACATGGGGCACTTTTTTTTCAACTAATTCTATACATTTTAAATGTAAAATATATGAAATTAATTACATAGTTTTTTAATATATGTATATTCTATCCGATTAATATTAGAATTAATTACTTTGTATCAAATTTTTATAAAATAGCTTAATTTGAGAGTTTTGCTCTGTAAATATTGACATGTAGGTAATTAAATGCAATGTCATGTCAGGGGCGCTGTAACTGTGTCTGAAGGCACAACATTATTTGAAATAGATGACGTTATTAGATGCTCTGCTGTTCCTGCATGTAAACAGAGCAGTGTCGCTCCCATCTGCACAATAGAAGGTTGCTTTAGCCCAGATTTTGCAGAGAGATTTTAATAAAGCGGACAGGCCGCCGGGCAGCTGAGGCTGATCCTAGTGAGCGATGGTGTGAATCTGAAGCTTGAATGTCTCCGTTGACGTCAAACTTCCTTTTCAACAGATGAGTCCTGCACCAACTGCTCATTTGGCGCGATCTGTGACACTCAGACTGGCCGGTGCTTGTGCCCTAAAGAGTGTGTGGAAACACGACAGCCTGTTTGTGGCAGCGACGGGGTAACGTACGAGAACCAGTGCAAGCTGAACGTGAAAGCCTGCACTAAACAGCTGGATCTCAGAGTGGTGGCTCATGGAGAATGCAGTGAGTACCGAAAACAACAATCAGTTCATCCATCACCTTCATACATGTTCACTCATCAGTCTGCGTTTGCTGCAAAAATCATTTTCTGGGGTATTCTTGTTTTGATTTTCAGTGAAACTTTCTTTGGTTTACAATATAAGACAGATATCACCTATTGTGTTTGTTTATGCATAAATCTCACACAGCAGGAAGTCAAATTTTAGCTTGAAACAAACAAAACAATCTAGACAAGTTAGCAAAATAATCTTGTTGTCTGTTTAAAATAAGATTATTATGCTTTTTTTTTTTAGCAAAAACCCACTAAATTTTGACTTTGAATTTTTATTTGACTATAAAATTCGTTCGAATATATTGTTTTTATATTTTTTTATATTGTGCTGGAAACAACAATAAATCTGTGTAATAAAACAGTGCGTGTTTAACACAGGGTATTGTAAGCAATAAAATTGACTATTTAGGAAGAAAAATACAAATTTGTAAATAGATTTTTCCTTAAAAACTCAAGCAAAGTATGTTTTTGTTGTTGTGTTTTTAATCGTTGAGTTATTTGGTACTAGAAAGCAAGACAAAATACTGATGAAGAAAATGTTTTGCAGTGCGGTTTTCTTGTCGAAACACAAGAAACTGTTTTAGCAAGTCATGCATGCTACACGATTTTATGTGGTGCTTTTTTACATAGCAGAATCCCATGTGAATGGAGTTTCAGGAGGACGTTTACTGAGGTGTGAACATGTCTTTTTGTTTGAACTGTCCTATCCTGTGATTTGTGCCTCTGTGTGTGTGATCAGAAACCTGTGGCAGCACTGTGTGTAGCTGGGGTGCGCGATGCGTCCAGAACAAGTGTGAGTGTCAGCAGTGCACGGGTCAGCCATTAAAACCTGTGTGCGGCAGTGACGGCAACACCTACAACAACGACTGCGAGCTGCGACTGGCCTCCTGCAAGAAACAGAAAAAGATTGAGGTGGCCAAACCTGACGTGTGTGATGAAGGTGGGTTTATGTGTTCATGTATTCCAGAAGATAACTGAGGAGCTGAACTCCCTGTTATTTGCTGATTTTCACAGATGTACTCAGGGCTAGCCGAGTTAATGCATTCACTCCAAACAGTTTATTGCGGCCAATTTAACCTCCTTGCATCGACTGCACTTAGTGACCCGTCATATTTGAAGCATGAAATGCAGGCATCAGTATGCGCCTTGTGTTCTCTGTCTTTTCGCCGTAGGTCTCTGTTGTGTCAATGTTTGAGATTCAGTTTTATTCTGGCTTTGAGACAGTTATAGATGAGACCATGCTTCCTACTTGTACTTACACTTAATAATATATGTACAATAAAATACAAACGCACACATTATTTGCTAGTGAGGTGCATTAGAGTGATTGGCTAGAGAAGGAGCTCTCGGTATTATTAACTAGTAGACCAATGATGATGCTTAAAACCACCCTGATATACATAAAACACAACATTTGGAAAAGCCGTCAGCAGACATAAAAAACATGATTTTCTGTGCAAGTCAAATAAGTTTGCATTAATAAACCTACGATTTATGAAATATAATTTTAAATGTGTATAAAGTTTTAGTTAGTAATCCCCCCCCCGCTTTTCAATTTTTTATTGTGAAAAATGTGCTTTAATTTTTATATTTTGTATAAAAATGGAATATATTTCTACTGAAATTTTTACTTTTTGGTTTTACTTTTTAGATTTTTTTTAAAATACGTGACTGTAATATTATGGCAAAAAAAATTGAGCCCAGAAAGTAAAATATTTTTATTTATTTTTTTTGCTTTTTCATGATTCTGCGTTGTTGGTTAATGGTCACATGACATGCAGGTAAACAAATAAATATGATAAATGAGAAGTAATCTAAAAGTAGATTACTGTATAATACCTATGGTGCTGTCAAACGATCTAAAATAAACGTTTTTATTG
Source organism: Enteromius thamalakanensis (assembly GCA_032357475.1). Taxonomy (NCBI): domain Eukaryota; kingdom Metazoa; phylum Chordata; class Actinopteri; order Cypriniformes; family Cyprinidae; genus Enteromius; species Enteromius thamalakanensis. Next base: position 11,868,014 of record JAUCMT010000054.1, read on the forward strand.
TGTGTGTGTGCTGTGTGTATTTTTTATCTATATATAAATGCACACACATGCATGTACAGTATATATTTAAGAAAAATGTATGTATTCAAAAAATATTTTTATATAATATAAATTATATGAATATAAATATATACATGTAAAATCACTGTATGTCTGTGTTTTTATACAGTAATATATATATATACATAAAATATACACAGTACACACACATATATCATGTAAACAATAAAAAAATTGAATGTGATTAATTATCAATAGTTTGACAGTAATACTTACCTAAAATGTCTAATGCAATAGCTTGGGCTACAAACTACATTTTTTCTCATGTTATTTGAAATCAGTAACAGACTACAGATTAATCTAAAAAGTAGTGCAGCTCTGTGTATTGTAAATTACTATATAATGCGCCCTACCACTTCTCTGATGTAAGTCCTGATGTAATATTTCACTTAAGTCATTCCCAGCAGGCTGTTAGGCAGTAAATAAATAAAATAAATCACACATTTTTCCCTTCTAAGTCTCATAAGACCTCTCTTTCCAGCTCTAGCTTTGGAGGAGTTGCTGTTAAAGGCTGCAGGATCTGGGTCCGGTCAATAGATCCTGCCCAGAGGCCAGTGACACCTGCTTTGTCAATTTATTCTCTAGACTAGTGATGCAACACATCAGCCAGCAGGTCTTTCTATCTAGAAGAATAGTAAAAGGGGTTTTAAGTTGATGAATACGTAGCTGTTTTGTCTGTCTTACATTTAGCTTTCACTCCATTTGCGTGATGGCTGGTATGATTTTGCGGTCGTGGGCACAAAATATAGTGTCAAAATAAAACATTTGCTCAGAGTGGCCAAAGGGGCTTTTTATTTACCCAGAAATGATTTATTCATTTGTTTAGACCTGGCTTTAATACGCGTGTTCATTAGTCATAAGAAAGAAATGGCAGTGTTCTCTCACTCTTTATTTGGAGGTAATGAAAAATGACAGTGTTCCATGCGTCTGGCCGTAGCGGTGAATTTATCACCTGTTTAATTTCACACTCTGCTAGTCTGAAGTCAGCCTCATTGTAGACACAGATAAAGCGATATGAGAGAACTGAGCATCACCTTGGGGCCGAGGCTCGCTTTTAATTGAATATACGTTTACTAAATAGGATTATGCATTGGAAATAGCAACATAATAGCTTATGAAGCATCAGTACACGCAGTAATAGTTTATGAAGCAACAGTACAGGAAGCCGATCACCCACAGGAAGAGTATTTGGGAGAGGGCAAACAGGAGAGCGTGTGCAGTCATCTGTTACACACAAGTATCTTCTCATAAAGAACTTCTGCAGGCTGTCAGGATGCCCTATTGCTCTTTATGTTGGCAGCATTGCGATTACTCTAAGCTACTGTCCAGGTCTTTCAGTAATGCCCATCTACAGGAAACAAATCACAAGTAAACAAAAAAACAACCAACTAGGACTAGGATATATAGCTTGAGATGGTAACTTTCTTTTTGTCTGTATATAAGTTGATTGTTTGATCATTTAGAAAAGAAAAAAAGCCATTGTAGTCAGCTGAATATTATTATTATTATTATTATTAATAAATAAATCTAAAACAAATATCTAGCAAATGTAAATTAAATGTGTGATTATCTAATTATGATAATGTAGGCGTATTATTCACTGTATTCTTCAAATATTTTTACTAGTTAATATGGCTGTTTCTATTTGAATATATTTTAAATTTTTTTTTTTTTCCTGCGATCTCAAAGCTGATTTATTGGCATTCAGAAATCGTTTTAGTATTCTGATTTGCTGCTCAAAAAATAATAATTATTTTTTTTTTCCAAGTTTCTTTGATGAATAGAAAGTTCAGAAGAACAGCATTTATCTGAAATAGGAATCTTTAGTAACATTATAAATGTCTATCTAATCGCTTTTGATCGATTTAAAGCATTAATTTTTATATATATATATTTCATAGCAAATTAAAAGTCATATGATGCGTTTTATAAAATCAAATGTCCCAAAAAAAGTGACAGTTTTCCAAAAATGTGTCACCAGTTAAGCCATTGCACATATATTGCGAATATTTTGGATGTTTCTAACCATCCAGCTGATCTTGAAGGCCAAAGGTTGTGTGTGTGTGTGTGTGTGTGTGTGTGTGTGTGTGTGTGTGTGTTTGTATATCCATAGTTTGAGATACAGAGGTCAACAACTTGTGATGAATGTGAATGTTGAATCTCGAGGGGAGAAATGAAAAAGAGAGTGAGGAAGAGAGAGGTAGACAAGGTGTGTGTGTGTGCGTGCCAAAGTAAAGTGTGACATTTAGAAGGTCTCTGTGTGTGTGTGTGTGTGTTTTCATGGGAGTTATGCATTCACAGTAAGGCATCCCAGCCACCTGCAACAAACTAGCAGTTAAGTCTGAAGGTCACTGTCCTTGCCGTGCTCCCGCTTGACATTTTTTCCTCCCCGTTCTCCCCGTATCTCTCTCCTCTCCCCGTCATCTATCACCTCATCGGCCAGAAAAACCCCATAATAGTACCATCTGTTTTTTTTCTACTACTAGTTATTCTGTGTCTGTTTACCCGCTTTGCTTTCACTGTAGCTCACTCTTTATTCCTTCAGTTCTCTGTCTTAATGGAAAACGCATAACTAAATGGACCCTGTAAGTACATGATTGAGTTAAAGAGATGGGAAAGGGCTTTGAGGACAGCTGATGTGTACATCTTGAAAGGTCCGCGGGTGGCGGGTGACATCAAAGGACCGAAACTAATTAGCACCTCCTCCCCCACCCGTATCCACTCACTCCACCAGGTTTATTTATTCGCTTTTTTACAGTTGCGTTCTTTTTTTTCTGCTCATGCACAACAGAACCGGGAATTTAAACGCTTTCATCTTGTGCTTAGCTTGCACAATTTGGCTTAGGTGGCCCGAAGAGCCTCGTATATGGAAATGATTGCCGCCGCTGCTCAGTGGTCAGGTTTATCAGAGTCAGAGTTTAGAAACCTTCATTTAGGCGTATTATTTACTGTATCGCTGATGAGGGGATAAGAGCGTGCGTTGAATCTGTAATGGGTCTTTGCAGTGCAAAACTAGCTTTGGTATTGCTTGTGGTGTCAGGTCTGTTTCTTACACAAACACAAGCAGCACATTTATTAATATGCTTAAATTACAGTTTATAGTATTTACACTAGTGTATAAGCAGCACAGTGCTGTGTTGAAGAAACTCTGCTACAAGATGAGGGTTTTTTTTAGTGCTGAGCTGTGTTTTACTGTGTAGAGTGTGCTTGACTTAGCAGATACACTTGAAATTGCGTTATAAATGTATCGACAATTTTTTATTATTGATATAGGTTTTTATGGAGCAACAGCAATTATGCTAACTGTAAGAAATTGTTCTAGTGCATTGATTTGGTGGTTAGGAATGATTCATATTATTATACATGTGTTAAACAGTAGTGATGTTTCATATTGTTTGACTCATGGTTTTTAAGGTTTTTTGGCAGATAGAAAATGCTAATTGATACTTTTATTCATGAGGCTTGCATTAAATGTATCAATAACGAGGGTAAAGACATTTATAATGCTGCGAAGTATTTTTTAAATTAGATCAGTCACATAAAATATTCCAAAAACATGTATTTTCAGCTTATTATTAAAATATAATGCTGAAATTTATCTTTGCTATCATACATTTTTTTATTAAAACAGAACAAATAATATAAATATTTTATATCAGTCAGTTTTTATTTACTATTTTAAATTATGTTTTTTTTTTTAATAGAAAGTAGTCTTTTTTAGGTTGTTTTATATTTGATTTGCATATAATTAATGCAGTCTTGGTGATGATAGAATGCTTCTTGTATATTATTAGTAGTATTACTGAAATTGTTTTTTACTGTAAAAGCATTTTGTGCTTCCTTTGGGCTTCAGACAGTTTGTCTGAAGACTCTTTTCTTTGTTTGCTGTGCCTTAATAATAAGCAAATGGTGTGAAAAAAAAGAGAACGGTTGTAATAATCATAGTCAAATGGTACATTCTTTCCCCTTGGAGTCTCTTGGCTGATCTTAACAAGACTCTGCCCTAAGGCGTAAATTCAGCTCAGCTCACATTAAGCAAAATACCGAATCTCTTCATCACAGCGTTGGATCGCTAATGCTCTGAAGCAGAAACCTGATGTCTACACAGTGAGTGCGTTTGCTCTCTGTATCACTGTGGCCAGGGCTTTAGGCTTGAGTGCTTTCATTGTTTCCAGGCTGGGGCTAATGAATTGAATGGCCTCCATGAGTATCGACCCTGCAAAGGCTGTCAGTGTGGATTTTTGATAAGACGTATCAGTGCTGGCCAACCCCTAGCCTTTACTGTGACCTGCTTCATAATCTGTTTAAGGGGATTTTTTATGCTAAGTGGCATTTCAACCTATTCGCAATCGATTTTCCCATCAGGGTGCACGAGGTTGCCCTACCCAGCTTTGCATGTGAAGAAAAGAACGCATTTAACTTGCAATGGAGACGTGGGAAAGAGCATCCACAGGCATTCGGTTTTTCCTCATTAATCAAATCGATTGACTTGCGGATGTTTCCCTGATGCTAATGATAAATTGGCTGATTAATTGCAATAAATTGCGTATATCAGTATCTTCAGGGAAAATACCCCCAAAAGAAAATAATACAATATTGTGAAGTTACCTCAAAATTGTGAAATGTTATGACAAGTTGAAATTTGGATATTTTTAAAATGTTATTTATTTATGTGATGGAATTTTCAACAGCTTTCAACTATATATATATATATATATATATATATATATATATATATATGTAATCAATCTGAATGACTATAGCAATGCACGCAGACAGAGCATGTGATCTCTGTGATCCCCAGATATATATATATATATAAGATACAGATACCGATATAAATATGTAATTTTTTCTCAGCAAATACATGTTTTGATCTTTAAAATGCAGCAGCTTTTACACTTTTTTCTTTTTGAGCTCGGCAACTTTCATTAAAAATAACAAACGCTAATGCTCTGTTACAAAGAGTGGTGCTTTATATCTCCAGCAAGTCAGCTTTGTTGACTAATGAACTTTAATTCTAATTAAATAGGCTAGATAAGAGTGTGTTTAATGAGGCGACTCATCTGAAGAAAAACCCTCACGGTTTCCTCACCCATAATCCCCAAAGTTTGGATCCTGGAGAAAATCAAGACTCATCCATCGGGGGTTTCACACAGAGAAACTAACCCTGGACTTACACCGAGACTAACTGCACCTGACATAATATTGTGTGATTACTGACGTCAAGCAAGATGGCTGTGTTTGCACTGATTTCTTGTGTTAGTGAGTTATGTGACTTCTAATCAAAATGTGAGAGGCACTTTGCTGGTGGCACACTGGTGTCTTGTTTAATTTATTTCGTTAGTTGCTGGGTATTTCCGTAGCTGGTCATTATCTTGTTCTTCCAGCAGTGCCTTTGCTTCAATCTTTACTCCAACGTGAAAAAAATCTCAATATTCGCTGCTCCATATGCGTGGAATGTCTGAATACTTTGCCAAGCACTGTCCATTAATTCTTGGCAGCAAAAGTTATAACAAGATGCTTGAGTACCTGGGAATATTTTTATTTTATTAGAAGACAATGTGCGGCATACTGATATGCAAATATGTGTTTGCATGAGGTCCCCAGTGTCTGCGTGTCTTATTTGTCTTCGCTCTTTGTGACTTCTAAACTACTTACCCGCTGTTACGCTCAGATCGTAGGTCTCGTGTGAGATTGCTTGTTTATCTCCCTGAAATCAGTGTGATTTTATTTGTTCTTTTATGTGGCGTAAATTGAGGTTGTGCATGGGTTATTGCTCTTTGTGTGGACAAAGCTACATTAAGGGACCTGCCTTGTGTTTGTTAAGAGGAAAACAGCTGTGCATGGGTGTTTGTAAAACACAGTGTGTTGGTACCTCATCATTTTTACATTTACATTAACTTTGCTATTATCTAATAGTTATCAAAGTAGATTTTTTAAACCGTAATAATTTAAGAACACCTTTACATATAACAGTTAGCAAATCTGAAAATAAATGCAATATGGTGTTTTGAATTATTAGCATTATCATTAAACAGTTGATTTTAGTTCAGTGTTTTATTTCATTTTAGGTAAGTTAAACTAAATTAAAGTGTTTATAGTGGTTTTTAATTTAGTCAAAATAATATAGAATTTGGTGTTGTCCATTAAATGGTTATATCTGGTTATGTCTTCAAAGTTAATATACATTTTTCATACTATACATTACAGTATGATGTAGTGGTACCGCATATATTTTATTTTTCTGCTTAGAAAAATAGTTTGGATATTTAATATGGATATTTTTATACATATGTTGTTTATGAATTTATTTTAAATAAGAAATGAATGGAACATTTGTCTTTTATCGCAGAAATAATAAAGAGAAAAATATTAAATTTTAATTAATAATTTTAAATAAAAATTTTAATTCCATTAATTTAATTAGACAAAAACTTGTATGCATCAACCACCCATAAATGGACTAAATCATTTTATCTCTCATTTAAAAATGCCAGATACTTAAGTGTTTTAAGTTAGAATTGGCAATTCAGTTGTATTTAAAAAAAAATATTTATCAGTTTTTTATGGAATAATTGAGACAAAAAAATTTACAATGTTGACACTCTCCTCATAAATAGACTAAATAATCATACATAATTTCCTAATTAAAAGTGATCAAAATTTAAATTAAATATAAAATTAAGAGTTAGAGTTAGTATATTGATTTACTTGAAGGACAATTCAAATCAATAAAGGGTCTTTGAAGTAAACAGTTATTTGTGTTTGTTCCAACAGACTGTGGTTCAGGAGGCTCAGGTTCAGGATCTGAAACCTGCGAGCAGGATCGTTGTCGACGTTACGGTGGATCATGGGATGACGACACAGAAGACGATCCCTGCATGTGTGACTTCACCTGTCAGACAGTGCTACGCAGCCCAGTATGTCCATTCACACGCCTCACCATTTTCAGTCGCAGAGAGTGCCGCCCAAGCAATTGACTTGTTAAAACGTGCTAAATCGTGTGGAGTCCATTAATCGCAGTGGGTTAACCTCTCTGTGAACATTTGCAGGTGTGCGGCTCTGATGGGAACACATACACCAGCGAGTGTGAGCTGAAGAAGGCCAGGTGCGAGAAGCAAATGGACTTGCTGCTCCAGAGTCAAGGTCCCTGCCCAAGTAAGACAGCACCTTTTCTTTCCTCTAATCTTTATGTTTTCCTGTCATCTGAAGAATAACTCTCCAGGAGCTCTTGTTGTTGGAGTCGCTGCAGCAGAATGCTGTGTTTCTTTGAGCTTAGGAGGCTTGTGTAGTCCAGACCTGAGCATCTAGCACAGAGAGAGGAAGAGTGTGGCTCTGTGATCAGAGCTGTGTGAGATTCCCTCAGGCTTCAAGCCTAGCTTGACTCCACTTGCGTGCGCACATGCGCGCTCTTTTCTCTCTCTCGCTCACTCGCTCTCTGCACCCCTCATGCTTTATCTATGGTTTTCTCGAACTCTGAGTTTTCTGCTTCAGAGCCTCACAGGCCCTCTAGCCAGATCAGTCATGCTCCTTCAGTGGCCGTGGAAAATAAATCCTTTTGGAGAACTTTCAACCGGTGTGAGGAGCTTTATGGCATCTGCTTCCCATTGGCTCAGCTCAGATCAATGGAAATCTCATCGGGCCCTGCATTTGATATGCACGCCGCAGTCTCTCCTCCCCCAGTTTCTGACCCGTGCCTTTGAGAGCTGATGGGCCTCCAGAGCACCTTGCTGCTTTTTGCTAATTGGAAATTAGGTCTCTGTGACCTCTAGACAACCTTGCATTGAGTCTCCTTGCAGTGAAGATCAGAGGATGAAGTAAGCTGCCTCTTGCAATTTGTTGGCTGGCTGTGCTAGGCAAAAAAGCTAAAAAAAAATCATATTTACAATCTTCATACTTTTATCGTTTTCAATTTTTATTTCATTATGTATGTACTTTATTTAGAATAACCAGCATTTACTCCAAACAGAAATGTTGTGCCTGGTTAATTTAAAAATGTTTTAGTGTAAAAGTGAAAAACAGGTAAATTTTGTAATATTTATTTACATACAGATACTAAATGTATGTGTTAGGATGTGTAGAAACATTCAGGCGAAGACTGGATCGTTTCAATAGAACATAAACTTTACTGAACATAGGCAGACGAGAAGAGCATTTCACACATCAAAATAACATTGACGAACGACACACAGGACAGAATAAAATGGGCTTATAAACACTGGGGAAGATGCAGGACAGATGAGGAACACAGGTGGCAAGGGTTAACTAATCAACTTAAACAAGAACAGGAAAATGACCAAATTAGGAAACACAGGAAATAACGAAACCAAACCAAAACTAAACTAGTGACACCAAACACAGACATGGGCGTGACAGTATGTATGTAATTTGCTATATAATATTATTTAATTTAATAATATTGTTTACTATTTTGACTCAAAACAGCAAGTGTTATTTTAAAATTATGTACCACCAGAACATTTTTCAATATTTCGAATTTTCTTGTAAATCTTCTACTACTTTTAGTAATTCTGATGTGCTTTTGTAATTTTTTTCTTATCTTTATCTTAGCTATTTTTATTGATCAGTCTTACTATTTTTATTTAAGTTTTATTTTTCATCTAATATTTATATTTGAGCTTTTTTTCTGATTAACAATTTTTTTTTTATAGTTTTAGTTAACTGCGACAAAGCACTGATTTATTTTGATAATTGTAGATTTACAGAATTTGTTAAATTCTGAGACAATGATTTATTGAAACAAATTGTTTAAATCGGAAACAAAACACATGATATATGCAGTATTCCATATATCCTCCAACCCTAATATTGATGTTCCACTTCTGTCTCCATTTCAATATAATGTGTGGTTATTTAAGTTTAGCATGAATAAACATAAAGTTAATTTTCCGCGCAAAATTGTTGCATTATTAACATTTGATATACTCCCAAAGTTTGACAGGCAATCTTCACCACATCTATGCCATTACCATCACCATCATCTAAGCTTTTCAGTCTCGCTTTTAGCAGCACCTTGTTGGCGTCAGAAAGGAGAAAAACGAGTTAAGAAAGAGGATGTTGAAGAATCACAGTGAGATGAAAAGAAAGGACCAAATTAAAACCACCTTTGTCATAATGGACTCAGTGCAGAGAGGAGAAGTTTAATGAGGTGTGGACAAAACCCATCTCTGAAGCCACAAAATGCTGTGAAAGGCACAGTGACACATCACTATTATACCCCAGAACGTGTACGCTCACACTGACGGCCCCCCTGATTTACGACAACGTAGTCCTTCTAGCTCCGAACTCCAAACCTGCCGCCTCACAGCCATTCAGTTCAATGGCCTAGAGAAGAAGCGCTGGAACAGAACAAGCGTGGAAAGACTGGGAAACAAATGACAGCACAGATAAGACAAATAGGCACCTGCCATCTGCCTCAGGCACAACGTTATAGTTAAACACCGCAACAAACTTCCTCCGTATGTGAGCCGGGAACGCTAAAAAAGTATAATTAGGTAATAGCGAGAGTGGACTGACATTGCGCTCTTGTGCATTTGCGTCCATAAACCCGGACTCCATAAATCTTTGTTTGACATTGCGGCGTAGGTGTAAACGGCGCTATCAGAGCTGAGAACAAATGGAAAGAACAGGCCCCTGAGAATGTGTCAAATGTCACCCACCAGACATTCGACGAGAGGTCTATTGTTTGTTTTCACGGCTGGTAATAGCATCATTTTTTCCTGATTTTGAAATGGTGTCAGGAATTGTAAATAGAATTGTTATCTGGCAGCCAGATGCAGGCTCTCCCACCTCTGCTCCTTAAGCGATTCTTATTGTGTTGTACTAAATTGCATTTCAGCTTGGATTGTTTAGTTTAATTTGTCTTAAGAACGCCGTGGATCTCAATATGTCTCTCTCTCTCTTCCTCCCCCACCCATCCCTGTTTGCTCTGTATCTTCTCTCTAGCTATCCTATCAGCTCCTCCAGAGCTCGTCGCCTCCCAGCACTGTAGCGAAACTGTGTATGGATGTTGCCAAGACAATAAGACCACTGCCCTGGGTGTCGGACTGGCTGGGTGTCCTAGTACGTATAAACACCATGAAGCCTTATCTATCAAGCAGTTCACTAGCAGTTTGATTCAGTCATGTTAAATACCACACACAAGCTAAGCCAAACATGTCTTTTTTACAGAAATGACCCTTTTAATTTAAGAAGGACATATTCAGTTGATTAGAAGTGATAGTAAAGGCTTTTAGGATGATACTAAAGATTTTTTATTTTAAAAAAAATGCTGTTCTTTTGAACTTGGCCTTAACTACTGTGAACTTACATATAAATTCATCATTTGCACTTTTTGTGTACATACTGCTAAACTGATTTTAGATCTTTGTTTCAGTTGTTTCTGTGATATACTGAAATATAATTACAAGCACTTCATACGTTTCAAAGGCTTTTATCGACAATTACTGTACATGACATTTATGCAAAGAGTCATTTATCGGAAAGAGGCTTCATTGGAGAATATGACTTCGCCCCAGTTATTAGAATGGACTGCTGAGGACTGGGGCAAAGTCATATTCTCCAATGAAG
>JAUCMT010000054.1:11881156-11908040 GCA_032357475.1 Enteromius thamalakanensis
TCAGTAGCTGTGTTAATGTCCAGAGTTGAGAAAAGGGTTGCAGAGGGAAGAGCAGAGGACACTACAGAAGAGAGATGTAGTGATATACTTTAATAAAATTTATATAAATATCCATTTTTATTCATTATTATTTGTAGCATTAAAACTGTTTGTTTTTGTTTTTAATATTTATTTATTTATTCAGGCAAAATCAAATTGAATATAATTTGAATAAAATTGTATAAAATATAATATTGACCATTTGTAATTTACCATTTTTATTATTTAAATATCTGTTAGTATCAAATAAAACATTTAGTATCTATCACGCTAAAATTATGATTTTATTTGAATAACTGATTTAATTTTAATGATTCATTATTAAATATTATAATTATCTTAAAAGGCTGAGACTACAGTGATTTATTATTTACATTAAAAGTAGAAAATAAATAAATAACTAAATTAAATTCCAAATATTTTTATAATAAATATTGTGTCATTAAGTATTTTCTGGCATCATTTACAAATGATAAGATGTTTTAATTAGTTTTGCATTGAACTATATGCTATAATCTGATTAAATAAATAGAGTTCAAAGTTGGATCTTGAAATGCACACCAGGGGTGACAGTGAAATGCTATCCTGATGTCACCTCCTGTGTTGGCATGGTGAGTAGAATGAAGTCACCATCAGCTATTGACAGGAAGTGAAGAGCTTAATGAACTCAACAGTCCCAGCATAGGAGTGTTCATGCAGCGTTCCTGCCAGATAAAAGCTGCCACATGAAAGTACAGAAGAGGAAGCCTGTCAATGCTGCAGGCCAGGCAGTTCAGCCCAGCACTCTGATGTCAGAGTAAAGGGTAGACTTCTGTGGCAGGCAAGGTCCCAGCTCTGCACCTGATGCAAGTCCATCTTTCTGATGAAAATCTATGGAGGAGGTCAAAGGGTTCATATCAGAAGTGGATTAACAAGTAGCCCACACTGAAATGACCAGCATATATTGTGTTTTTGATGCTGGGTTCCCACAAGTTTGTCCATCAGCTTTCAGAAACCCTTAAAAGTTCAAGTATCAGCTATGTATTAACCAGAGGTCGATATATTCCACAGGACCTGAGGCACCCAAGTCTTGTGATGAGCTTGTGTGCCACTTTGGGGCATCATGTGTGGAGGTGAATGGACAGGCTCACTGTGAGTGCCCGTCGCCAGATTGTGATGAGAAAAACAAGACCAAGGTGAGTAATAACACTCTACACCTACTCTAGCGATGAAGATTTATTTTCTAATAATAGATATGGATTTGTTTTTGGACAGGTATGTGGTTCTGATGGGGTCACCTACGCAGACCGATGCCAGCTGAAGACCATCGCATGCAGACAAGATAAAGAGATCACTGTAGAGCATTTAGGCCAGTGCAAAGGTGAGACTAGACTCTTAATATCAGATTTGTTAGCGTTTTTTTGCAGAAAGAAAGTGTGAATGATAAAATATGACCCTGGACCACAAAACTAGTCATAAGTCACTCTGGTATTTTTTTTATATTTATTTGTAGCGATAACCAACAATACAAAACACATTAAAACAAAAAAATCAATTATTATTGTCTTGTTTTCCAGTAAAATATTATAAACATGAATAAACCAAGATAAATAGGCTACTTGAGAAATAAAAATGTGTTTTATAACCTAATATAAAAATACATAAATGTTTTCTGAAAATACATATTGTATTTTTACTGTATTTATTGTACCAGTTTCAACAAAAAAATTCAGAGAATTAATTTTTTATGTATTATTTTTATTGTATTTCTAACAAATGTCAGGGAATATTTTTAAAAGTTTGATGTGCTTCTTAGTTATTTATTTATATTGTTGTTTTTTTACATTTATTTTAATTGTGTTTGTAACAATATTGAGTGGAAAAAAACTCTTTGCATTAAGGATGATTAGGTGTTTTAACAAAAGAGAGAAGTATAATGATCAAAGAAATACATATTTCTGGAATGGGGTCACTGTGTGTGGGATGGGCATAGGGGTTTTGATGCGGGTGGCGGGTGTTCAAGGGGACAGGAAATCTGCCTAACAGATGCTCCCCTGTAGATAGAGCCGTGCTGCTTGGCTTCAGGCTGGAGTCTTTGAATCCCCTGGAACTGGGCGACATTTGAGCTGTTTGATTTGCATCACCCCTGTGTGGATTAGGGAGAGTTAACTGCACAGTCTGAAGGAAGCACCTGCAATCCAGCTGCTGATGCTGTCGGGAGGTCTACTTTGGGTAGAGCAAGCTGTGTAGAGAGTTGGACATCGCTCTCTTTCTCTTTTAAATCATTCGGTGGTTGCTGTGTACATGCATAGGCAAAGGGACCTGGTAGAAGGCCAAGGTTAAGACTTTCATGTCAGCTGTATGTAAGAAGCACTATGCCAGCTCACGTCAGGGCTGCTCTGAGATGGGCATTGCACGTGGTGGACATCGCCAGCTGCCGAATCCTGGATCAGGGCCAGTGGCAGGTGCCAGACATTTTCAGCAGCAGCAACCCATGCAACCACTCTGTCAAACCTGCTAATGCCACATAAGTGCAGCTTGACCTAACCTGACTGTGTCTTGCATTGTTTTTCCTAGCTATAACCAGGTCCTTATGAATTCTTTGCCAACAGAATATTAAATCATTAAATCAACATCACTCATTCTTTGCCTTCATTTTAAATAAAAATAATTATATATAAATATATATATACACACACTACTTGTGCATTGTGCATTTCTTAATATTAAGTCTAAAAAGTGTTTTAATGTCACTATTGATTAAGATTGTATGATCTTTGAATAATATCGCTTTAAATGCAAGATATTTAAAGTGTTCCTGAAGTATAATTGCAGTAGTTCCACTTTAAATATACTTTAGTTGGACTTCAGCCCAACATCTGCATAATCAAATTGCATTCCAAAATGAGTTGTTCCAGTAGACTTTAATTTTACCAGTTAAGTATACCAGATGTACAATTTCGTGGGTTTTATTAAGCACGTACAGTAAATATGTAAAGGCCTTTGTAGTATATTAGGCATGAAATAAAAGTAATTTAATTCAAATTAAATGTTCAATAGGCAATGTATCAGCCAGAAAAATTAATATTTGGACACTTTGATGAGGGATCAGCCTCATCAACAATAAGTTTTTATCATCATCTGCATTTTGTTATTTTGGCAGCAGCCATATCGTTCATATTAGTTGACTATTTTTTACCTTACAGTCTGTTATTTTTGTGAACAGCGATTCACGTTGACCGATATTATAGTTATTTGATTACAGCTTACATTTGGCAAATGGATTCTGGACCTGGTTATGACACAACATACCGCAAACTGATGTTTAGAGATGACGATTGGACCATCATCCCAGTAGTCATTAACCGGAGCACCTCTCTGTCTTGCTCTGTTTCTTGGCATTACCTGCCTGTATGACAAGAATCCAGCTGCTCTTCTGGGTTTATTCAGGGATCTGGGAGGAAGTAAAGAGCGGGCTTAGGTTGGATCTTCACCAGCCTAGGGCGGAACTGGCAACAGCAGGACCATTTATTAATTTCTTCTCCGACATGTGGGGTAAAGCGGCCCAGGCTTCAGAGTTCTCGGCAGCCCTGAGGTGGAGGGGTTAGATCACAAGCTCATTTCACGTGTGACTGGATGTGAATTAGCCGAAAGCCTGCCTTTCTCTCTATATTTCTCCCGCTGATCTCTTGACGCTCTCTCATCATCAACTCTTCTTGATGACAAACGGTGCTATGAAACGCCACACAGAGCGAGTTACTCCTCATGTTGCCATAGCAGGGAGCAGATGAGGCAATCAGTGGCACATCTTGGTACATGACGCAGGGTGTTCAGGGTCTTGAATGGCTGAGAAACTTTTGGCTCATCAAGAGTCCAGGACTTGGCAGTTCCTTGCGCTCACATATGGTGTCATCACCTGTACGCTTGCTGCAAATTGGCAGTCTGCGCATTAGCATATGGGACGGGCGGCTTTCGGCGTAGATGTTAGTTTTGGTTATCGTTTTTGTTCTAAACTATATTTTCCAGGTTTAGAATCCGTTTATCTCTGTCATACTACAAAAAAAGCGTTTCGAATCATCCCTCAGTGTTTAAAAATAAAACAACATAAAATTGAAATCTAGAGGGCAAGGCATAGACGTTAAAATACACACTGTTGCAGAAGTCTGTTCTGATAAAATTGCGTACTAACCTTGTCTGTGCGGAGTTATATCCAATTTTTCAACCTTTCTCATTACCATCTAAAGGCGGTAAACCCTGCAAGGTAGTATTTACATCGAAAAAATCCACCCACAAGAATTATGTCGTGTAACCTGGAGTTTATCCGCCTACTTCAACAGTAGTATCACTCCTATAAGGGTATTTTAAACAACTGTGCATCTCCTACATAACTCTTATTTTGTATGTAAGCATATGTACTAGGGCTGTGCAATTAATCGCAATCGCAAAAAAAAAATCGCAATTTAAGCACATGCAAGTTCTAAATCACATAAGGCTGCAATTTATCTATTCATTTATTTAGATTTTTATTTAAGATTTTTTATTCAGAAATGGAACAAAGAAATTACTGACGCAATTACCTATCATATGTGCACAGTTATGATGCATGCACACATTGTTAGTAAATGTTATTTCATTCATTGTGAAATGTTTTGTTATGGATTCTTATGCACTGAATACATTTAGAATGTATCTATGAAGCTTGTTTGAAAAAGCAAAAACAGTTGCCAAAATCCAGATAAAATTGCAATCACAATATTAGTTAAAAAAAATCGCAATATGATTATTTTGTCCATATTGCACAGCCCTAATATGTACGTTTTAATAGCAATATGACTTGAGCATTACTGTAAATTATTCTGACTTACCCAGTGCTTTGCAACCAGGTGGCCAGGTCCCACTAGAGACCTCAGCAAATTTCCAAGGGCAAAAGCCATATATAAATCAAGAAGATATTTCCTAATTTACTGCCTCAAGGTAATTTTTTTCTTTAAAAAAAACTTACTTCCATCTTCCATCTTGAAATAAAAAATAATGAATGCACTGTAAGTATGGTTTCTAGACCTAAAAAGTCGTATAAATTTTAAGTATAATTTGTGAGTGAAAATATATATTTTTAAACTCTTACCCTTGATTCTTATTCTGTAAATCATGAATAACTTTAAAAAGCTTTAAATATATCGTTGTAGACACTGGGGGGTCTTGGAGTCAAAATAGGGGGGGAAACACTGGACAAAGTGATGAAGTAACTTGAGATTAGATTATACTTTTTCAGAGATGCAAATATTGCAAATAGTCCTGAATCACTCGTAGACAACAGTACATGTTTGTTTATTAACTGAAATCTCATTGATCCAAAATTCTGCTCCACAGCAGTGTTGCCAAGTCTGTGGTTTTCACACAGGATTGGGATACTTTAACACTGTACTTTAAGCACCCCCAAAAGTGTGATATTTAGCCCCTGGAATGCAAATTTTACTGGATTCCCTCTTAAAACACTAGTTTTAAGTAAGATTTTGTTTTGCGAAAACTTGGCAACCCTTCTCCACATTACACTCCAAAAATACCGTCAGCTTGGACAGACTCGAGTCTGTAGTCATAACTAGTTTCATTAGTAAAATAAGCTGAAAGGATTCTCTGTGGTGCTCTATTTGCGTTAAACTCATTGCTTACATTGAATCCAGAACAATCGTCTTTACCCCATTCATTTCCTATAGTTTCTCTACTTTTCTCTCTCTCTCTTTTCTCTCTCTGCCTCTTTCAACTTCACTTCCCCCTAAAATACACACGCGAGTACAGTGTTGTATGAAAAGACAGAGAAGTCATTTTAATAACAGCCTTTCAAGGGTAAGTATACGGCTATGGCGACTGAAGATGACAATGATTTTTGCGTCTCCTAATTGTGCACCCTGCCTCTCTGAAAACCAAATGGAGCGTTAAACTTGATTAAGGCGAACTGAATGCTCCCGCTGCCAGTTGCTCTCTTTCAGTGTGCGTATTTGTGTCACAAAACCCAAAGCTGAGGCGAGCGTCTCGAAGCCTACACCCCAGATATCTCCTACCCTCCAAGCAAACGCTACGCTGAGCTCTTGAATGACAGGTGCAGCCAAGTCGAAATAAGAAAACGCATGCCGTGACACACGGCGATAGCATCGGTGCTCTCCCTCACAAAGCTAGCGTATCTACACACTCGCCCAGGCTGTGACAGCCGCTCTGATAGAAGTAGTATTTCTGTAAGGTATCGTATTTCACACCTCGTCAGCTACTCGCTGTTCAAATGCGAGATGATTAGCATGTAATTAAGAGCCTGTGCTAGCATGTTATCAGGTTCCCGACCAAGCGAGGTTAGCCTGTACACGAGGGATCCGTTAAAGTTTAGCACGAAGTCACGGATGATTGGGTGTTCGGATCCCTTGGTCCCTTTTGTGGTGAAATCTTCTCACCACGGTTATTATTGTCCTCTGAATCGTTTTATATATTTATCAGAGAAAACGTATCTTTGAAGAAGCCTCTTGCATTGGTAATGTCTTTTTCGAGTTTGAGCTCAGCCGCTGCATTGGAGAGGTTTGCGAGAGTGTTGACAAGGCTGCGGTGGTTGGAGCGTCGACGGATGCCTGCATGAAGTGGGGGCTTCCTTTGAAGCTGCAGCTAAACCCTGCTTTTCTGCCCTATTTATATCAATCATTCATCACTAGAGGCTCTGGCTGTCTGTGATTAAAGCCTCCCTACAGGAGGGCAACATCTGAATATGTATATATAATTCATATCTACAGGCACTCTCTCACAGATCAACCATATTCTGCAGTCTCAAACCCAGTAGTGTATAAACACTTCTGGTCAAGAGTCTGCCTAATGATCGGGTTGAGCTTGCAGAAAACCTAGCTTTTAAAAAACCTCAAATAATCACATCTGAAAGACACGGTGGAGCAACCTAAGTCTTCTACATGTGCAGTTAATCAATTGTGTGGGTAATTTAAAGGCATAGTGCACTCCAATTGGAGTTTCCGTCATTATTGTTCATTCTCTTGTCATTCCTCTGTTACTTTTAAAAGGTAAGGTTCAAAGCCCTGGCTGCTATTCTTCAATGTAATGAAAGTAATTGTGTAGCTTTAAAATGACAAAAAAGAATCATGAAAGTGTCTCTTAAAATAACTTTATGTACAGGATAAACCCAAATTCTTAGATACAAATTGACATCAAATCATTTACTTTCCTTAATGCTGTTGCAAACCTGTATGACTCTATGTACGAAACTATTGGAGTAGCAACGTTTTGGGTAAACTCTCTTTAGTCATTATTCACTAACAATATTAGCAATCCACTCTAACTCTACTTGGCATGTTCATTAGAGTTTATGGGACTAGAATGAATCACTCTTTTCTATAAATTGCCTTATTCAGTTCACAGAATCGTTCTGAATGATTTGCTCCCAAACCCAGCTAATCCAAATTTCAATGACAAGGAATATATTAGTCATTTGGACCAATTTTACTTTGCCTTTTTGAAGCTTGACAACTTTAGCCACCAGTCATTGTTGTTGTATGGAAAAGAACAACAAGGACATTCATTCAAAATCTCTCCTTTTGTGTTCCACAGAAGAAAGTCAGTCATTGAAATTTGGAACAACGGGAGGTGCAAGTAAATTACAAAATGTTCGTTTTGGGGTGAACTAATCCTTTAAGGCTAAGCTCTTGTTGTTTGACTACAAAAGGGGCTCTTTGCAGGTGTTCAGGTGTTGGGGTGTAATGAAGCAGTATGATAGAAACTCTGTTTTTTTGCAGGCAGGAGTGGGTTTATTCCCGGTGTTTCAATGCATCTGATTTTGATATGAATCTGTGAGGCATACAAAACATTGCTCGGGCTAAAGACGCCCTGCTGAAACCATGCTGAGGTTTTTTTTGTTTGTTTTAATGGGCGGGAGGGTGTAGGTAGAATTCAAAGGTGAGAAACAAGGCTTACAGAAACATTTCCATCTATGCTTACCCATCATTCCATTCCTGCTTTCTCCCAGAATCCATTGAGCTGACGGCCAAACCCACCCCCTTCCCAACCACCCACCGCACCACCCCTCCCACCGCTCACGTCAAGATCACCAAACAGCGCCATGGCCACACCACTACCACTTCAAGCATTCGTGGGGATCTGGACAGCTTCGTGGTGGAGGCATTGCCTCCACCGAGGGTGGTCGAGGCAGGAAAGTACTCCAGCTCTTTCACCACCCACCGCCCCACCACACTCAACAAACCACCCCGCACCTCATCCCCACCCCTGGACTCCAGCCCTGACTTTGACGAATCGGGTAGTGGAGAGCCCAGTGGGGACGACGAGATGGTGAGCGGAATGGAGGAGAGCGGAGAAGAGCCACTTGGTAATGCATTCACCATAATCTTTCAGTCATAAGGGGTTTAGGCATAATTGTCAAGAACAGATGACAAGAGATGATGAAATTCTCCCTTGTATGGAGTGACCTTGCGTGTGAGATGACCTCGACTCGAATTGTAATGGCATATCAATTTAATACTGCCTATTATCTCAGCGCCCATTATTATTTGAGAGGTTTTGACACCTGACATCCAACTGCTAAGTGAACGGTTTCATTTGGAATCACTTCGGTGAATAATTCACTAAAATGACTAGCTTCAGTTTTTAACGTGGCATAACCTTATGAGTAAACCTCTTCTAAAAGCCATTTCAGATGAAGTTGATGCAACCACTGTTCCTGTCTCTCCTTGCAAAGTCTGTGTTTGTCAAGAACCAAGCTCAAGACATAGATTCCGTTAAAATTAATTGAGTTTTTTTTCTGTGTTGACATTTTTGACATAATTACTTTTTGTTAGATCCTATTTATATGTACTGTAACTATATTGGTTGCGTTTTGTTATTGCCAGTCCAATTGAGAACCGCAGCTAGTTTTTTTTCTATAAATTTACAACTTGTACCATGAAAGAAAAGTAGCAAGTAGCTGAAAATAGTAGACGCGGCAATTCTTAAATGAATTCTAAAAATCTTGTTTGGCTCAAAATGTGAATCTGTTCTTTTTGTCAACGTTCTATACACGTCTGCAGACTAATAGACATCTAAGAGCCCCAAAACTCCAATTTTATTCTCCAATACAGCCGCCTTTAAAATGATAGCCTCTTGGTTGACATACAAGTGACAAATCCCTCAATCCCTTTACTTGTTTTGTGTCCTTCAACAGCACGATGTATAAAGTAGACCAGCTATTTTTATTCAGCTAATGCTCGCTTTACCGTTTAACTGCCTGAACTGGTATAAGAGAGAGCAGCAGGGCCTCAGATTTATTCTCTTGTCACTGTTGGACCGGAGCACTCTTTGACACAGGACACATGAAGTCTGTCTGACATCGGAGTGGGAGGCATCTCTTGGGACTTTCTGATGACTTTCTGCCTCCCAGTGAACCAGTAGCCTGTAAGGCTGAAGCAGTGTGGCGGCCAGCGTGCACCTCGGGGGCAGCGGCTCATAAATTTGCCCACAAACGCGATGAAAAGATGTCCAGGGATGCTTTCCAGCTCTACGCCAAAAGTCATTTTCCACCACTCACTATTTCCACACGCTGCCTCTCTCATACTCACAGAGCCCTTGAACATCTGACGGCTTTATGGCTTGTTTGGCAAGCAGGAGATATTTAGCTCCAACCCACAGTGCTAATTTTCTGTATATATCCTTGTAGGTGTGAGGCTGGCTCAGTAGCTTAGTCAGTTTTAACAAGCTATTGTTAGGGTTTGACTAAATGTGAGTTTTAAAAGTAGGAATACATCAAGAAAGATGTAAAAGTCATTTCGCAGCTACTCACAGATTGTTTACTGCAAATCAAATAGTCAACCATAGAGCCGTCTGCCTCTGTAATTATTTACACCATATTTTTCCTTCTCCACAACTTGACATGTTAATTTTTTTTGCAATTATACTAACGGAGAGATATCAGTTTCAACTAGTTGCATCAAACTCTAGAAATCCTGCTCGTGTGACCTCTTCACCTCTCTCTACAGGTACAACAGTAGCAACTACCACTATTCCCACAGCCGAAGAACGGTCTTCCTGTGATAACACACCTTTCGGCTGCTGTCCCGATGGGAAGACAGCCGCCATCAGCTCTGAGAATACAAACTGCCCCTGTAAGTTCCTGCCAATCACTCTTAGACAACAGCACGTGTTTGTTTATTAACTGTATAACTAGTTCCATGACTAAGCCTCCAACAGTGATTGTTGGTTTATCCGGGAAGACTGAGAGGATAGTTTGGAGGAGAGGGCCAGGGTTGTTAATGACAGGATAAACTACTGTCCATGACCATGTATTATATTAGACATGCCATATGGATGTTAATATTGTGTGCCTATGGTCCAAAAGTAGTACTTTTCATGCACCAAATGCTTAAAAAAATTGCCTGTTACTCACCAGCTGGCAGGTGACTATATCAGAAACTGATATATAATACATTGTTGAATTCAATTTTATATACAGTATATATGCAGTAGACCGTACATATAGGTGTCATTTTAAGCAGCCATCACTCCAGCATTCAATGTGATCATCGTTTCTTTCTTTCTTCTAACTTTTGAATGGTAGTGTATACAAACAGTTAATTTTGGACCCTGAGTATGCCAGATGCAGGGGAGCAGGTTCAGTGTCAGCAGCCGTAGCAAATGGATAAACCAATTCTCCAAAATGTGTTCTGACTGGCATTAGACCAGATGCGTCCATACACACACAAACCTTTTTCTCGCACCAGCCCCATCTGTTTTAAAAGAGCAGAAATTACACACAATGGAGACTAATCAATACAGTACAGACAGCCAGTAGCAGGCAGATGTTTTGTGTTCTCTGTATGGGAACACTAGGTCAAGTGCTCACGTCTCTTCTCATATCCGTCAGCCGGGTCTCGTAACTCCCCACCGTTTATTGGCGATGTGTCACAGCGGCCGAGAGCGAGGGCCCTAATGTCCATTGCGTTCTGTCTCTGCTGTCAGCTCCAGCTCTCCCCACGTCTCTCAAGCACTAAGGAGAACTCCCCCTCGTATCAAACTGTTTTATTGAAAAGCTGAAAACGGCAAACGGCGCAGTTTACCCCCTGCTGCCTGAATGCAATGTTATCCGGTATTCCAGTCCTAAGATTATACACTGTAATTATATTAGCAATTTATTTATATATAATTATATTTATATATTTTCTCAATTTACTTCTCAAAATTTATTTTTTTCTACCCTGAAAAAAGTATTGAAAGAATAAAAGTCTAACATTTGTTTTACTATTGGAATCATGCTACTGTTATAGTTGGTGTTTATTCTCCTCTGTTGTCCTCTATGGACCAATTCTGAGCCTATGATTTAAACTAGGGAGTCTTAGATGCCTCTGCCCTACCCCTTAGCATAAAAGTTAAAATATTAGTTAAGAATGAATTTACATATCTAGTGTAAATTAAAATTACATGGCTCATTGTACAACAGGAAGCCATCTGGACTCTTTGTGACCAAAGATAAGGACAGTTTTAATGAGTACACGCTAGAAATGATGGACCATAGCCGTATTGTGGCGGAGAATTTAGGACTTTAATTTGAATCCACATCTAAAGCCTGATTTCTCCACATGTCTTTGCACTCCGTGGGAAATTCCTGTCCTCAGATGTTTCCGATTTAGAATCCGATCGCTGTTTCCCTCCATCTCTCTTCACATTCAAATCTCCCCCATTTGCTCCTTTTTGAAAGTCCCATCAGATACGAGGTGATGTGTGTCTGTGCAAAAAGACCCTTATCATGCAGTTTTAACCAGCTTCTGTCACTCACCCGTTCCTGGGATTAGAAGACAATTACGGCTATCTTTCACGATAATCATACAAGTGCTTATCCCGGTCCCAGCCAAGCTGGAGCCTGGCCGGCATGATTGATTTGGGCAATTTGTTCAGCTGATTACATGCTGCACAGAACCCAGCATCAGGCCTGCTCCCCGCTCTCCTTCAGTCGTTCATTCATTATTTATTTCTCTCCGTCATGTAAAAACGGGCCTCTGATCCTCTCTCACTCTTTCCGCTTATTAGTGTCAATGAGAAAGGTCAGCAATAACCTTAAAGGAATGTTTAATGATGACCCCGACCCTAGTCGGGACATATGAAAGTGTCTTTTAACCTATTATCTGTGATATATTGTGCAATGTCTGTCAGTGTCGCTGTCTAACCGATCTCTCTCCACTCAGTCCTCCATGCCAGCTTTTGGGAACAGTCTCGGTCTGGTAAACTCCAGTCCATCCTTCCTTCCAGACCTTTTCCCTTTATCCATATTCTCACATACGTCCCTATACCTCCACCTCCACTGCAAACAATCTCTCTTTCCTCACTCGGTGAACCCCACGACTAACCTCACAGAAGCTCCATCACTAACTTACAGACTGGCATTGCACCAACCACAAGTGTATGTAGCTGAGAGTAGACTGGCACTGTGTCTTTTATATAACCATATGTGCTTCCCTGCCTTGCCCTACAGCCACCATGCGTTTCAGCGGCTTCCTGCACCTTGATAAAGTAGAGGGTCAGGAGGTCTTCTACACGCCTGAGATGGAGGACCCCAAGTCAGAGCTGTTTGGCGAAACGGCGCGGAGCATCGAAAGTGCTGTGAGTTGTGCTGCTCAAACTTATCCTTGAGTTCACTTTCAGTTCAGCTTTGAAAAGAAGTTCAGATTTCGGTTACAGTTTCATTTTTATAAAAAAAAAACTACACCAAGTTTATGCTGTTTTGTTTTTTTCAGTTGTGTGGCAGTAGTTCAAAATGCTAGCTGTTCTAAAAAGTAGCAGAATAACTTAAACCTGATTGAATATCAGCTTGTTTTTGTCAGATTCTTTTCTTGTTTGTTTCAACCCTTTGCTTTTCCATCCTCCATCTCCCTTTCCTTTTGAGGTTGGCCCCTTGGGAATTAATGCGGAATGCATAGCGATAATTGGTTGAATTATCCAACAAAACAGGTTGACTATGCCTTTTGAAAAAATAAGTGTCTGGTGATCTGTCAGTGTCTGGAAAGCAGCTCAGTAACAAAACAAAATGCAGACACTTGATTTTGAAGTTTGTGATCAACACAAATCCCATTTTAGCAACCAGCGCTCAAAACTGTCCAGATGCTAAATATAGTCTGCTAGCACTAGTCACGATACCAACGTTTCAGAAGCAGTTCTAAGGAAATTTCACATTATTTGATACTTATTTTAAGACTACAGCAAAAATGTGGAATAGTAGTAAACACAAACTAATCAAAGCAAGGATACATTGTTTCTTGTCAATAAAATGTTTTATTGTTAATATATGTACAGTATATATCTATTTTCAGTGTTAATACCAAAACCAACCTTTTGTTTTAGAACACTTTTTAGGGTATGTTAAAGACAATAAGGCAGGATTTGAATATAACAATACAATCAAAGAGTACAAATAACACTGTAAGATAATCATTGTGAAAGATTATAAAATTTATTTGACACATCACTGATAATGCAATACGTTTGGTCAGTATTATTTGTTTATATATTTGGTTTATTAGTCTATTTTAATTTAGTATTATTTGATTTCAAAAGGCCGTTATTCATCATCATTTTGGTTGTGGTTCACAGTTTCAACACTTGCTGGTACCTTGGCCTTAACGCACGATACTTCTGACATACTGATAGCCTAGCTTCCTTTACTTTCCTTTACTTTAGTTTTTCCTGCAGTCTTCAGCTGACACTGCAAACTACCTGCCGGCATCTGCGGAAGAAGCTGGCGATTTGTTCTCAGCTTGTTAACCCATTTTGGGCGTGTCCGGGAATGAAGGGCAGTACGATAATGAGTTCCACTTATCACTCTAATGTTAGCTAGTGCTGTGACCGAGATTCCCGACAGGGACTAAGCGAGGATGTAATCAGCCTTTCTCTAGGACCGCTCTACCTGACACAGAAAGCTAATCCCCTATACTTCACTCTCTCGCTCGGTGAGGTCCAAATCTCAAATGGGGCCATGGGCAGTACAGAGTCAGCAATTGAAATGGTTTCACTTGCCTAGAGCGTATTCTAATCCCACTACTTCGTGATTTTCATGATGCCCCCAGGTTCAGCGGAGCACCCCCTCCCCTTCACGCCTCGATATCTCCACCCTGTCTTTCCCTTCGCTTAATTTCAACACTGGCCGCTAGACTGTCTAAGCAGCTTCTGAGGATAGAGACCAGTTTCTGGGTCAGCGTTTCCATTCGGCTATGCTGGGCAGCCTGGTTTTGTTTGGGGTCTCTCCAGCGATGCCTGAAGAAGGGGAGTGAGCGTCTCCTTTCATTTCTTGCCCAGCATGGATCCAAAAGTACAATGAACTCACACAGGGTCGGCCTAGAGGCAAAAGCCATTATGTCTGCGACAACTATGCACTTTTCCAAATTCAAGTGCAGCTGTGAATGAAAGACAGAAGAAGGAAAACACAAGGCCCTTGGGTGACTTGAATGGGGTACTCGATGGACCTCCTGCTGAGGCACTCTTGCAGAATAAGCACACACGTCAGAAAGCGCTAGAACAACTCACAAAGTGGTTTGTCGATTGAATGCATCCTAATTGGAAACTACTTCATGTTTGCTCTAGTTTTGACCAATTAGGTGCACTGAAATGAATTTGGTTTTGGTGAAGTGGTCTTTGTATTCAGGAAACCAGCAGCAACTAAGCATTTCTTGCTTTATTCCAAATCAGTGACAGAACAATCCTACGTGTACCGAGGTGGAAACCGAGTCGATTCTAAACAGGCAGTATTGTAATCTGACATTTACCGCTGACTTCGAAACTTGTTCATGTAATTACTTCTGCGCTGTAGTTAAATGTCAATTTGTGCACCAAGACCCGATGGGGTTCAGTAGAGTTTTTCCACTGACACACTTTCTCATCCTGTGGAGGAATTTGTTGTTAACAAGAACTAGATCAGCATATCGAGCTTATTACCAGTTCATACACTGCACTTGGGGCATTTACTTCTTTGTTTTTCTCTGTCTTACTTTCTCTCTGCTTTTATTTTCTCCAGCTGAATGAGTTGTTCCGGAAGTCAGATGTCCAGAAAGACTTCAAGAGTGTCCGTGTGAAGAATCTGGCCCCTAGCAACTCCATAATATCCTTTATCGAGGTTCACTTTGACCCAGGTAAAATCACTCCAAAGGTTTTCTTAAAGATTGTTTACTAAAAATATTATCATTGGGCACAATTCAGATCTTTTTGTGTATGCATGCTGTTTGCATCATTTCAGTGGCCAATTCACTATTACCAAATAATCTAGTGCAGGGGTGCCAAATTAATCTCCTTGAGGGCCACAGTCCTCAAGAGTTTATTACCAACCCCGCTCAAACACACTTCCAATAGTCCTGAAGGACTTTATTAGCTGGATCAGGTGCGTTTAATTAGGATTGAAGCTAAACTCGGCTCAAAAAACGTCTTTAGGAACTGAGTTTGGCACCCTGATCTGCTAAAACTCCCCCACAGAATTAACACTGAGAACATCTTATGTAACAGAGGCTAGCTAGTGGTTGTGAAGAGGTGAAAACACGCCAGTTGACATTAGTGTGAGTCTCACTCCAACCAGTGCACATAGGACCAGTTATGTTGGTGCCGTGACCCGGATGGTAGTAAGGTGTGTGTTACAAAGGCCAAGATTTTTACTGTACATTTCTGCCATAGTCACGACTAATAACCTACTTCTAAGTGTAATGTAGAAATGTAAAAAAAAAAATTGTAAAGCTGCTTTGCAACGATTTGTATAGTGAAAAGTGCTATGCAAATAACTTGAATTGTATGCATTGCATACTGTGCCGCAATACATAACCAGGTTTTGTTTTGGTGTTTTAGTTACAACTATACAACCCCCCCCCCCCCCATATTGCCATATTGGTCGACATCGCTCAACCCTAATACTAAAGCATCTCTACACAATACAGGCTCTTTAAAATAGAGAAAGTGTACCACAATGCACATTTGGTAATTTCTTCATCATTTGATTATCATTGGTTAGTAACTGTTGCCATTACAACAGCCACCAACTTGTGTAGAATTGCACTGACCACCACACGGTGCAGTGTTTAATAAAACTGAAAATAAAATTAACCTAATTTGCATAGACATTGAGGTGTGTTGCACTGACAATAATATTTATAGATTATAATGAATATTTCAGTGCATTTATCTGCATTAAATGGGATTGCATGTTCTTAGTGCGTACTGAAGATAGTTTTTTTTCTGTGCTAAAATATGGCACAGTTTAGTGAATTCGCCCCTAAATGTTCTTTATTATCTGTTTCCCCCAGTCGTTCTGTTTTTCGTTATCCTGTTTTTATTTACTTTCTTTTTTTCAAGCTGCTTCTAATTTATTTCTAAAGCAGCTCTAGCACAAAAAGCACACAGTCCCTCCTCTCACATCAAAATTCCTCCGGTCTGCGCTCCTTTAGAAACGTGCCCGCGGCAAGAAATAAAAAGCACATAAAAACTCCCTTGTATGTTTGAAGAAAATAATAATTCAACACAGCAGAATGAGGCGTATAAGTTAAGTAAAAGAATCCCTGAAGATACGGCTCTCGTCTTTTCTGTCTGCCAGAGCGGTCAGAGAGCGTGGCCTTTTTAGCGAGGTAATTTATCAGCTAGGGCTTCTGAAAAAGCTCCTTTAGTCTCCATCGCTTCTCATGCTTTTAAGACCCTGAGCATCACACTAGCTGATAAAAATCTCCTTCGCTATTCTCTTTTTATTGGTCCCCTTCAGCAGCACAAGAGCACAATTCTAGCACAAGCGCCTGTCATAAAGGCGGTCTGTGGTGGCCAGTAACAGGGCCATCTGTGGAAGCGTTATTAGAGTGTTTCATCCAAACGTCCCTGAAACGCATGGCGGTTCAAGAACAGATTCTCCCAAGGGCCTATTACATGCAGGCTTTTCTGTATATATTTGCAGTATGTTATGTCAAGTGAGAGGGTGGTGGGGCTGGTTATTGCCGGTTCTTCACATTCTGCTGTGCAGTACGTTCACCTCTGGCTCTGTTTAATGTTGTGTTCTTGTGCTACAGACACAAGGTTCAATGTGGAGGATATTGAGGGATCCCTTCTCAAACAGCTCAAGGCGTCTAAAGACACTGGTATCGTTGTGAAGAAGCCTGAGGAAGAGAACATCCGCATCACCACCTATGGTAACCTGCTTGAAATTGCTTTTCCGTCCCTTTTTCTTTTTCCTTCCGCTGCCTTTTGTTGAATGTGATTGCTCTTCAAGCTGGCATTTGATAACCACGAGAGGCCTCAGGACTCAAATAACTCAAAAAGATCCATCTTATTGAACGTGAGACTGTATGTTTCAGCTTCTGTTTCATTTGACAAGAATTAGATATGTCTACCCTGACTAAGGCCTGTTGACCTACTTTTTCCTTCTCCTCATTTTTTAGGCCTTTCAGCTGTACCTTTCTTCACCACCACCACCACCACCATAGCGTCGGTCACAACTCCCACCCCCACTACACTGTCTCCCACTTCTGCATTTACCACGCTCCGCCCGACCACCACCAGACGGCCTTTCACCAGCCGCAAGACCACCACAGCCGCACCAGCAACCACCACTCCATCTAAGCCCCCCACAACCACAGGCTCGGTGAAGAACAGACTGGCAGTCCATGTCAGCGGGCCGTGCGACTCCCAGCCCTGCCGTCACGGTGGAACCTGTGAGGAGGAAGACAATGACTTCACCTGCATCTGTCCTGCAGGAAGAGGAGGAGCTGTGTGCGAGAAAGGTGAGGAGAACTACAGAAGAAAATCAGGGCATTGCAGGGACAACTGGGTAAAACCATAGCCAGGTCATTTTCAATGACCCCATAATCAACAAAAAATAAATATATTTGCATAATAAAACAAAAACTAATTTTTAGACTATTTAAGATTTATTTGTTGCATTATCAAGTTATTATTAAGACGTTTTTCCTATCCAGTTTATTACTGCACTGAACAATTAGTAGTTTTTTTTAATGTTTTTTTTTGCATTAAAATGAGCATTTTTTCTGGCTCCTATGTGTAGGTTCAGTTTAATAGTAATGAATAAGTTGTTTTCATTGATGTTGAAGTGAAATAACTCAACATAAATATAGAAAACTAAGAAAAATGCTTTTTTTAAAAGAAAAGTTTAGACTGCATAGAGACGTCTTAACTCTTCAGTTGTTCTCAGGGGTGATTTTTATTAAAATGCGCTTTTTTATTAAAATATGTAGTTTTTAATCAACATAAAGGCTGTACAGCAAATACTACCATGAATACTTTAAATATTTTTATATATTCGTGTTTTAATACAATTTATAATATATGTTATGCATTTAAATAAAAATACAAAAACATACATTCTGCATTTGACTTTTTTTGGAAATTGTGTTTTATGAAAATAATGTCATAATGCTGAAATTTTTTTTCGAGCATAGCATTGTTTCTTATTTCGTTTGATCTTTTCTTTTGGTGTGAAAAAAAACCCACAACAGAATAACATTTGAATATTTCATATATATTTGAATATTTATTACTATTAATAATTGATTGCAATTAAATATGTATTATTTATAACTGTTATTATTTATTATTAATATTTCTGCGTATTTGAATCCTTTGAAAACTAAAGTGTTCAATAAGGATTGAATTTAAAATGGTAGCCCTGCTGTTGCAATGAAGAAATTTGAGCTCAATTCATTGCCTCTGTTGGTGGTATTGGGATATGAAACTACCTTTTGCAGCTGTGTCAGGTTATAATTGACACTAATTACATCGATGAACTTTAGTTAGTATCAAACCGCTGTGAGGTGAAAAAAGCCACTAATTAAAGGCTTGTAAGCAGCCCTCAAACACTTCCTCTGATCAATCGGGCCATTAAAGAGTGATGAAGAGAGAAGGCTTCATCAGCCTTGCATTCTCCTGAGAAAAGGGTGAGAGACAGTCAAGAGAGAGAGGTGTTGATACATTTCTGAGCATGGGGATTCTCTGTCTGGAATGTAAATGTCTTACGGAGAAAGGTCCAGAGAGAACTGCAGCTCATATGATTTTTCACGCTTGGGAATATTGCAAACACAACATGAACTGCACATTACTGTAATATTGACAGGGGTATCTGCATTATCTGAGGTAGACACACATAAGCAGTTTTGTTTGTTGCTCTATCAGCAGAGAGCAGACTGTTAAGGGAAGGCCTGGTTGAGAGCCTCTAATGACCTGCTTTATCTGTCTTCTACCTTCTGTTCTACTCAGTTATAAAGTACTACATACCATCCTTTGGTGGCAAGTCTTACCTGGCTTTCCGAACCATGAGGGCCTACCACACTGTGCGAATTGCCATGGAGTTCAGGGCATCGGAAATGACAGGAATATTGCTGTATAACGGCCAAAAGGGCAAAAAGGACTTCTTGTCTCTGGCACTTGTTGAAGGAAATGTGGAGCTCAGGTAAGTAACCCATATTTGTTATATACTTTAGCAGTTATTAGTACTTATTCAGAGTGATCACCACTACAGATCTGTTAACCCATTTTAATTTGTGATTTTCCTTCTTGAAGGTTTAACACTGGTTCTGGGACGGCTTCGGTAATCAGTAAGGTCCTGGTCAAACCAGGTCGCTGGCATCAGCTCGTAGTAGTGCGTAACAGGCGTAACGCCATGCTGAGCGTGGACAATGAGCCCAGCGTTGAAGGACAAAGTCCCCCAGGAACAGATGGACTCAACCTGGACACAGACCTTTTCATCGGAGGAGTGCTTGAAGACATGATACCAGAGTAAGAGAAGCTACAAATAGCACTAACAAGAGCCCATTTAGCGTTGTTAGAAGCCATAACGAAACAATATAGAGAATAATAACCTAAACCCCTGACTGTCTGAGATACAGTAGTCTGCGCATGTTTGCGGAAACCTGTCAGAACAGCTAATATGACTTAATAAGATTGAGCAGAAATAGCCAAATCAAATTAGCATCAATCAGAGATGTTGCGAAACACCACTTGAGTTCTTGTGGGTCTAATTGAATGTTTTTCCATCTGTTCTCAGTCAGGCAAAGAGTGTCTTTTCTCAATTGAGAAGACGACGTCTTTGTTTTTTATTTAATCATTTCACGCTTTTGTTACATTTTCCGTGTCATTTACGAATTAAGATGAGCATTAAGGAACTGACAAGAACTGATTTGTTTCTGCAGCGTAAAGGAAAGGACGTCAGTTTCAACAGGCCTGGTGGGCTGCATTCGCATGCTGGACGTCAACAACTTGTTCTTTAACCTGCAAGAGAATGGCGACAGCGTTTTGTACGGCTCCGGCGTGGGCGAGTGCGGCAATAATCCGTGCATGCCGAACCCCTGCAAGAACGGAGCCTCCTGCCAGGTCAAAGAAGCCGAGATGTTCCACTGCAAATGTGTCAATGGTTTCTCTGGTAAGTCCTACTTTTGACTTTAACACATTTTTTTTTTACGCCAGTAGTGGTGCAGAAATGACAACCTTCACCTTTAACTATACACTATTGAATTATAAAGGGTTCTGCAGTCAATCTCTGTTGAGTTCTGGACTTGACTGTACTGATGAAAGTTTCAGCAGGGAAGAGGATGCTTGTCTAATCAGTTTTTAGCCTTATGGGTATGTAAGAAAGATGAGTGTTTACCCAATAATATGAAGGCAGCAAGGACAAACATGCAGCGAATACAAAAAACTTCACCAGTCCTGAAAATATACACCATGGAAAGAAAGCGAGTAGGAAAACGTCAGTATCTTCAAAAGAACAGACACAAGCTTTATTTCTCACAGCTCAATAAATAAAAAAATATATTTAATAAAACACAGTCAAACATTATTCAGTTAATTTAAAGCCACTTTTCAAGCATCAAGCTTCTAACTGAATCTGATCAAGGTTTTTCTTGTGTCTCTGTTTATTTATTTATTTTTAATTTAAATTGAAAATAATACCTAACAATACTTGAATACATTTTCATAAATATATATCAGATATTTGTAAAAGAAAGAAAATAAAAATAATACTAAATCTAATATGAATAAATGTACAGTGATATAAAAATATATTTTTAGATAATTTGATTATGAAAAATAATTAATTTTCTTTAAGCATTTGGCAGGTCTTAGTATTTCTACTGCCAGTTTATTCCTAGTACATAATGGCAACGTTATGATGAGCATTTTCCAATGTCTGCGACACAAAGTTTCTTCAATCTTCAACAAAATTGGCTCGGGTCATCGTTAGACCAAGATTTGTGTGTTTGTGTGGATTTGTGTTTAAAAGCGCTTAAGTTTAAAACACCCAAGATATTTGATGGTGATTGTGCCAAACAAGAGTGTAGCTGTGTCTTGGATGTAACTGGGAATGTTTTTATGTTACAATGAAAAATGTATAATTTTACAAAAAATTATATTACATATAATAACAATAGTTTACAAAACTACACTTTTTATTGTATTTTTGAGCAAATAAATGCAACCTTGGGGAGCAAAGAGGTCTTCTTCCAAAACATTTGGAAACTATACCAGCTGCAAACTTGTGAACAGTAGTATATATTCCACTGGTGCGCTTGGCCCTTTAATTACTGCTCGCAGCTGTACATTGGACAGTTTCTGGCTTCTCCTGTATGTCTCAGCATAAGGAACGGTAGGAATCATCCACACTATAAAAGTTACTCTGTTCACTTTGAAGAAGCTTTTTTTTCTCCATCTTGCGCTGTTGCTCCAGACATTTGAAATATTGCCCAGAGTAAATTGCTCTGTTGTTCTGCTCACAAGCCTTTATTGAACAACCTTTATAATAATACAGTTCAATATCTTCCACTTTATTTCAGTGCTGCAGAATGGCTGCAATGAGGTGTGTAGGAAAATGAAGACCCTTTGAAGTAGAAGTGTACACAAAGAAATTGGCTAGAGGGATAAATATGTGGGATAACCTTTAATGTTTAAAGAGCAGGATTGTAAGTTGGAAGGTTGCCGTACTGTCTCCATGATAGAGCGGCCTTACAGTTTGAGAGCAAAAGAGAGAGACACCTAGCAGAGCGTCTCAGAACGCGGCGGGGGCTTTCATTACAGCAAGCAGAAGCTGCCGCCCGTGGCGTGATCTCCTACTATGTTCTTTGTGATGATGGGAGTGTTCTGATGAGGCTAGAAGGGCTGACCTGAAGGAGTTTCGGTCTCAAACCAGGAAGGCACACAAGCACTCCATGCGGCACTGCAGCTTAATCTAAATGTGTAATAATTCAAAACAAAATCCTATTAGAAATCCTTTACGCTCTAAAAAATAAGGCTTCTTTATTGGGAATCTATGGTTCCATAAAGAACCTTTAACATCCATGGAATCTTTCATTTAAACAAAATGTTCTTTATAGTAAAAAAAAAAGTTTTCATGTTTCCAAAAATTCATATTAGCAATATACTCATCAATTTAGCTTCTTCAGCTAAATTTAAAAAAATTCTCTCATTCATTTCAGTGCACTTCTATTCATAACAATGTGACTAAACTAGCCAGTTTGTATGATGATCGACAGGAAGTTGTTTGGTTTCTCCCAAAGTGGCTTTTTATCATCTTTCGTTTTTACAAAAATATCCATTTCTGTTAACAGGTCCAACCTGTGCTGACGCCCACAACCCTTGCGACCCTAATAAATGTCACCCGTCATCGCGGTGCCAGGTCCTTCCCGAGGGAGGTTACAAATGCGAATGTCCAATGGGACGTGAGGGCAAGCACTGTGAAAAAGGTACAGTACTACATCACAGTACAAATACAGTAAATGAGCGTATCGACTCGTATCCTAAGGACTGAAATAACTACTACATCTCAGTTGTAATTTCAGTATTGATTTTTGTCAGGATCGATCGGTCTGACTTGGATATTGGCTGCAGAATTATAAAGGGGGGAAAGGGCTGAGGTGGTGGTGGGGTGGTAAAAGTGAGATTCTCCAGTTGGCGTCTCCAGTACTGTAAAATGGGTTTTACCAGCCAATATAATAGAGAGTCAGCTTCTGGGAGGTGATTTGAAATTATTTTCCTTTTTACGCCATGTCTGAGCTGCCATCCTGAACTGGAAGATCAAACATATGGTGGGTCGAGGGGGGGTGGATTACTCTCCTAAGGGAGCTGGACCCTAACCAGGGAAGAGATGCTTCGTTCTTCTGCCATTTCGAAGCTTTCATTAGCGCTCTCACTCTGTTGCGTTTCCCTCTCTCAGCTCATTAAAATTCCTACAGATGTTTTAGACCGCAATTAGAAAAGGGGAAACCAAATGAAAGGTTTAGGAACACACATGTGTGTAGGCGTATCGGATACCATCAGTGGTGCACGGGGAGTCCGGTCATAACCGCTAGGCCATGAGCCTGTTAAATTAATGGTTAAATTAGCCTATATAG
Organism: Enteromius thamalakanensis; assembly: GCA_032357475.1. Taxonomy (NCBI): domain Eukaryota; kingdom Metazoa; phylum Chordata; class Actinopteri; order Cypriniformes; family Cyprinidae; genus Enteromius; species Enteromius thamalakanensis. The sequence goes on from JAUCMT010000054.1 coordinate 11,904,541, forward strand.
TGCAATAGTGGCCGGCCATTTTTTTCAGCTCCATTGGTTCTGAAACTATTTTTCATATTCATTTTCTCCATAGAAATTAAAAAAAAATGTCTACATTAAAGAGTTTTAAGCCATGAATCAAACCAATCTGCTGCGAAGTGAATCAAAACATTGAAAACTTTGATTTGAAGCAAAAAAAAATAGAAAATTAGACGAAAAGTTACAGGCAGATGACTTTGTGTTTAATGGCTTAAAGGGATAGTTCACTCAAAAATGAACTTTTTGTCATATTTACCCTCATGTCATTTTCAAACCTGTATGAAGTTTTTGATATTTTGAAGAATGCTAGAAATAATATGGAAGAAATACTATTTGTTATTTTAATAACAGTTTATTTTTTTTACCATGGAAGTCAATGAGGGCCAACAATATAAAAAAGAAACTTTCTAGTATTTTAGGGTTTTTTTAGGGTTAAAATGACATGAGGGTGAGTAAATGATAACAAAGTTTTACTTTTTGGGGTTAACTATTCCTTTAATGAGGAAAAGAATGATTGGTGGAGATTTCTTACAGAATTGTGGGTAATGTTGTCTCTCATAAGGATTCCTGCTGGTAAACATGGTACAAGATAAGTTAAAATTCAACAATGCACATTATAAAAGCATATACAGCTGATTACCAACCTTGTAGCTGACAGTAGGGCTGACTCATTTCCATCTCCATCAAGTCTTTACTGATTGGTTAAAAATGTAATTTTCAGGACTATCAGGACCATCTTTATCAGCAATACTATTTTAGTGTTTATATTATCAATATGATGTCACTAAAAGTGGGCAGGCCTGATTTTATCATTCACAATGTACCCAATGATTGTAGTATGTCCTTGCACACACATGCATGCACCTGTTCAACCCAGAACTGTCAAACGAGAGGGGCCAGAGAGTCACCTATTGTCTAAGAAAGTCTCCATTAGCGAGTGATTAAAATAAATTGAGGTGAACCAGAATCAATGAGTTGAGCACATCCATCAGACGGAGTGTTTTTTTTTTATCGCTTGAATCAATGAGATGAGTAATTCTATCAGTCAGCTGCACATCATGATTAATGGGGAGTCAGTCGGGCAAAGTGTCCAGGGAGAGTGGCTCTCTCAGATAAGAGACTGTCCAGCACTGTTTGGCTCTTCTGAAAAGAGTAAGTCAGAAACAGGAGAGCGCTCCCTTCCGGACGAGGCCAGAAGATAAATACATGCAGTGTGCTGAAAGAAGGAAATTTACGTTACATAACAGTCTAGTCAGGAAACACTTGACTCGGGAGATACAATACTCTATTTTCTCTGAAGCACTGCTGTCCTAAATAACAAAGCAATGCGGGATTCATTCATTAGGTTCCATAATCAATGAATAGTGTTTGAAAAATCAATGTGGTGTATTTCAGAGTAATATATGTTCTAAATAATAAATATATATACAAAAGCATCCTAGTTTGCTAAACAGATGCTTAATTGTAATGCTGATTTACAATATGTTTGTACATCACAAAAGGGTCAATGGTTTTTCAAACACTTTTTCTGCTAGTTTTGCAAATGTGAAATGTTGTAATATTTCGTAATAAATATGTCTATGTAAAACAAAAAATGGACTGTTTAGTTGTCAGTAATTTACCAAACAGCAGGCCTGTCCTGTACTGTACTGTTAGCTGATTGCAGTGCAGAAAAAGAGGCTTCTCCTTTGTCACTTTCCATTTTGACTCTCTTCCTTGTGGTGTCTGCAAGTGTTGTGTCTTCTTGTACAATAGCGAAGCTGGTGCTGTGTTAAACAATAGCTAATTAGGTTTTTAATCTCAGTCTGCCATCCCAGACTGAGCATGCGCCCATCCTGTGTAATTACTGCTGGATGCATGCTGGGCTGAGTGGCAGAGCTGTGTGTTGATGGGTGTGAGTGTATGTGTGATCTGGTGAGCTGTACACTGTCACTGCCTGGTCTCATAATTGGAGGAACATCAAACACATTAAGTTATCTGCAAAACATAAAGGACTTTTTCCGTATTTCTCAGTGTCAGACAAGGGAGGCGCTTTCATTCCTTACTTTACTGGAGATTCTTTCCTGGAGCTCAAGGGCCTTCATCTGTACGGCCAGGATCTGAGGTATTGCATTATATACTGGCTGTTGTTTTGCATTTATGGTTAGAATGCACATATTAGTGTTATATTATTGGTGGTTTGTGTTTTTAATTCATTCATGTTAGTTATATTCAATATTTTTGTGTTAAAGGCATGTTATTAAGAAAAATGTTTTTTTTTTTTTGTAAGTCTCTTATATAGCAATATTGTGTTGTATATTAACGCTGATAATTATTATAATTATTATCAGCATGCAATAAATAAGCATATAATCGTATTTTGTTTATTATTTGTGTAATTATTGTTGTTGATAATATTTTAACAGTTACTGAATATCTTATTAATAATGCCTTCTTCTCAGACCAATTCTTCAAAAACATACTCGGTAAACACAGCTAGTTTAATTAAGCTTCATCGCATTCATATTATTTTCATGTTTCAAGTAATTTCAAGTTCATTTAGGTTCGGACATGTTAAATTTGATTCAGAAATGATGGTCAGTTGTTTGAGCTGTTAACTCAGTAATAAGTCCATCCATTTCCACCCAGTCTGATGCATATTTGCTGACTAAATGCAAATGTTGTTTCTCGCAATACTTTTTGCCTGCATCAATAATCGAGCTGTACTCATTTGTTCATAGGCAAAAGTTCAGCATGACTGTGGTTCTGTTGGCCAATGACTCCAAAGGCATGATCTTCTACAACGGTCAAAAGACTGATGGCAAAGGAGATTTCATTTCTCTCTCCCTGAATGATGGTATCTTGGAGTTTAGATATGACCTGGGCAAAGGGCCGGCTGTCATTAGGTAACTATAGCACTCTCTATATTGCTATTCCATTGGAATTGAGTTCAGATTACTCCGCTGTTTTGTGTTCTGTTTTAGTTTATCTAAATACAGCTTTTGGGTTCATTTAAGAGTGCTATTAAGAGTGGCAAATAAACATTTTTCCCATCTTTTTGTGTGTGTGCAACAGGAGTAAAGAAAAAATCAAACTGAATGAATGGAGCACAGTGAATCTGGAGAGGGCAAGCAGAAAAGGAGAGATCAGCATTAACGGCAAAGACCCCGTCAGAGGAGAAGCGCCGGTATGAAAACCCTCTTATGCTTCTTATCCTGCCCTATAAAGGCCAAAAACATTGCCCTTTTTTTACAAGAACAAGTCAAACTAGCTGTTCCATTTCTTGACAAAAATACTTTTATGGTACTTCAACGTACAGTGGAGTCCAAAAGCACAAATGTGACCCTGGACCACAAAACCAGTCTTAAGTCGCTGGGGTATATTTGTAGCAAGAGCCAAAAATACATTGTATGGTTTAAAATGATTGATTTTTCTTTTTTGCCAAAAATCCTTAGGATAGTAAGTAAAGATCATGTTTCATGAAGGTATTTAGTCAATTTCTT
>JAUCMT010000054.1:11908140-11952110 GCA_032357475.1 Enteromius thamalakanensis
AAATTAGTCAATATGTGTCATGTTCAATGCAGCAGCATCTTGGAGATCTCTAATCAGTTTAATAGCAGAAGGTATATCTTCACGAAATGCGTGTGACGTCATTAACAATGGCCCTATGTTGTTGAACTAACGTGGTTTAAACGACGGAGATGCGTCCGTGTTCGGGAAACAGTCGCTTGTAGCTAGTTCGTTTCCAAAACAATGCATCGCACTATGGTGGTTTATCAGCGAGTTACATCGTTGTTCGGGAAACGCACCCCTGTACGACTGCATTACCACTGATTCACTGGCAACTAGAGATGCTTTATTCATCTGAACCGGTCCTTTGGCATCCCTCATTAGGAGGAGTGAAGGTGTTTCTGTATCAATCTGAAGGTTAGAGGTGTTGCGAGTATCTGTAATAAAGTCCACAGTGAGCTCTAGTTAGTTGTTCATGATGCACAGTTAAAGGGCATACGGTCCTCCGGGCTTCTTCAGCAGCCCAGTAATATCAAGAATAAAAGGCTTTACATAGATCTGACATAGATTTGCTTCTTACGCTGGAGATTATTTCTGATTTATGTCCTCACAAAGCTCCTTAATCAAGGATCTGACTTCCAGGCTTAAAAGACCAGCTCAGACCGGTACAGACTGGTCTAGATTGTTAAAGCCTTTCAAAAAGAGCTGGTGAGTGACTTAAAGGAACAGTTTAACACAATGAATCATTTACGTTGTTTCAGAGTCATTTCTACACTAGTATTTTACTGTAGATATACTGATACAGACAGTTAAGACACGACGCCCCGTCATAGAGTGCACAGATATAATCCCATCAGCATCACAACACCACAGCGCTGGGATTATGAAACAGAGCCGAGAACATGTCATCACTCATTCAGGCGTGGAGACAGCAGAAAGCATTGGAGTGTGTATTTGATTCACAGTGCATTCATATTCAACATGCATTAAAATGAAATCAAAACGGGTCCTATTGTTCAAAACATTTATATATATTTTTTAATTAAATGAATGCTTTTGTTGTGCAAGGGTGCATTAGGTTGACCTACAGTGACAATACATGCATTTATAATGCATTCCATATATGGATGTGCCGTTCTTTAGAACTTCCTATTTATTATTTTCAACATTGATAATAATCAGAAATGTCTTAGTTGTAATACATAACTGGAGTTTTGAGAAAAATAAATGTAACAAACATTTAAAAACGTTCCTACAGAAATAAAGGTACAAAAGCTGTCACTGGGGCGGTACCTTTTCGAAAAGGTACACTTTTGTTGAAATATGTACATTTTAAGTACTAATATGTCCCTTTAAGATACCAAAGTGGATATTTTGGGTACAAACATGTACCTTTTAAAAAAGGAACCGCCCCAGTGACAGCTTGTACCTTTATTTCTGAGCGTGTAAAAAGCCATCCTAGGTTTTTGGCTCGTCCAGTGCCTTGTTTTACAGAATAGGTGGAGAATGCTGATTTGTGTGGAGATGGAAAAGCCATCACATATTTGATAGTTGTTGTAGAGAGAGAGATGCTGTTTTGCTGTTTTCCGCATCACGGATGCTGAGGGTCAGAGCGGATAGAGCTGGAAATAAGCTGTCAACGGCTTTCACCTGTCCGCTGATTGATCTCTCTATCAGTTTCTCTCTCTCTCTGCTCATTTCAGATGACAGGGCTCTCTCGTTCTCCCTTTGGCTCGCCTCCATCTGTCTCTCTTCATCATCTTTTATTATCACTGTCCTTTTCTCTTCATATGCGGACTGATTTTTCTACGTGCACTTCATGCTTACTAATGACTAGCAGCTGGGATGTGCTCACATCATGTTGAAAAGATAGGTCACCCAAAACAGAAAAAGCCTTTCTAAAGCAGATTCCCAAACCTTTTGAGGAACCTTAAGGTACTTTTATAAAGGTTTTCAGTTTCACCAGCTCCTCTGTCAGCAGAATTTTACATTAAGGAAAGCAGTGTAATGGATAATCCATCCCATCTTCAGCCCGCTCTAGCTGAATGCACTTATTTCATGTGTCTTTGCAAGTAAGACCCGCTTGGTTTGATTCTTGTGAACATCTGATTTTTTTTAATCTTCTGCTTACCAAGCACACATTCATTTGATAAAAATACAGTAAAAACAGGAATATTGTGAAATATTATTGCAATTTAAATCACCCGTTTTCTAGTTCATAGGAATATATTAAATAATATAATTTATTGCTGTGATCAAAGCTGAATTTTCAGCATCACTACTCCAGTCTCATGATCCTTTAGACATCATATTCTAATAAACGTTTCTGATTATTATTATTAGGGTTGAATTAGTAACTGTAATACATTTTATTTTTCAGGATTCTCTGATTAACAGAAACCTCAGAAGAACAGCATTCATTTAAAATAAATATCAAAATTAAAATATATATTTAAGATGAATAATGTTTACATTTCACATAATATAACTCCTGTTTATTTTGATCACTGATTATTTTTTTATCAGTTTTAATTATTTCTTTTCAGTTTGTGATACAAATTTATCCACATTTGTACCTTAGTTTCAAAACTTTACCTTAATTTGCATGAACATTTTTATTATTTTATTTTATTATTTTATTTTAAAATTTTATTTCTAAAAGTATAATTGATTTTTACATTTTTAATTTGTTTCTTCAAATTTAACTGTACACAGATCTTTTTTACTAGATGCTTTGTATAAAACACTTTTGATCAATTTAATTTAATTTCTTTACAAAAATTGTCCTGATTTGTGCCAATTTTTTATTTTTTTTGCATTCAGCATCAGTTGACTCAAAATTTTGATATCATAAAGCATGGCCTCTTGCTAATAGGTTTAATCTGGTGTGTGAGCAGTTGTGTTTTTCTCCACACCTTCCTCATGTTTTGTCAGACGCTCAGGTCGGTTGTCCTTGAACTTCCTGCCACAGTCTCTCTCTGAATGCTGGAATAGAATCCTGCTGTTGCCGTGGATACACATAGAGAGCTGTCTGCACCTGCACTGTTAGGTTTTGCTGTAAATCAATATCTCTATGGAGAAGATAAATGGGATTTTCTATATTGATTTTTACTATTTTGCTCTATAGCAAAAAAACTACAGGTTGAGGATGAATGACTGTAAAACTGTGCACTGGTCACTTTTTAAATCGGGTGATTTTGATAATGTAGCAGTGATGCATCAAACTGATCAAAAAGTGACAGCAAAGACATTTTTATAATGTTACAAAAGATTTCTGTTTTAAATAAGCTGTGCATCACAGGAATAAATTACATTATATTCACATGGAAAACAAAATGTTAATGTTTCATATGTTTTTAAATAAATGCAACCTTGGTTTACAAATCTTAATGCAGCTGTTGACCAGGTGATAATTATGCAACTAAGACTGAGAAATCATTTACTTTTAGTAGCAGAGAGTTTGATGGCGTTGTTCAGATCACTAACCCTAAATATGAGCAGTAGTACTAGTGATGGTTGACTGGGCAAACAGCACTAATTATCCTCCCAATGATGTGAAATTCATCCTGAAGAGCCGGTGAAGGTAATTACTGGGTTTCTGTTCTAAATCGAGATCTAAACAGCGGTGTGGGCGGAGACTGTACCTATAATCCGGCCAATCGCAGCAGAGCGTCATGCATGAGCTCCCACCGCTGAACGTGATTATCATGTTCCTCCTCGCTTACGCCTGATGATATGAACGGGAATTCATGAATGTTTCATTAGCAGAGACTCTAAATGAGCTGCTATAATGAGCACATTGTTGCTGTTCTACTTTGGTCTTCACCGCTCTTAGTAAAGTCCCAGTGTGTCTGGCTGCTCTTCTTCTGCACATCCGTCACGCTCTTGCCCCATTTCAGTAGTCCTCCCGTCTTCCTGGCTCTCGCTGGGTTATTCCTGAGATAGTGAGAATCAGCATTATTTTGGAATCATTAAGATACTAAAATAGTTAATAAGTAAATTTGTTGTCCATTTTTTTTCATTTTTATTTTTTGTAATATGTAAAAAAATATGTAATTTAGTTTAGTAAATCATGATAGGTTTTTTAAATCAAGTTTTAATTTTTAGTTGTAGTTATTTTATTACTTAAAATTAAATGAAACAAAATGTTTCAGTCTAATTGTTAAATTTTAGATTAAATTACTATTTTTGTGTGTGCAACTATTAAAAATATCTTTATTTGTATTAACTTCAGTTGTATTTGTTTTTAGTACATTGATTAAACTAGGAACTTATTATTATAAGTTTTTTATAACTTATTTATTATAAGTTATTATTATTTCATATCAGGTAATTTTTTTTTTAATGAAAAGAAAGATAAAGATGAAGCACTAAAAATTTAAATGTGATTTTAATTTTCTTTTTTTATATGTATACTCAGTTTCATATGTTTAATATTTATTTTATTTTAGTTACTTCAGTACTTAAAGTACTTCAACTTTATCTATCTATCGATCGTTTGTTCGTCGTTACAAAGGCAACATTTTTATCTAATATTTAATGCTGCATATTTATTGTGTATATATAAATACACAAATGCATGTAAAAAAAATATATATAATAATATAAATTATGTGAATATAAATATATACATGTAAATATTTTCAAAATATATACTGTATGTGTGTCTTTAAATATACATAATGAATATACAGAGTACACACACATACAGTATATGACAGTATATAAACAAATATATTTTTGTGTTGTTGTTTTTTTACTTTTATTTTAGATAATCATTGCCCAGCACTAATTTAATTTAATCTCAATTTTTAAAAAGAGTATTTAAATTATTAAATGATAATTTTTTTACTAGATGCATTTATCTTTCACCTGCTCTATTTGTGTGCTAATCTGCAGTCTCTCTCTGCTCATTTTCTGGCATCTCTCACCTACATACATCGTAAAATAGTTCAATATTCCATTAAAAGTACAGTATAAAAACACAGCTGTGGGAGTAGAAGCAGAAAGACGAACTCATTTGCTCCTCTATTTTCTTTCAGATTGCTTCTGCTCCTGCCACCGCCGCTTTCTCCTCGCTCATTGATTTCCGCCTCCATCTTCTCTCTCTTTTCATCTGTTAACCCGTCTGAGATTTCTGCGTTTAGCTGTCTTGTATCACTTGACTTTACACGTTCAAATTTTAAGGTTGGAAATGAATGCGTTTTATGACCCTGAACATGGAGTCAATCAAGCGCAATTTTCAAGTATCAGCAGATCTGCTCAATACGTCCACGGGCTCCGCTCTAAACGAAGAGAGCTGCCTCCATCGCATGAAACCTTTCACAAATACGATCATCTTAGAATGCAATGCAACCAGCTAAATTGCCCAGAATAGTGATACTGGAATGGAGCCATGAAGTACTGTTCATTTGCAAACCCTTCCAGTGCAATAGGGAATCAGATCTTCTTCCAAGTGAAGATGCATGTCTAAATAAACCAGAGGGAATCTGCTTTTTGGGTTTATTCATCGCTCTCCCTTTCTTTCGCTCCCTTCACGGCTCTTGTTTACAAACTTTGTACTTCAAAGTATGCTAATGGACGATGTGACCCAGATCTGTGTGTGATAGAAAGGAACTTTTGGCCTGTGAGGATGAGTGTGTTTGGACTCATTATGTGGAAGTAGAGGCCGAAGCCATAACCCTCATACTCCAGAGAAATCACTTTCTGCATTTGCTCTGAAAAATGACTCTCTTTAGATCTGTCATAGTTACAGCAGATGCTTTACATCCCGTATGACTTGCACAAATAAAGCTCTTTAGAAATCCTTGTTGGCGCTGGTAAGTGGCTGATTTGGAGCAGTAATGCACAGTAGTCATGATGCACACAACAGATGCAGCTCATAATGGACTGTGCTGCAGTTAGATGTTAGCATGTGCTGTAGGTCTGTGGGCAAAGATTTGTATAGTATTGCTACAAACCTGTTCTTAGATTATGAGTATGAATGAATGGAAGCTTGTTTCTGTAATAAGATACAAAATAAAACCGGTTACTGTGACTTTTTACCTCGCAATTCTGAGAAAAAACGTCCCAAACGGTGGATATAAACTCAGAATTGTGCAAAGAAAAGACAGAATTGAAAACAAAAAAAAACTTAAATCTGAAAAATGATAATTGTGAGATATGACTGAGTAAACTCAGAATTATGAGATGTAAATGTACATTTCAAAGAAAAAAGTAAAGAATTGTGAAGGAAAAAGTCACAATTGTGACGAAATAGTTAGAGGCGTGCTGATCCAAGTGTGTAGCTTTGTGTAAAAACATGGTCAAAAATACAGGCAGGGTCGACAGTAGCAAACAGGTATGGCAGGGGCGAACCACAAGACCAGTCCAGGAACATGATGGTCAGTCAATCTGCAAAAAATATGTCCAATGGGCAGTCTTTAAATAGACCGGGTAACAAGGGGGAGGAGCTAATCAATTACTATGGAAACTTACACGGGACAAGGGAACAAAGAAACAATAGGGAACATACACTTCAAAATAAGAGTCCACAAACCAAGACGGGAACACAGGGTGAGATCATGACAACAATTACCAGTTTTTTCTTTAAATCTTTTGCAGAAAAAAGCTTCTATACAAATTAATTTGAAACTCCATGGTCTATGATTTGCTATTTTTTCATCCTCATTTAAACCAGACTTAAAAAATGTGTTAAAAAATTTACAAAAATGTTGTGCCTTTGTTGACTTCGAAGATGCTTGAGACTGCTGTTCGAAAGATTGATTTTTTTGTTTTGTTTATAGAAATTGATACTTTTATTAAGCAAGGCAGCATCAATTGGTCAAAAGTGACAGTAAAGATATTTATAATTTCACAAGAGATTTCTGTTTCTGTTTCCATGTTACCGTTTTCAACGTTAATAAGAATTATAAATGTTGGTTGAGCAGCAAATCAGCACATTAGAATGATTTCTGAAGGATCGTGTGACACTGAAAACAGAAGTAATGGTGCTAAAAATACTGCTTTGATCACAGAAATAAATTATTATATATTCAGAAACCAGCTATTTTAAAAATTGTAAATAGCTGGTGCTGATAGCCGGTGGTGGGCGGAGTCCACAAATCAAGTACTTGAGTGAAAATACAGATACATACAATAAAATATTAACATACAATAAAAGTAAAAGTACTCCTTTTTCAATTTAACTCAAGTGAAAGTACAAAATTACTTGTTTATTTATGTACTTAAGTAAAAAGTACTGATGGATTTATTTAGCAATTTTATACAGCTACTTCATTTTATATAGCACATATTTTTAATAATCTTACTCAGGGGTGTAGCAACAAATTCTGGGCCCTATGCACAAGCAGTGGTCATGGGCCCCCGTAAGCTACCTACGACACCATTAATACATTAATCAGCTGATGCATTTACCCAAAATATCAGCATTTACATTAGTTTACAACATTTATTGTGATATTAAAATTATATTTAAAGGAAAATAAAACTTCACTCCTCAGGGGCCCTCTCCCCACTAGGGGCCCTGTTAATTTAGTCCCACTTTTCACCCAACTACGACGCCCCTGAGTCCAGGCCTGGCCTTACCAATGGTACAGGGAACCTCAGAATCAGTTTTTGTAAGCTGAGATCATTAAATCTTTAGGCAATATGAAATCAAAACAATCTTTTACTGAATGAAAGCTGTTTCTTAACTCAATTTCACAATTTCTCCTCAGACCGTTTCACCAGAAGAACAACATGACCATGTTTAGGCCCCCTGAGCAGCAGTTCTTCCGTCCACCCTTGATTCCTCATCCACCGCAGGGCGCGAGACCCCGTTTTCCCAACCGGAGCACCAGAGGATTTCACTTTGGAAATTATCCACCTCCGTTTCCCTCTTACGAGTCCGGTGGGCCACACCACAATCCACACGCGCCTCCAGGGGGATCCGGGAGACCTCCAGGGCCTCACCGAAAACCCCGACACAGACACAGGAACGATCCGACAGATAGGACTCATCGTTAAAATGAAGAGACTTCACATGTTCAACCTAAACTTCTGGACTGTGCTTTTTCTGTCTGATGGTTGAGTTATTCTCTCTGTGGAGAAACTGTACTTGTTCTTTGATGCAGTAAATTAACTCGGCCTACTAAAGAGGTTAACTGTTTCATTAGACTCTGCTAGCTAATATTATTAAGTCATACTTCAAAGTTTTTGTCATTGTTATCTCTTATTAGGTCATTTTTTTCCAGCAAATATATTTTGCACACATAACCAATAACTGCTGTTGACCTATCTTACTTTAGTTTTTAAATCAAGTAAAATATTAAACCCCATGGCAAGTGCAATTACAGTTGTTTTATCTTATTATATTTTACACATTTTCTTTTATCATGCAAAGTATTCTGGGGGATGTATGATCTGTTATTTAGACTACTAAATACTAAATCTCAGATGGTCTCAGTGATCCTGGGTTAATCCGTGGTTGATGCTGGGTTGAGATCAACCTAATAAAAGGTTTGTCTGCACGATCGCTTATAACTATGCAAACATTTTCTTGTGGTTTTAGAAAACCAACTAGCAGATATCTGGTCCCAACTGTAAAAAAACAACATTAAAATATACAAATCAATAATGTTTTATGAAATATTATAAAAAGTTATTAATTACAATTATTTGGTATTAAGAATGTACAAAATAATATTCAAGTACATTTTATATATATATAGGTATCCCTATAAATTCCTCTTATTAAAATATCTATCTCTTAAGTATATTCCCATTCATGTTTGCATTTTTTTTATCATACCAGGGTGACTAGGAACGTGAAAATGTCACCATTAGGGCAATAATTAAAAAAATTCAACTATACCAAAGAAATACCAACAAAAATGAAAAACTGACTGTCCGTGCTAGAAATCTTATAATGCGCTCTGGCTGGATCTTCCAACAGGAAATTGATCCACAAGCAAACATCAAAACAAAAATTAGTCACCTGAGACCAAAACCAAGCTCCTGTTATGACCTCTCCAGTCCTCTGTCCTGAACTATGTAAAATAATGAGTGGGGTGAACTGAAGAGAAGAAGAGCTGGGAATCTGAAAGGTCTGGACTGATTCTGGATGAAGGAACAGTCTCTGATCTCTTGCCAAATGTTCTCCAAACTTCGCAGGCTTTATAGGTTGAGATTCTGAGCTAGCCTGGATACTGCGAAAAGTATTGAATAAAAGGGTATGATGAATTGTGGCCTTTTTGTATTTCAATGTGTATTCTATACGTCATTAGTTCATAATAAGATACATCTCATATAAATTTAAGGTAAGATTTGTTTGTACATTTTAAAATCGAAGATTAAAAGGCTTTACGATACAGATTTATTTTTACAGTTGCCTTTATTAACCAAGGGTATAAATCATATTAAGCACAACTGTATGTAAATGTGTGTGTACAGGGCATATATGTACAAGCTGATGATATAGCAGATATTTGGTCAGCGCAACTGTGAAAGGGCAAAATCTAAATATCCAAAACAAAAATCGCAATAATTGTACAACAAAATAGTCAAGTACAGATATATATATATATATGAATATATACCTGACATATATGTACAAACATGCATGCATATATGTATATGTAAATATATTTATGTAACGTTATACCTTTTTCTGTTGTAGTTTTTTAAATGCAGTTTCAGGTAGTATTTTGGTTAATTTAATTTATGTAAAACTCTGCCTTTCTGTGTAGAAATATAGTTATAGTTACAGCATGAATAATCTTTTGTAACTGTGCATAAATTGGAGTTTCATCACCCTGAAGGAACATGCATACATCATGGTGATAGAAGCACAAAGCTCTAAAAATATGCGCAGAACTGCTTCTTCGGGATTGGTCAGTCTGAGGCATGACCCGTCAGCTGACTGTGGAGGGTGGGGCTTTCCATACGATGCAGGAAGTGTTATGATATCACAGTTATTGTGAACACTACAAGCTTTGTTTTCTTAATGTCTAATTATGATGAAAATATATGAGCTAAAAACATAAAAGCGTCTTTAAAAGCCTAAAGGAGTGTGGTGAAATCAGGTAAGAAAGTTATTTTACCTTCACGGGAGACTTCTCTTGCTATCATTATTTGTTGCTGGTGCTTGGCCTGTCAATAATGGGTGCCACCAGACTCAGTTAAAGCTACAGTTTAAAGTCGAGTATCGTAAAGTCAGCTTATATAAACAGAGAGCATATTATATACATAGTTACATCAAGTATTTTGGCGTATTAGCAGGAATTAAATTACAGATCAAAATATCAAGCCAAGTGAGATTTATTTTATTATAAAACAACACCACCTTTTATAGTTCTGAGAATAGGCCACTTATTGAGTAACAGTTGATTTTGACTAAGACATTTTAAAGTACCTAAATGCTTTTTAAATTCCTTTTTAAGAGAATCAACTTTATTACCTTGCATATAAGTAATTCCACCCAAAGTAGAGTTTTATTAACAATGTAAATTGTGTGCTGATGGTGTGTTCTTGATCTGCAGGCAGGAGCCATCATGTCTGAGCACAGTGACTCCAGTCTGACATCTGAGGAGAGGGTCCGTGCTCTCACTAAGCTGGGCAGCTCTGTAGACGTCAGCGAGGATGTGCCTCCCCGCCGGTACTTCCGCTCAGGGATGGAAATCATCCGAATGGCCAACATCTATGCAGACGAGGGCAATGTCGAGCATGCATTCATTCTTTACAATAAGTACATCACGTAAGTACAGCAAGAACAGCCTGGAAGTGCCTGATGCCTGGCAGGTTGGTTATTGATTGCACATATCTGATTCATTAACTGCTCATTCTCCTGATGGTAATCTCCATTAGTGCAGTATAAAGTAGGTCCTAAAAGTCTTTTTTTTTTCTTCAGCTACTGATAAGTCAAAAGAGGTGCTTAACCTTCAGAAAATACTGAAATTAAATAAAAAAATAAATAGATTTTAAAAATAAATGAATAGTTCCTATTATATACTGTGTAGTATGTGACCCTGTACCACAAAACATCATATTATGTCATAATAAGTCATATTATTTCTAAATAAATATGCTGAGATACAACTGTGTGAAAATCTGGAATCTGAGGGTGCAAAAAAAAATTGAGGTCTATTAAGAAAATATATTTTGATATATTTACCGTAAGAGATTTACAAAATATCTTTATAAACATAGAAAAAGAAAAACAAATTGACATTATTTCACATTGTTGGCTTTTGCTACAAATATACTCATATTCATGACGATACAAAAATACACACGTGTTGTTATGAATATACTTGTACAAATAGATTATTTTAATGATAAAAATATTCTTAATATTGTAAAGCTTCCATTCATGATGTTTGTTTTATTTACTAGAAATGCATTTCTTAATATACTACAAATAAACATTTATTACACATCAAATCGAAATATATTGGCAATAATATTAATAAAAAAGGAAATAAATTAATAGAATAATATAACATATTTAATAAATGTTAAATATTATTATTATTAAAGGTAATATTTGTAAAATAATAAATAATGTTGCTGCTTTTTACTTCCTTTTAGGTTGTTTATTGAAAAACTTCCTAAACATCGCGAATATAAAACAGCCAACATTCCTGAGAAGAAAGAAACTATGAGGGTGAGATGTGATGTCAACCTTCCTGGGGAAAGTTAAAGGCTTTATAATGCATGCCAAACATGATGGGATAGCTCAAGCGAATGAATATCTCTTATATTTCCATGCTAGAAATTGAAGGAAATTGCTTTTCCGAAAGCTGAGGAACTGAAAAAGCTGCTTCTCAAGCAGTATGAAAAAGAGTATGCCGAATATCTTGTCCAAAAGGTGGGTTACAGGTTTTTTCTAAATGATAGGCAGAAACTAATTCGAGTAATGCTGTTCATTGATGGGTGTGTGACTCCTGGCAGCGAGTGGAGGATGAAGCCCAGGCTCGAGAGCAGGCCAGACAGAGGGAGCAGGATGCCCAGAAGCAGAGACAGGCCGAGCAGCAGCAGCGTCAGCGCGAGCAGGAGCAGTTCAGCGCCTTTGAGGAGATGATCCGCAGGCAGGAGCTGGAGAAGGAGCGCCAGCGCATCGTGCAGGAGTTCAGCGTCCCGGTGTCACCCACCTCCCTACGAGATCTCCAGGTGCCTGACATACAAGTACCTCCACAGGCCTCGTTTTCACTGCCCACAAGCCCCGGAGGAACCCCGAACCACGTCTCTCAAACCTCCCCCCTCCCAGCGTTTGACCGCTCTCTGAAGCCTAGCGTTCCAGTCAGTGTAGGACACAGTGAGTCCTCTCAGTCTGCACCTCCTTGACCTGCATGCATTACAGTTAACTGAGTCGAGATTGTGTGTGTTTTCTTAGGCGCCCTGGTAAACGGCTTGAGGCAGCTCTTTGTCCCGGCCGAGCTGTGCCAAAGGTTTTTAAAGCTCGCAGATGCCAACACAGCACGGGCCGTGGAGACGTGTGGGATTCTCTGTGGCAAGCTGGTACGTCCAAAACATAGACACAAGCAAACTGATACCGATAAAATAAGGGTTTTTCATTTCAGCTATCCGTTTCAATAAATCCCACTTAAACTAGGCTATATTTCAGCCAAGATCTAAAGAATAAAACTTCTTTTCTGTTCTAAAAAAAAAAAAAAGTGTAACAAAAAGCTAATATTAATTGTTAAGAATATGAAGAATTATATTTGTATTCAACATGAAAAAATAAAGTCTTTTGATGCCATTAAGATTATTTATTTGTTATAACATTAAGGAGATTTAACCTCTAAATTCTTGTTCGCATTACGACCTTTGGACTGTTTATGTGTTAATATGGATATTTTTAATGTACAGTAGATAAAACATTACCGTAATTAATAAACTATACGGTTAATAAACTATAATTGTTTAATTAGCAAAATATTGTCATAATGTATTACTTACAATTAATAATAAAATTCTAAAATAAAAATGTTATTATTAAATTGTGTTTATGCATAATAGTAATATACTACCTTTAACTTCTTAGTTCATTTAAATAAATTAATGATAAAATAAAATTGGGACCGTTAATATTTTTTAAATGTCTTTTTTTATTCAATAAAGTTTTTTTTGATCAGAAATAAAGTTAAAACAGTAATTTTGCGAAATATTAAATTTAAAGAACTATTTTTCTATTTGTATAAATTACAAATGTCATTTATTTCTGTAATGCAGTGCTGAATTTTAGCAATCTAACACGATCCTTCAGAAATAATTCTAATATGCTGATTTGCTGCTCAGCTATTATCAATTATTATAATAAAGGGGCTTATTATTATTATCAAGATTGCTGCTTCATGTTTGTAGTAAAAGAAAATCAGGATTGTTTGATGAATAGAAAGTTCAAAAACACTTTAAAGGTTTGATCAAATGAATTCATTCCAGCAGTGTGTAAAAATCTTTCTTGAATATACTTGGTGTGAACTATAACCGTAACAACATTTCTGAGGAAATCTGTATTATGATGAGCAAATCACAAGTTTGCATGTCTTTATCCACAGATGAAGAACGCCTTCACGGTGACCCATGTCATCGTACCCAAGCAGTGTGGAGGACCAGACTACTGCGACACAGAGAACGAAGAGGAACTGTTCCTGATCCAGGATCAGAACGATCTCATCACACTGGGTTGGATTCATGTATGATGTTTTCTCTATACACACAACGTTTTTACACAATCACTGTAATTATGTATCTTGAGAATAATCAATCTCTTTTTTGTTGTTTATACAAGACCCACCCGACCCAGACAGCCTTTTTATCCAGTGTGGACCTGCACACACATTGCTCTTATCAAATCATGCTTCCAGAGTCTATAGCCATTGTGTGCTCACCTAAATTTAACGAGTATGTTTTTACATGTTACTTGCTTTAAATCAAAGCATCAGCACGTAACATGGAAAAATAACAGTCTGGTAACTTGCGCTCCAGGACTGGCTACTTTCGGCTGACAGACTACGGGATGGATGAGATCTCTTCCTGCAAACAAAGAGGATTTCACCCGCATCCAAAAGAGCCGCCCCTCTTCTCTGTGAGTGATTTAGTGAACCCTAACTATTAAACTCAGTACTTCAAACAATAGCTTATCCAAAATAGCTAAATTTCATCCGAATCTGTTTTGATGAACAAACAAACTCATTTACATGCTTTATGGCTTGTAGGCGAGTAGAGCAACTTTGTGTGCACTATAATTAAGGTTTTGCATCTGTGTTTTGTGCTCAGGGTAGTCAGCACGTCACCATCACAGACGGAAGTGTAACCATGATGGATCTGCGGTGATTTCATCGCTTCTGCTTCAAAATACGTGCCTTTGCTCTTAACCTCGCAGCGACTTGCCAAGAAGCTCCTAATGGGCCAAAAAGGTCCCGTGCTGAGCATTGCTGCAAAAGACACTGGGCCTCTATTATCACATCTTAGCAGTCCGTATTTATTAGTTTATTTCTGTTATATCCAAACGTGACCAATAAGAGCTTAAATTTGAGGTGTGCAGATTCTAGCCACTCGCAGCATTCAGTGGATTTGCAGAAATACATTGTGACCTCAAGAAAGTGTACTGGGAAAAATAGAAATGCATGTCTTCTGTTGGCTTCCATTTGTCTAAAACTAGTTGATTCTATTCAATGTTGCAGAAATTCCCTTATAAACACCTGTAAATATTTCAGTGTTCGCTGCAAAATACAAGTATCAACAAAATGATCACAATTAAATGAGTTTATGCTTAAAACTAAAAAAGATATATGCAAACAAGATTATTTTTCATAACCGACTGACATATTTTGTTTGTTGTTTTAAGCATAAATTCACTTCATTGTGATACATTGTCATCTTAAAAGCAAATGTGTATGGATTTAAGTACATTTGGATATCTGTGATGGGAAAACGCCAAGTAAGAAAATACTTTTTTGCAGTGTTGTCCATATTTTGGCCTTTTAAAAGACTGAAGGCTTCATGATGTGCTTCATGCGCAGGATCACATAAGCCATCCACTTAATACCATACTGCTGTTACATTGTATTTAAATAGGCAGTTGTTTTTAGCTCTGTCGCTGGTCATACTGGAAATGTTTTAGATCTTTAAGTTAATTAAAATATCTATGTACACCAGTGCGAGCAGTTTCAGACAGACCGGCCTCTGCATTCAGCATAACAGTGAAAAAGCAGATTCTTTACGTCCGACTGTGATTTTGTTCATCTCTTACAAAAAAAAAGCTCATCAGACTGTTATCATGAAGGCAGATGATTATAGGGAGCAAAGGCATATTCAATTTTTACGTTCTTTCAGCCTAACGGTTTTCTGTTGCTTTCCATAACAATAAAAGTCTTGTTAGTCTTAATGCAAATTTTGTATACTTTTCATTTGTGGGGACGCTGAAGCTTTGCATTATAGTTAAATGCAAGCATATCTTGAATATTATCTGCTAAGGCAAGACACTACAGGGAAGCAGTTGTTTTGCTCGATTCGGTTTTCATAGCATGTTTAACATCTGTCTGTTGGTGTCTACCTATAAAAAGCTTTGAAACCTAGCATTTCTTTTAATGCACTTATGGACTGAAATAAACTGTTTATTGCTTATTGTTCACTGAGATAATGTCCTGTTTAAACGTTAAAGTTAATTTACACAGTAACCAATAAAGGTAAAAACAAACTCGGTAGGTGGCGCTGGAGAGTCGCTCTGTTCCATTGTTTACCGGAAATGATGCGCTGAAGAAAACGTTGTTCCTGCGTGTGCTCGTCTGTTGTTATTACGTAGATTTTCGGTTATTTTTTGATCAAGAGGTGGTTAAACTTCACATTTATCGCGAGCTGTTGTTAAAATCGGCGACAGGTACGTTTTAAACGCATCTTAATGGCCTTTCGATAGAGTACTTAGCGTACACGCTAACGTAAACAACGTCTTACGCAACTGGGCTTAAAATTGCTGTAAAAGAACAGTTACTCCTATTAAAATATAAATATGTCAGAGTCCAAAGAGAAAGCTTTGAGTCTGAAGTCTGATGTAACTACAGTCGCTGTCAGGAGTGATGTGAATGAGATCAAGAAACCCAACAGAAAGGTTCTTGATGAAGATGAATATATAGAGGTAAGGCAGTCTTTATATTGTTTACAACAGGGGGGTTTCCGACATAGTTCACTGTATAGTACTTACTCATTCAATAGTTTATTGTATAAAACCTGTGTGTTTCTTGAAGGCACTGTGTTTTTGGTTTTTCATTATTATTAAAAAGACCTTCAGCGCCTTTGAGTTTACACAAAATACCAAACCTCAGGCCAGTTTTCATCAAACAATGTGTTGTACAGTAACAGCTGATCGAGTTTCATGTGTCACCTGTAAACAACATGCTTATGTCTGCTTAAATGCTTGATTTGCCAATGACACGCATACCTGTCACAATTTCTTCCAAAGAGTTTAGAGAAGATCATCCAGAGGGACTTTTTCCCAGATGTCTCCAAACTTCAAGCTCAGAAGGATTATCTGGAGGCGGAGGAGAACGGAGATCTGGGGCGGATGAGGGAGATCGCCATTAAATATGGGTCTGTGATGGCTAAATACACCCCACGAACCTATGTGCCCTGTGAGTGATGTTTCTTACTGTTTGAGACTAATACTTACATGAACAGCTCACCTAGGTCATCTGCAGCGAATGGGTGCCGTCCTTATGAAAATTCAAACAGCTGATAAAAAGTAGAAAAGAAATCTCTAGTTTATCGATTAACATCTTGTGAAGCCAAAAACTACATGTTTGTAAGGAAGGTTTAACTTCTAACTACTAAGAGTTTTTTGCTTCACAGTACATTAAATGATAGAATGAAGTCGTGTGAGTTACTTGTGAATTATTGTGATGCTGTTTGGACTCTCGTTCTGAAGGCACCTATTCACAGGATCCATTGGTGAGCAAATGATGTAATGTTTAATTTCTCCAAATCTGTTCTGATAAGGCAGCTAACGTATCCATATCTTGAATATTAATAATTTTGTACCCATTTAGACACGACTCCCTCAACATTTGAGACCCCAGACGGTCGAAGTGCATCTCCCTCGTGTTTACACAGCAAACACAGAGCAGCGAAAGAGGACGGTAAGTGACTGCTGCTAAAACTAGTACATATCATATTTTACTCATTAGATTAATTAAAGTACATTACAAAAGTTTTTTTGGTATCATTGTATTTTTTTTTTTTTGCAGACATGGCAATATCAAAATACATATGCACAAATTTGCAATTTTATTAGGTTTACACAGGGGTTTTGGGATCTTTGAATCTACTAGTTTTAAAGATCTATGCTACGTGTTGTGTTTCAGGGAAGGATGCTGAAAGAACAGAGGTGAAGGATCTTCCATCTCTGGACCGGTTTCTTTTTAAAAACACGAGTGAAGACAACGCATCCTTTGAGCAGATAATGGAGCTCGCGGATGACAAGGACAAGCTGAGGCATGCGTGGCTCTATGAGGCAGAAAATGAATTTAAAGAGGTACAACACAATAATAGCTACTACATATCGTTGGGTTTTGTATTGCTGGGGCTTGTTTTGAGTTCTGACAGCGTTTATTGTTCTGTTGTTTAAAGAGGCACGAACAGAACCTCGCTCTGCCGTCCACAGAGAAACAGGCACTTGAGTGCACCAAGGCAGGAGTGGAAACTTGGCAGTACAAAGCCAAAAACGCCCTCATGTACTACCCTGAAGGTAAAGTTTCCCCTTGTGCATCTGCATCAGTCTATTATTACATAATACCCTCTGAGGCGTGTAAATGAATGGGTTATGAAAAGTAAAATATTGTACTTGCTCGTAATTGAAAATTAACAGCATGAATATTTCATTGTTGGTGTAGTTTTAATACGGACAAGGAGCCGTGTGATAAATTGCATGTTTATTTTGTTCCTCAAAAGGTGAAAAAGATGACACGCTGTTTAAGAAGCCACGGGAGGTCCTGTACAAGAACACACGGTTTGATGCTGACCCTTTCTGTAAAGCCCTGAACAAATCACAGATCCAGCAAGCTGCTGCACTTAATGCACAGGTAACACTGACCTCTGCATCGTCAGCATCAGATAGTAAACCACGTTTATGGAGTATGACCAAACTAATTGAATATTTCTCTGGTCTGTCTAGTTTAAACAAGGTAAGGTTGGTCCAGACGGCAAAGAGCTCCTGCCTCATGAGTCCCCCAAAGTGAATGGTTACGGATTTGAAGGAGAAGCTTCTCCTGCTCCTGGTGAGTGCCACTAAATTTATTGATTAATTTAAGTTTAGTTTTTTCTTTCTTTTTTTTTTACTGAAGAACATGCATTTTAAAAAATAAAAAGTATATTCAAGTACTTGTGTCAAGTTTTCCTGAGTGGCTTGTTTTTTTTGTTTTTAAGGTGTTGCAGAGTCTCCTCTGATGACGTGGGGTGAGATCGAAAGCACTCCGTTTCGTCTGGATGGCTCGGAAACGCCACTTGTGGAGAGAGGTCACGGTCCATCATTCAAGGTCCAGTTCATTTCTAATTAGTACATCACTTGGTTTCATGCATTTACGTATATAAACTGAATTGAGTTTTATTGATGGCCAGTTTTATGTAATCAGAAAAAAAAATCTTTGTGTGTTAGAATGGCAGTCTGCGCTGTGTGTTGTCCAATATTTTAATAGTAATAATGAAAGGGTGTTTTTATGGATGTTTTCCAGATTCCAGAGCCTGGGAGAAGAGAGAGGTTGGGACTGAAAATGGCCAATGAGGCTGCGGCAAAAAACAGAGCTAAGAAGCAGGAGGCACTGCGCAAAGTCACTGAAAACCTCGCTAGGTAAAGAAAAAGAGTCTAAAATTGTAAACTATGTTTGTATTTGGCTTTTTTTTTCTCTAGCTTAAACAACATTACTCATTTGTAATTAATAATTAAATTAAATGTAGATTGTACTAGAGGAAACGTAAAATGGACACATTTTAATGATATTATCAGGATAACAATTTAAGTGAAAAGTTTAATTTTCATACGTCTTAGTATTTGGGTCATCTTCCATTTTGCTTTATTAATGATCAAACACAAAATATATTAATTTGTTAATTTTAAAAATGTTTTATACAATTTGAACCATTGATCTTTAACCCTATACTTAGTTTTTTTTAGAATTCCACAACATTTCATTTAAATCCTAGATTTTGAATCGCAGATTTTGAGTGTGGCTTACTGTATTTTTACTGTAAATCAGTGTATTTTGATAAAAAGAGTTTGAGCTCCTTAAAGCACAAATGTGACCCTGGACCACAAAACCAGTCGCTGGGGTATATTTGTAGCAATAGCCAAAAATACATTGTATGGTTTAAAATGATTGATTTTTCTTTTTTGCCATAAATCCTTAGGATAGTAAGTAAAGATCATGTTTCATGAAGGTATTTAGTCAATTTCTTACCGAAAATATATTCAAACTTAATTTTTAATTAGTAATATGAATTGATAAGATCTTCATTTGGACAACTTTAAAGGTGATTTTCTCAGCATTCCAGATATTCATAAATATATATCATTTACCCTATCCATCCAAATCATACATCAATGTGAAGCTTATTTATTCCGCTTTCAGATCTGGTATAAATCTAAATTTCAAAAAATTTAACACTTATGACTGGTTTTGTTGTCACAAATAGATTTTTGATTGAAAATAAAGGTATATTTATGTCACTAATCAAATCATTTGTGACACTAATAATGTGACTGTGTACAGACAGTCACATGGTCTTCTGTTGAAGCTCAAAATGCTCTTTAAATAATCTCAAATTG
This sequence comes from Enteromius thamalakanensis, assembly GCA_032357475.1. Classification (NCBI taxonomy): domain Eukaryota; kingdom Metazoa; phylum Chordata; class Actinopteri; order Cypriniformes; family Cyprinidae; genus Enteromius; species Enteromius thamalakanensis. The sequence goes on from JAUCMT010000054.1 coordinate 11,927,894, forward strand.
TCCTGGAGAATATGTCATTTTTGAGGAGTTCATACAAATCCAGTGCTGCTATCAGTAAAGCAAGAGAAAAGACAAACAGATACCAGGTTCTAAATTCATTTATTTTTCCGAAACAACTTTTTATCCAAACTGTTATGCTGTGAACGTAAACTGTGTTAAAAAATACATATTAAATTAAAACACAAGCATTTTCAAAAGACTTTTAGACCCCACTGTACAACATGGTATTGCATGATCACAATCCTCATGTACTATGATTTTGACATTTCAGATAATACTATGGTATTATCATGGTAGATTTCAAAGGAACCATGATATTACCATGACGCTAATTGATATTGTCCAGCAAGTCATGCTTTGTTTGGCGCATTCTTTGAAGTTAAGTTGGCTACTTTAACGCAGGGTCTGGGGTGCATGTGTGGGAAGCTTTCGAAACGCTCCTCTTTTTTTACGTCTCGTACTTGTGGTCTTTTGTCTCTGCTCTCCGTTTGCTTTTAATTGCCATGTGGAAATGACTCTGTCTGTTGTGCTACGGATTCGCACCCACTCAGATCAATCCCAGCAGCCTCGTGTCAAAGCCGAAGTACGACAGCAGAACAATCGGGCCGCTCTCGTACACAAATCGAGGCCATGTAATAATCTCGAAACTCTCTCATCCTCCAGTTATTCTAAATAGTGTAATTTGTGATTAGCTTGATGTAGTTTTACGCGTAGGCACTTAAGTGTGCCTTTTTTCGTCGTTAAACCTTCCTACGTATGATAATTGTGTTTCATTCCAGCAGTAGAGGCAGGAAAATCTTATTAAAGCGAGAGCGTGAGAGGATGAGAAAGGCAAAAAATGTGAAGAAACCAGAAGGGTCTCTTTCCAACGGGGCCGTCTGCAGCGAAACCCCAAGAGAAATACTTTCATATTGCCTCCATGGCCACAGTCGTTCCACTGAACAGACTCTAACTACGCCGCCGTATCACAAAGCAAATATAAATAATGCGGGTGCAGTAGTGTAAAACATAGAGCAACTTTAATGTCATTTCTGATTTACTCTGAACATTTGTTTCCGAGGCACTGTACACACACATATATATTTATTTACTTGCGACCTGCATGCTAAGTGTCTTGCTTGAGCTAGGCGTGTGAATATTTTATTCCTCAGGCTTACAGTTTACTGCATGCAGCTCTGTGTGTACTGACATCCTCTGTGTTTTCTACACTGGTAACATTTTTTTTCTTCCTTCCCCTGCGCTCTTTTTGTGTGCTGTCTGGATATAAGAAATCACGCAAGGTAATGACTGAAGTCTGAAATCGCTTTCTCGAATCAACATCCTCATTCCCACCAAAAGCAAATGTCCATTTCAGCTTCATTGTCCATTAGTCGAGATCTGGTAGAGGATCAAACGAAACGAAGGGGAGGTTTTTGCCCCCCTCCCTCCTCTTCAAACCATTCCATATGCTGAAAGGAACGAGGCAGAGAGAGATTTGGCTTATACCTCAGACCAGCTGGTATGGGGGCGACGAGGGAGAGAGTTATCATTTGACCACCATTGTTTCATCACCCTTCCAACAACAATGAAATGTCTTCATTAGTCTCGCGTGGGAGGGCCATTAAACCGCTTCACTGTGGATGTAGACTGCGAAACAAACGCTGCTGGCGTGGGAGAGAAAGGGAGTGTTATCATGAGAAGAAAGAGATGTGAGAAGAAGAGCGCGTGGAACAGAGCTAGGAGTTGTTCTTTTGGCACGTTTGTTTTTGGACCCTTCAAGGGTGTCTTACTTTTTATTGTTTGTTTGTTTGTTTGTTTGAGGTGGTACCAGTGACAGTCCTGGCTCACTTGCTGCCCTAGGCAACACAAGACATGACCAAAGAGAAAGACTTTCTATAAATAAGTGTGAGACATGTTAGTCTAGTGAGAGTTTCTTTTTAGAATCCAAGGCGGCTTTCAGATGTGTAACCTTTGAACCCAAAACTTTTTGAACTTTCGGGTTAGGGTTTAAAGTCTCTTATGTTTAACAGTCAAAAATACAAAAACTTTTAATAGAGTATTATATCTGTTTTTTCCATACATATACACAAACTGTGTCAGAACATGATCAGGTCAAAGTGAATCATTTTTGGCACCAAATTTTTATCGTTTTTACTTGTAGTCCACTATATGAAGAACATTTGAGTATAAAATGTGACAGTTTACTTTATTTAGCTCTTCTCACTTACATTAATGAACTATAGTGTCCTGATACCACTAGTAAAAAAATAAAAAAATATCTCTGATTGTAACTTTATAAAAGTCTTTACTGTTACATTTAATCTATTAAATTCATTCTTAATAAAATTATTACATTTCTTTTGATCTTAAATGCCAGTATAGGATTAATAGAGATACATTTTATTAGTGTTTTATATTATTAGTGATTTATATGACAGCTAGTGAGGATTTTCAACAAATTATTTCATCATGGTGCAACTGTCCGCATATTTACTAATGTGTTTTAAACAAATACCTTTTTTTTTTTCTTCTTTTTTTTTTTTACCTACAACAATCGTGCAACTTAATTATCGAAGATACTCATTTTTCTTGGAAATTGCATTTCATATTCTTGGCTCAGAAATCAGAGGGGGCACGTGCCAGTTTGAGTGGGCATGATGCTTCAAGGGCCCTTGGGGAAACTTCCTAAATAACACTGGCAGTTAGCTATTCACTTCACCTGCTCAATCTCGCTCTCGGCTCGTGTTGGCAAAGAACAGGAGAGTGAAAATGTCTTTCCCAGCCTGTGGCTGTCGGTGCATTGCAGCTTTATGTCAAGACTTCTTATTGCACACGTCTCTGACCACATGAAACAGCAGCTGGGTGAAAACATTCCTGGCTATGCTGTCTTGGCCCAACCGCATGCTTGGACTGGCCTCCGGGTCCATAGCCAGAGCTTTTCAAGCCTTCGCCTGTATCCGTACTTAGCTATTTTTCTTTTTATATCGCTGGAATGAGAGCTGGACCACACGTCAGAAATTGGCATTGCTGTTGATGTCCCATCTTTTTTTTTTCTCCGGCAATTAACTTGCCTTTCCCCCAAGGCAATTATTGGCCTACATAAAATAAAGATTTTTAATTCTTTTTAAGTGGAGCCCCATGCAGAAAAATCCCACTGTAACTAAAGCGATTTTCACACAGGTTGGAGAAATGCTCATTTCATGGTCATCTGCGTTGTGAGCGGTACACCAATTAGAGTTTACAGCTCAAGATTTTAAAGGTCCGAGGAACAATCAGGCATCCATTACGTTCTTTCATTATAAAACCATCCATATCAATCGTCCTCATTTCAATCGCTGCAATTTTCTCTCTCACTATTTTCCTACCTCTTTTCCTCCTGTCTTATACGTTAGAATCATTTACCATTCAGGGAACTCAGCTTAAATCAATTATGGTTTTGTAATACAATACTCACATTGATGTGGATAAGGATTTGGTGTAAAAGTTGAATAAATAAGCCTGCTCATGTACAGTAAACATCCACTCTTATACTGATTGCTTTTACTGCAAATGCTCTACTAGATGACCCATGCAAATGTATGACCATTTTGTTTGCATTAAAGTTTGAAGAGCAAATAGAGGATAAGGAACAGTTCGTGTGGTTTCTCATGCTTATTTTTGTACTCTGCAGAATCAGCACACAGATCTTAATTTGAAGGAGTCGCTTTTTGTGGGCGGAGCCCCTGATTTCCGTAAAATAGCCAGAGCTGCTGCGATCAAAGATGGCTTCAAAGGGGCCATTCAGATGGTGAGAGCTATTACAAATGCATTAAAGTCATGAATTCTCATTAACATCCCATTTTACTTCCATCAACTGATGTATTTTTAGAGAGAAACAGGATATTCAGTGAGGATAAACCTGAATTTACCAATTGGGAATTCAATGGATAGTAAAAAATGGATGTTACTTACTAGAATAAAGTCAGGGCTAAATGTGATTTGCTAAAACACCCCCTAAATAGCTGTTTGGCTATTGGTTAACGTTGTTAAATAGCCTCTAAGGCCTTAATGACATCATCAAAAAAGCAAAGTTGTTTCAGAACAAGCACAAGTTATTATATTTGGGTACAAAATCACTAAGCCAATACCTTAATGTGCATTAAAGTTTCACTTTGAGAGTAATTTTGACCTTTAACATCTCCATAGATTACTTTGATGGGAATTCCAATCCTGAAATCTGATAACGCCCTTCACTCCAGTGATGTGTCCATGTATCCCTACCACCCCTGCTCCAAAGATGTTTGTGAGAACGGAGGCCGCTGCAACCCTATGTTGGACAACTACGAGTGCGTCTGCCGCCACGGATTCACCGGACAGCACTGTCAGGATGGTTAGTGCCTTATTTCATCACTTTTTTTTAATGCGGAATCGTATTACCCACTACGTCCTCTCCTCCAACTCCCACACACTCCTTTAAGGCAAGATTTGCATACGTCTTTTGCATACAACTTAAAAGGAAACGCTCATGGCAGCTTTAGCCAATCGTATGCTCCATATGTAGATTTAGCTAAATCCACACCTCCAAACTTTCACAAATAATACCAGCCATCGTCCTTCGTTCCATTTGTATGCTTATCACAAACGCGCATTGGCACAGTTGCAAGAAAACACAACTTTTGCTCACCTCATTAACCTTGCTGGGTCCTACCGTTGTATCTTTAACCTTAATTAAGCCACACAAGCATGAAGCCTGCGATATATCACGCTTTTCTTCTTTGTTTTAATTAAACAGTGCTGTGTCTCACATCGATTGGTGTAATTTCACTCTGCATTCTCTCCTCCCTTTCAGCAATAATCGAGAAATCCGCTGGGGACTCTGAAGCCATTGCTTTCGATGGTCATACATTCATCGAATATCACAACGGAGTCACCAAGAGGTAATGTCAGTGGCCTCCCCGATGATCACGATCTGCCCTGAGCATCCCATCTCTATATTAGCAGTCAATGAGGGGTGATGACAAGCTAGATTAATCCTGCCCCATTTAAGTTCCAACGTGCTTCCTCATTTTAGCTAATGCTTTGATCTCATCAGTTACCACTTCCACTGGCTTGTCTCTTTGGTTTTTTCGTGAACCCTGCCTGGTACTAATTAGCCTAGCACCCGAAGGAGTCTCATGACTCCACTACGACGTATCACACTTATGCGCTGTAATGAACCTTCCTCCACCATCACTGGAATCTCAAAACCACACGTCTCCACTACCACACATATCCTAAAGCACTATGAATGGTCATGTCTTGATAATTGCTTCCTTCTTCACTTATCAGATGATTTCTCTTCCTTTGGTTGGTCTGATGTTTCAGCGGTCCAGCAAGCTCCAATTACGTTTTTCTCGATTTCTAGGAGGAAGAATACATTTTTAAACCCATCACAAGTGTTCAATTGCAGTGTTTCCACCAGTTTTGGAGATGTTAAAAGGGTTGGAGATTTTAAATGAGTGAAATTACAGTGAAAATACCCTACTGAAGGTGCAGATATCTATAATAAAGGTTACTAAAAGTAGAATTTAGTAGCTATATATATATATAAAAACCGTATATTTTACAATATAATACATATAGCAATCCAATTCTATAATTAATTTTACAGTATCAGGACAATGCTTTCTGGCTCAAAATATCTCATTTAGGGTAGCCACGTTTAAAATTTATTCAAACATGCTGTAATTTATACATCCTGATCCAAAAACATAGCTAAATATTTGACTACTCATTTTCTTAAGCAGATTCATTTACATGAGCCATTCGTTTAAAATGAATTGGTCCTTCCAGTGCTACAAGGAATCTTTTTCTTAAGTAGTTTAGTATGAACTGATTCACATGAGAGTTTGCATTAGAAAAATGTTAGTACGACTGAGAAATGCATCTTGTACCACTTACTTCACAAACTAGCTTTCTGAAAGCAAGTGAATCTCAATGTAGGAAATACGGCGGCACTTGTCTCTGTTATTTGTTGTGTGTGTGTTTGTGTCAATCTGTCTGTCTCTGTACAAAGCTTTTGTTGTCTTTGCTCTTGTCTGTCTGTCTCATGTGCGTGCACTTTGTTGTCTTTTTTCTGTTCTCAAGCCAACTGACCAATGAGATCCCAGAGTAAGTAACCCGGAGACTTTCTGGGATGGATCTAAGTGAAACTAACATGATTTTAAGAAAACCATCGACATAACCCAACATTAGTTTTTTTCCTTGTATTCCCATTTACATCAAATTCAATATTTTTAAAAAACATCAATTATACATAAATATATATTTTTTTCCAGGAAAGGTTGCATTTTCATCAGCTGCATTAGAAACCATTTTTTAGGAATGCATGCTTGGCATGGATGATAATGAGCATTGTGATACTCCCTCAGGAATCATGCATGGAAATACCTAAACTGAGTTAAAAAATATGTCTATGTATTCTTAAGTTAGAAAAAGAATGAAGCCCCTTTTAACTGCAAGTATTATTTGACATTTTAAAGTATGATATACATCAATATTTAGTTGGTATTTATAGCTGGGTTTAAATGGCATTTTGCCGCCCCATTAGGGAAATGTTCAATCTGTTACAGTGTTCCTTTTAGTGATTCTTATTTTAAATTATTTGTTTCCTTCTGAATGTAATTAAGTGTCTAAGTGGCTGCACTGAGCCCTTAAAAAGCTGGCAGCTTGATTAAATGGAATTATGTTATGTATTATGCTCATGAAAAGTTCCTGCCCGGCTTTTAAGCCACGTCACTTTGTTTGTCAAATTGCTTCTAGTGATTTCTAATAATTGTGCCCAAGGATGAAAGCGAAAGTGGCACATTAATCAAGGATTTGTCTCTTAGAAAACTGGACGCAATTATAAGAGGCTCCGTCCAATAGAGAGAGCGAGCCACCACTGACATCAATAACGGTTAGGGCCAAGGCCCTCTTCATTGACTTTCCCTCTTCTTGGGGTTTAATGCGTGTCACTTCCTGTACAAATGAAGTGCCAGATTAAAATTAATCTCAACCAAGAAAGCTGACCGGCCCTTCAAAATGAGTGTCATCAATTTAGCTTGATCTGGTTTTGAACATAGCCCTTAAAGTTAATGAATTCCTCAGAGGACGCCGGCATAGTTGAACCGTATCTGTGGGAGTAGAGTAATATTTAGTATTTACTGTGCTCTTCATCTGTCTTTATTCTCTCTCCTTAGCTCAGCAGCCTTGGATCAATTTACCCATTTTTAACATTTAAGTGTCCTGTTCCTTAATGCGCCCTTTTTATATAATTGGCCTTTTGACAAACGAAGTATCTTGTATTTAACTTATTCAAAACCTAGTGAGCTTTCTTGCTGCCTTCTTAGGAAGCATAATAACTCTAATTGAACCATTTAAATGAGCAGTTTGTAATGCTTTACATAATCAGAAAATCACACTGTTTAAATAGTCATGCAGTTGATATTAGCAGAGTTTGATGTTAGCATTTGGCTAAGCTAAAAACACACTATTAGCATAACAACATAAAACACATCTTAAAATAAAAAAATAACATATGCTGGTTAGGTATGTTTTGAAGCTGGGATGCTGGTTTGAGATGGTTTTATCTAGTCCGTTGCTGGTTTATGCAGGCCTTTAGCTGGTCAGACAGCATATGCTGGTTTAGCACATGTTTTTAAGTAAGTATTTTTTTATAGTTTTCAGTACTGAATGTAAATGGTCTCATCCATCATCTTCAGTTCTGTGCAATGAATATAGATATACTGTAATGCTAATATTTTAAAAAAATTAACAATGGTTTTCATGTAGTAAAAGTGTAGCAACTGTTGTTTTTTGGTGTATTGATTAAACCAGTTATACTACAAATACCATGGTTAAACTACGGTTGGTATACCAAAACCATGGTACATTTGGGGTCACCATAGTTTAACAATAATTTCATAAGGGTAGCAAACCAAGTAATTAAATTAAGTGGACCTATGATGCCTAAAAATGCTGGCTCTATACAGGCAGCTCACTGGGTTTTGGAAACGACCAGTCTTTCAAACATAGACTCACTTAGTTGCTCTTTTTCTTGGTTTCTTGCTCTCTTGACTGGTTGAGAATGATGGAATTGTTGATAAATTGCAGTGCAACTCAACCATGTGACAGCACAAGACGAAACTGCATGTCAGTACCACTGGTATCACCAATACAGTCTTCAAGTGCTATTTCTTTGCCCAGGTTGGCATAACAACTGAAAGACTAGAATAATTTAGTGAGGTCACTCTAGCTTCTTGGCGCAGGTCATCTTGTCTGTATGTTATGCGATCCCTGTTCTTCCCCTCCGCCCTTTTGCGCTTATTGCATGCCTATCATTTCTTCCCTTGCTCCTCTAAGCCCTGAGTCACTGGAGAACCCATCTGACCAGAGGTGAGTCCCCTCTGCTTGAACTGTTTCCAGTGGCATGCCGTCCTCCTACACTCAGTCACCCTGCAGAGGCTAAAGGCCAGGGCTTTTGTCAGGTCGCACGTGGAAGCTTTGAATAAGGCACAAGCCTATTCTATTATCTACAATGATTTTTCTGCCGAAACAAATCTTTTTGATTTGTACGTTGCAGTGAACATACATGATTAAAAACATTAAAAAAAATACATTTCCTCAGAATATTAAGCATTACAACAGTTTTAAATATTTATAAATAATGAGAACATGTTTGAGCACCAAACCAGTATATTAGAGTGATAGACTGGTCACTAATGGCTGCTGAACATTTGCCAACATATTAAACAAATGTGCTAATAAACAAACTGAAGATTCTTTGTGGACCAGCTGCATACAGTATTTAATGGCTATTCCCATGTGAGCCACTGCCCCCTATAGGTGGACAGCATAAACCACTCTAATCACTAAACTCAAGATAAAATGCACAACACACTAAGATCTTTTAGACGCAAAATACTCCAAATACATCTGTTTCTTTGTAAATGGAATCCAGCTTTAATGGGTTAAGCCCTACTTCTCTTTAGAATGTTCTAGATGCTTGAGATCCTAATGGGACGTGAGCAATAATGAGCTCAGCAGAGTGGTGTATAATCACAGTTAGCTGCCCTGATGCCGAAGCTCTGGCCTGGGGCCACGCGAAGGGAAGGCCTGTGGAAAGAGTCCAGTCAGCACATTACACGTGTCTCATCGGGAAAGAATTCAATTACAGCAAATAATTATTCAGCTTTACGCCGTCACAGGCTCATCAACAGCATTAGCATAATGAAATTCTGTCTTTTTAATCAAACGAATTAAGATATGTTCTTTCCAATTCTCAATTCGTAAGTGGAGCTGCTAATATTGTGACTCGAGAATTTGACTTGTCAGTCGGGCAGAGCGTCTGATTTTACGCCTGTATTGTTGGACTGGACTCTTTCTAGGTTCAATTTTCGAATAAAGAAATTTAACCCAATCTTCACTTTGAAAGGAAACACAAATACAAACAAACTCACAAATAAACACCATCGTTGCTATCACGGTTTGCACACCGTGGAGTAAGTGGTGTGAAGACGCGAGCGCAGTCGCCATCTGCTTTCTTTATTTCCTGTGTATCGTGTCCGTTGTCTTGTTCGTCTCCGTTTTGTCTTTGTCTTGTCTGTGTCTTTATTCGTGTCGTTGTCACTTGTCTTACTCCTGTTTACACATTACCTGATTTAGCAAACAAGCCCCCACACACTCGCTATTCTTTCTCACGAACGCGCTCGCGTTCTCAAATAATTGCTATTTTGATGCCACGACTACAGGTACACCACTGAGAATTAAGGAATAGCCGCTTTGGTGTGTGTGTGGTGTATCTGTGTAAGGGGGCAGAAACCGAGATGTGTTGGTTTCAATCGGCTCCCAGATGACCTGAACAATAGCTCTCTCCGAGTCCTCCATAAGGATGGGCAGATGTCACCTTCTCTGTGCTTTACGAGAGAGGGCTGGGATATCCAGGGAGCCAGATCAAAACACACATCAGACGGCACCTGATAAGGGCATCCTTCCTTAGTGCTCCCTGCACAGGAAGAGAAAATCTAGAGCTCGAAGGCAAAATAGGAAGTGTTAAGTTGGAGATAACCTAAAGTGTGTCACACATACGCCCTTCCCCCATCAGCGTGGCCTAGTTTACCTAGTTTCACAGAGACCCACAACCGTATGCTCATTAGTTTATCAAACCCTCACTGGGTTTTTGACTGTATCGCAGTTATGTTTTCACCCATAATTCCATCACTGTCGTTGTTATAGTAGCAGGTAAGTCAGGGCATCATGCACGTCTTGCGGTTTACACGGCGTCTCTGAAACGGCAATGGATTTGTGATAGCATTTCCTGTCTCTCTTTGATCTAGTGAGAAGGCCCTGCTGGTGAATAAATTTGAATTGAGCATCAGGACCGAGGCTACTCACGGTCTGATTTTGTGGAGCGGCAAGGGAGTGGAGCGATCAGATTACATCGCCCTCGCTATTGTGGACGGCCGTGTGCAGATGACCTATGACCTCGGCTCCAAGCCTGTGGTGCTGCGATCTTCTGTACGGGTCAACAACAACCACTGGATACGAATCAAGGCCAGCAGGTAAAACACTTAGAGTCATTCCATCATCGCCTCAGGATTGACAGTAGTTGCAGACATTTACGGGGCTCAGGAGAAAGGATTATTTTGCTTGTCATTTAAGCCAATAGTTCAGATTTCTACTTGACCTGCCCACAACTTCATTGGCTCTCAGTAACAATTATACATTATAAATATATTTAAAAAAAATCTAAAATTGTTGATGTATGATTTTATGTTTGTGTGTGATTATAAATTTGTTACATTTGAAAGTAATTTTTTATGATTTTATGTTTATTATCAAATTATTTTAATTGGTTAAAAAAAAACTGTGAAATGCTACTACAATTTTAAATAATTTAATAATGTTCTGTTTTAATATATTTTAAAATGTATTTCTTGTGATGGCAACGAAGAATTAATTATTATTTAAAAGGTATTATTATTATTTTTTAAATCATTCCAATTTTAAAAAACTGTTTCTAATTAATATTTTTTTTTTAACTGTCATACATTTCAGGATGCTTTTATAACCAGAAATAAAAATAAAAAACAGCATTTATCTGAAAAAAATTCAGATCAATTGAATGCATCCTTGCTGAGTTTCTTTAAAAATACATTTTAAAATCTTTCATTAAAAAGGAAATTAGAAAACACATTTAGAAATGCTCGTACAAAAACTGGTTCTGGTTGATTTATCATTTTTAGCCAGTTCACACTGACACTAAATTACCATTTCTATCACTCTTAAATTTCAACAAAGCCTTAATTATAAACAATTATACTTTGCTATTACATTTATGAAAGGCATTCAGTTTTGAAGTTTTGTCAACTTTCCCAAAACTCTCTCTCACACCGACACTGCAACAGCTGGCCGTACTTATTATTCAGCCCATATTTATATATGACACCGTTTGCCACAGAACTGTTTGCTAGCATTGACAAACATTTATATTTATCACAGTTTTGCCATGGAAATGTTTACCAGCAGCATTCATATTTGCCTCAAGCGTGCCAAACAATTATATTTACCACAAATCTGCTGTAGACATGTCCCAATGGTGGCATGCAATTCAAAGCCTGCTGAAGGTTTATGACTGCAAATGAAAAGCTGTTTTTTTTTCTCCCACATTTCTACAATTTCATCTGCCACAAATTTAGTCTATATTAACCGCAAGCTTACCAAAAGGCCAATCTTCCAGAAATGTGAGGGTAAATCAGATTTTCAATGTTAATGCTGAGCTGTGACTCACTATCTTGCTGTACTTCTCAACTCTCCACAGAGCGCTCAGAGACGGCTCGCTGCAGGTTGGTAATGAGGCAGCTGTCACTGGGTCATCACCCTTGGCTGCCACACAGCTGGACACAGACGGCGCTCTCTGGTTGGGTAAGTCCATCTTACGCCGCTTTGCTCATTCGTAGTTCATTTACAAACCGAATATGTACACCTGCTCCGACACACCGAATATCAACAGTCCCTACTTAGCTTATAACTTAATTGTATCTTCCCCCATAGTGAGGGCTTGTGAAGAGCAAATCTCTTGTTCCCCGGAGCATCCCTCAAAACCGTCCTTATTATGGTTAATTATGGTCTTCACTATAGGATGTTTGCCTTCTTTCTCTATTGACGAACCCAAAAAGATTAAAAAGAAGGATTTATTCCATTCTAAGTGTGCAAAATCTTCTTATAAGGTTGCGAAAAGTATTTCAGCACAGGCCAGCCAGTAGAACAGGTGCTGTGGATGCCCGGTGGCTAGAATACATTATCTTCAGACAGCCCGAACATCAAGAGCTCCCTCCGAAAATCCCTTCTTTCAAATGTCATTATTTATTTACTTATTCAGATGTAATTCACTTGAAATTAGCCCTGTCAGTCCTCCCGTCGCAAAGCACACAATCTGATTAAAGGGGAAGCATGCGGGGAGGCAAAAAGAAGAGAGAAACATGAGTGAATTGCAACAGGGGGAGACATTTTCCGCCTTGCTCAAAGAGCAGGAGACGGAGCTGGATTTTCGACAGTGTCAGATCCCCGAGGGAGGCGAGCGTAACTCTCACTCGGAAAGCTGTCAGGGAACGTCCCCCGAGCCTGGCCTCCCAAAAACACTGTTTGATCTTCTCACCTGTTCCTGAGTGTTGTGTCTCTATCTTTCTTCATTCTGACACCCCCACGTTGCACCTTCAGCGTCTCAGGCGTAATTAAGTTTTTAACAGTCTTCTTCACAGTGTTTCCATAAGCCACAGACAGTTCGGCAGCCTTTAATAATATATAGTGCTGTAGCTGGCCTGCATGGCGGGTAATATCTCAGGTTACACGATGATGTGCGTTTCTACTGTGGGTCAGTGACATGTATAGTACAGTGTATGGATTTAAAAAAGTACAAATTGTGGTAATTGTAGGATTTTTGGATATCTTGCTGAAAAGACATATAAAATATATTTATATAATAAAAAAAACTTTAAATGAATATATATTTCGTTATGGATATATAAATACAAACACATGCATGTTTTAGCTAAATGTTATGCTTATATATTAAATATATGTATATAAATAATAAAATAATATCAATGTATATACATGTAAATATTTTTAAGTATATACTGTCTGTGTGTGCATTTGCATATAAATATTCATTAAACAGAGAACATAGACTCACATTATGTAAACAAAAACCTTTATTTCATTAGAATTAATTATGTGTATATATATATATATATATATATATATATACATATATATATATATACACACACACACACACACAAATATTATAAAGTAAAAAATTAATGCATTTGAGTATACCTACCTTTAAAAATAAATAGGATAAGCATTGCTTATAAATATCCTGAATTCATTTTTTTATGTAAAAGCTTTTTTTTTCTTGTCAACCAAATGAGGGAATTTATAAAATATTTTGCTAAATTACTAAAGCTTTTCACTTTACCATTTCATTCTTTTAGACTTTTTTTGATATCAGGATAGTTGTAGTTTTTGACCTTATGCCCTCTAAAAATATATATTTTTTAAAAATAAAATAAAAATCATGCTTATCATCATCTTACAAACAATGTGATAGCATGCATCTCTAAGCATTTTTAAGCGATTGGATGGCTTTTTAAAGCAATTGTATACACTTGAATCAGTTTATTCTGTGTAATGTTTGAACCTGAAGTGCTGTGCAGTACATCATGCACACTTGATCTGATCTTGTCCTTTCCTCTCGTCTTCAGGTGGTCTGGAGGAGCTGTCCGTAGCTCGCCGGTTGCCCAAGGCTTACAGCACAGGCTTTGTTGGCTGCTTAAAAGACGCGATAGTCGACGGGGTGGAACTACATCTGGTTGAGGATGCCTTAAACAGTCCCAAAATATTACACTGTTCTGCCAAATAGTCTGGCACCACGTTCCTCCCAACACCATGTCTACTGCTGTAATTATTTTTCTATTTTTTATATATTTTCCTTTGCCTTTTATATTGGAAAAAATGCATTGTTTTAATTATCATTTTGTTTTTTTTGTTTGTTTGTTTTTTTTTCCCCCCATCATTGCGTCCAACCATAATCTAGTCACCAGTCAGCGAACACGGTGTCACAAGACAAGCAAAAAGTCATATTACATCTGTCCTGTTTCTATGACAAACAACAGAACATGTACTTGCTCATTACTTGAACAGCGGCAGATGAGGTTGGTGCTGTTTGTGCCGTCTGGATAGCCTTCTCTCGGTGCCATAGCTTGCTGTCCACATTCCTCTGAGCTGTTGCTGCAGTCCATTTACTACGTTTAAAAAGGTCTAACAAAAAAAAGACTTCCTGCTTTGTCGACAAAAACATTGAGCAAGACTATGTACGATATTCCTCATTTATGATACCACTAACAAGGACGAAAGCTTGAAACTTGGAGCTTTTGAATCCCGAACTGATAGTAGCTGACGTAACATTTAGCGTTCATCAAAATTCACCGTTTTTTCCCCCATGCAAACATCATTTACCTGTGAGATGTAATAAATAGTAACGAAATACATGAGACTGTGAATTTTGAAGATGCTATTTTTTGTTGCAATCATCCGTCTCATGTGTTGTGCATATCTAAAGAGCAATTACATATATATAAATATACTATATGACCACTTGTTGCATGCATCTTTTTAAGTGTTGCTTTGATTTTGCCTTGGTTTTCTTGATCTTCGTCATTCCATTCAGGGCAGAAATGTAGCTGACTACATTGCAATCTTCACATCTGATCACTCAAGTTGGGAGATATTGAATTTTTTTATATATATATATAGATATATATCTGCTATTTGTCAATCTGGACGTATGTGTGCGCGTGTTGGAAAAAATGGTTGTTGCAACAACTCAACATCGGGAGGCGCTGTAACACAGGAAGAGATGAGAGACTCAAAACACATCAGGTGGACAAAAACAGCATTGACATTCTTGGCATGTTCCGTCATCGAACAAAAAATCATGTATTCACTGCATTTTTTTTCTTTTCTATCGTATATCAAATGAAAATGTGGCTTTAAAATGCTGCCAGCACTTACTATAAAAAAAGGTATGATGTATGTAGAGCCCTTGCATCCTATGACTGTGGCCCCCATAACAGCTGTTTATGTTCAACGGTAACCAGTGAAAATAGTAATGCATGGGTTTGTCAAGTCAAAATGGTTTTTGTAACCTGTTCCAAGACAAATGCAATGCTGTGGTGCTGTTTCGGTGTAAGAGATATGAGTTTGATACCAGATGCTTTGCAATATATCATTAGAAACATGCCTGTTCGGGGTAAAATATAAAATAATTTTTGTTGCCTGTTTGACAAACCCTGGAACATGCAAGATGGTAATCATCATGATGTACAGCCCTGTGTTTTTTTTTCAAGTGTAAATTTGTTACTGAGGTTTTGTTTTAGTATTATACACTGGAAGCGAGTCTGGCATATCATGAACGTGGGGTGGGATCCGGGGGGGAATCGATCATTTTGTGTGTCTGGGGTTTGATCATCTGTTCAGAGGGAGACCGAGAGCCCTTCGTTACTGTATGGACCATCCGCCCCTTTTTTTAGTATAGCGCCCTCACCTTCACTTTTCCAGCGGACTGGATTTTTGATCTCTTTTGTATTAATGGGAGTTATTTTTTTGACATCCTCCTCTGGTAGCTTTGCTCTCACGGGACGAGGCTCATGGTGAAAACCGCCATGGAAATGTGCTGTGTGAATGGAAACTGAGAAATGCCTTAAAATCATTCACCGTTCATGGGTGACAAAAGTTCATGTCCATATTGTTCTGTGCTCTCACCTCAGCCAGTATATTAGCCTCATTCCCATCATGTAAATTAATTCATAAATGTTAATAATTATATTAATAATGCTTATGAGAATTTCCAGAAGGCCTCGATAATAGTGGTTCTGGACTCTACAAAAATACTATTTACTGTACAAATACTATTTTCAGTATCTTATTTATGTCTTAAAAGGATTCTCAGTCTGGCATTTGTAAACTACTGTTTTGATTGAACTAGATCTGATGGGCAGTGCACAGAATGAGAGGCATGATGTTACCATTACTAACTTTATTACTTGTGTCTTGTGTTCCAACCACCATAAAATAAAATGTAAAACAAACTGACTTTCTGTAACATTTACTCCTAAAGATGTGTGTGAATAAATCCCTCCAGTTCCCAAATTGTCTAATCCAGAGTCTCCCTAGTGTTATATTATATTACAAACGTTTGGGATTGGTAAGAATCTAGTTTGTTGGATTTTGAAAGAAGTCTCGTTTTGTACACCACTGCATAAAAACTACAGCAAAAACAGCACCATTGTGAAATATTACCGTTTTAAATAACTCTTTTCCACTTGTTTTTAATCAATGTAATGCATCCTTGCTGAATAAAAGTATTTAAATATACAAACACATAGTTTAATATATAAGAATGCATAGCTCTTATGTCAGCACGATATGAGTTTTTCTCGTTCCTACTGTAAGTTAACAAGACTGTTTATTTGTAATACTGTATATTGTTATAATATTGAAGTGTCCTCAATTAACACCATATTAGAATATTGTGTTCTTACAGTAATGTCTTAATTTATAATAGAGATGGTGTATTATTCAGTTATGTAACAGTTATTCTCTTAAGAGGATATAAAATGTCATCAGACATGACAAGCTCGTGGTTGCCTGGAGACGTTAGAGAAACAGATCTTGTCAAAGAACTCAGGCGCTGGGGGTAAAAATGGTAAATGGAAAAATCCATTGGATTTCTCTGCGTTGGAGAAAGCATGTGAAATGACCAGAGCTAGATGAGCAAGGGTTCCTTTAGTACACATGCTCACAGCAGTGCAATAAAGAGGCTTTTACTGCATGTAACAAGGCTTCAGCTGTCTGGCTACATCAGGGAATCTGTAGCTCCCATTGTTCCTCCTCATGGGGTTTTAGTTTGGACTGAAGAGTCCTCGGGCTGTAAGGTCAAGGGGCGTCTCAGAACAGAGCTTGTCTCCAGCTTGTCTCCTTAAAGGAAAATTCACACAAAACTGAAAATAGTTAATAGCATCATTTTCAACAGCATAATCATCAGCCGCTGACTCATTTTGTTACTAAATGCATCACAGTTTTATATGATTTGTTAAATGATTGAATCAATGACATCAATGATATGAATTCATTCCAGTGTTTTTGAATGAATTGGAACTGATTCAACAAAAAATTGTGTAATTATGAATATACAGTGTATATATATATATACATAGTATAACATATAAGTATATGTACAGCTATGTTATGGAAGTCCCAATTCACACACACAAAGTCATACTTTGGTAAATCATATTTATGACATTAAACAGCTGACTGTTAAAAAATAATATATAATTTTTTTATATTTCTATTTTATTAGTTTTTTTTTTTATATTGCTGATTTCTTTTTCATTTATCATAATTGCGATGCTAAGTCATAGTTATGATGATAGTCAAAATACCAGGTCATAATTATGACATACTGAGTGATATTTATGAGAGTAAAAGTTGCAAATCTGACATGACTTTATAAAATGTTAAAATGTTATTATAATTATGACAACATATTTTAGAATCAGTTTGACTTTTTATGACATATCTCATAATTAAGGTTTATAAAAGCATACTTTTTTAATAATGTGACAGATATTATATATATATAAAAGTATTATATTATATATAAGAGTATTGTAGTGTTATTGTATGTTTCCCAGTTGGCCTTCATATGGTTAAAATGTATGAAAACTGTTACACACTGACGACAAATGACAGACATATTGTTTGCATTGACTCTTACTCTACATAGACACCCAGTCAGACTCTGTCTAGAGAGAGAAATCCATAGATAAAGCCCTGCATTTTAGAAAATTGCATAACAACGTCCTGGCAGATTAATCTTCCTTAGGGCCAGTGACGTCACTGCTGCGGTGCCCACAGCTGCCACCTTCAAATCACCCCAATGCAAATGGGGTCAGGCCCAAATGGAAACTGCTGAAATGAAAGCAGAGTCAACATTGCTGTTGTGTATCTTCTATCTCCTCACAAAAATAGCAACATTACAGCTAACAGAGTAATAATAAACATATCTGAAAATGGAAAAAAAAGGTGATAATTACATGGAAGGAACTGCTAAAATAAGACTGTAGGAGGGGGAACAAAGTCAGCATGCATATGTACATCACTTCATTATTAGAATATTTTATGTGTAATCACATTAAATCCTACACATTCTTAGTTTTCAAATATTTGCTTTTAGCTATTTTACTTAAACTAAATGAAAATGTTGCCCATATCTGAATTCATTTTGATATATATGTTTTAATATATATGTTTTAACATATAGTTAAAATATAGTAAAGTTAATATATAGTTAATATTTTTATTGCAGTAATGATTTTTGCACTGTCATAATGAGATAAAAAGTATGATATACTACATCATATGACTTAAAATGTTTAAATTAGGCTATGGCATGACAATGATTATATATATATAGAATTAAAATAGACTTTAAAATAGCATTGACTTGATTTTTTTGTGATTTTCCAATGATTTTCTTTTGTTCAATTGGCTTCAATTATATAATACATTGTTTCGTCAAATTACCTACAAATTCAAAGAAAACTCTTTTTTATGTACAGTTTGTTATATCTAAGAGTGCCTTTTACCAATGTTTTACTTAAAGCAATACAACTTTACATGAAACAAAATGTTTTATGGAGTCAACAGTCCTAGATAGATATGTAGTCATATATATGCTATATGCACGTAAAGCCTATGTAATAATTATGATTTCACCTTTGTAGCTCGGTTTTACAGTAAATGCTTAAACTAACGGTGTAACAGCCCAAACCGTCCCCTGTCTGTAAGAAAATAAAACGTGTCGTTGTGTCAACTTCTGGATGGTTAATCCTTCCATACGGTCCAGGGAAATGGTAAGGGCTTTCGAATAATTGACTCGTTTTGAACCGGCTGGATAAAGTTTTTCCAGTCAGCTGTGAGCGGCGTGTCAGTGAGAGGCGGAGAGAGTGAGTGAGAGCTGGGCGCTGTGTGACGCCCCTCGCTCGCGCTCCGCTCTGCTGCAGTGACTCGGCGAAGGCAGGATCGTTTTATTACTCTTTCCCCCTCAGTCCGCTCACACACTTCTGACATCTGACAGCTCCCAGGACGGCCATGACGTCTCGAAGGTAAGCTGAAGGCTACATTAAAACTGCAAGAGCGGGTGCTGAGGGTTACTGTTACTGTATGAATGAATCGAGCGCGACACGCAGCTCAATGAGTCGGACTCGGTCTTTACTCCAGGCTCCTGATCCCGTCTGGCCCATTATACTGTATGTGCTCGCTTCGCTCAACGATTTATAACATAGATTATTTGGGAATAGTTTTAGTCTTTTTTTTCCCCGTTGATTTCAGTAGCACGTAGATAGTAGTCTGTGTCGCTCTCGCCACCGGATGTTGAATATGAATAATCAGCGCTTGAAAAAGTCACTTGAACAGTTCTCCCTCTGTAGTGCAGTAGGATATTCAAACTGTGCTTCATTAGTTTATCGAGGCGGTTTATTAGGATACTTATGGTAATTACCTCCTACTGTATTTACTACGTCGTTGCTAATGATCAATGAAAACGTTAACGTTACGAGATAGTAGATCGGGAAAAAAAAGAAATAGAAAGATCACATTGATATTTGTTTGGGTTTTTTAAATTTTATTATTTGCTTAACACTATTCACAGTTTATCCTGAGTTACTGATTATTTATACATTTCACACGCTTTAAATATTATATTAAAAACCATATTCCTTATGCATGAGGTTAGTGAAATTGACAGGACAAATACAGTAAGCAAGCTGTCTCAATAACTTGAGTCTTCTAAAACACAGCAAAACAACTGTGTCAGCTACTGTACAACACACATGAATATTTAGTAAGGTAAATGCCCCAAGGCATTTTATAATTGCATACTGGAGGAGGGATTTAAATTTAGCCTGGGATAGAAGTGAACAGGCCTTAAGTCTGCGTCTAAAAGACATTGACCCAAAAGTTGGACATATGATTTGTGTTTTATTCTGCGTTAGTGTCCTGCATTAACAGAGATCTAGAGATCTCCTGGGTTAGTGAACCTACACAAATAACTGAAGCACACATCAGTTACAGTGAGAGTTTGCACAGGTGACCTGGGTAAATAACATGGGAACAACACTCGGTGTTGGTTTAAGCTTGCACCATCTACTGTATGCACCGTTACCACAATATGTTTTCAGGATTCAGTGCTGGTACCAGCAGCTTTCATTTGTCAGAGTAATAGTCTGTGATCCTTTGGCCTTTACTGTGCCTTTACATCATCTGTTATATAAATAGTTTTGCTGCCAACAATTACCATTGACTATTATTAGCATCATTAGATTATCATTACTGACGTCCTTCTCATCTCATTAAAGGACATGTAAACTGTCATCCTCCAGACTTGTGTGACTGTTTCTTCAGTTAAGCAAGAGATGTTAGGGACTGGCAGCCTAGAAACCTCACTTTCATTGCATCTTTTTCCATACAATGAAAGTGAATGTTGACTGAGACCATCATCTCATTTTGTGCATGTTCCACAGGTTTGGAAGAACATGAGGGTGATTAATTGTTGACATGTCCCTAAAACTGATCTCACTTTACACACATAACACAATGGATGATCCGTCTAATTTGCAAAAGTCCTGGGAGCTGGACTGTACATTTAGCAGATTTACAGATATCTGTGCTATACAAACAGGAAACTGAGAAATTATTTCAATATAGAATTTACATATATTACGCATACACATGTTTTATTGTTCACAAGAGGTTCAGTATAAAGGAGGCTAACAAAGTTACTTGTTCATGCATATTTAACACATTGCCGTAAAGAACATTTACATTGCTTATAGTCCTGAGAAGGCCAAACGAGATTTATTTTTATAACTCTATGTAATGTGGAATAATTTTTCTTTGTCATTTATCCCACCGGCTACTATTTTTTCGTTTTAATGTGGCATTATTGTTATTTCTTTCTCTCTAGATCATAAAGCATCTTTTGTGTGCATGTGAGCAAGCGTTTACAGGAAAGAGGAAAAAGGAAGAGATGGCTCATAGCGTGGTTATTTTTGTGGGGTCATGAAAATATGGGGTTATGAATATTTAGGTTGCATATAGTCGCCTGTTGTCAAAATTTCCAGTCAAAGTTTTCTTTTTTTCTTTCTTTCTTTCTTTCTTTATAAAGCACATTTAAAAACAACCACATGTTGGACAAAATGCTTTTATTAAAATTATACTTTAAACAACAAATAAATTAACAAATAAATTTGAAAACAATGCTATAAAATACTTAGTTTCACTAATATTTCCCTCCATTTACATCCATAATGTTCAAAAGCTTGGTGTCAGTAAGATGTTTTAAAGGTTTTGGAATTATCTCATGCCCACTCGAGGCAAAAGTACAGTAAAGAAACTTTAATAAAGCGATTAATAAAGCATAATTTTTGCCATAATAATTTAAAGAATATTATGTTATGACTTCAAAAAATATTAATATGCTGGGATATTTGAAAACAGTGCTGCACAAAAATTGCACATTGGTATTTTCATGAGACAAGGTAAAAATGTTTTCAGATACAGTATTTTAAAATGTCATTTATTCAAGTGATGCTTATCTATTTGATTTGCTGCTAATTATCAATATTATAACAGTTGCTGCTCAAGTGTTTGTTGAAACTGATTCTAATGCATGGAAATTTATTTGAACAGCATTTATTTGAAATAGAAACTGTATCAGTTTAAAGCATCCTTGCTAAATGAAAATTTATTTCAACAACACAAAATTGTATGTCAGTATTTGAGGTCAGTATATCTGAGAGTTTGACTTGTGGGTCTGAAAGCTGAAGGGACCTGAGAAAAATCTTTCTTAAGTGTGGTGAATTGGTCTGTGATATAGTCTGTCCAAAATGTCCAGGACTTCTGCTAGTTGTGACCAAAAACTGGTTAAGAAATATGTATTTTTTTATCACAGTCATAAATTTTATTGCTACTAAAGCACTGCGATCATTTTAGTTCACTGTACATTTTCTTTGTACTGTTGACTTTCATGGTAAAAGTCAAATCAAACAAAAAAGTGTTACATTTGCATAATTTGAGGGTAGTTCATATCATAGATGGCTTAAATAAATGAACACTTACAATCAGGACAGCATACTCTAAACCTACTGTGTTTATTATTTGAGGAATTATTTATCATCATATCAAGTGAAGCATGGATTATACAGATGAATGTTTCTAATGTTGTTTATGGAGACAATGGGTTAAAGTATAGCATATGTTGTGCATTTCATTGTTTATATCAGAAATCCAAACTTTCTTCTAGACTCCCCTTTTAGGATGCAAAGCCAGGTCTTGATCCCATTCCAGGAGGCTATTTCTATTGGAAGAGTTGTTATCAGCTGTCGAGAATTCGAATATGATCGTTGACGTTAGATTTTGTTTCATGTGTCCTTGGGCTGTCTAACCCAGGGTGAGTTCAAAAATGGCAACATATTTCTCCCTCAGTAAGGGGAGAGAGAGGCTGCTACTGTGTGTAGCCTTGAATGTACCACTCTAGTTATGTGAATTGATTTGATCTTACATGTATATGCTTGGGGATTTGGAGATAATCAATTAACTCACACTTTCAGATTTGCTGGCATAATGTCCCATAGCTATAACTGGGCGATATGCATACTCATACTGTACATATAACGGTAGTTGACATATCAATGTGTCCTAGGGTGTGATGGAAAAATGAACAGGAAAATAACCTCTAACATCCTCTAAACCTCTTTCATGCTATTTGTAACTCTTAGAAAGAAAATACATTTTTCTAATGCTAGGGATATGTATACAGTATATTATTGCTGTCAAATGATTGTTCGCGATTAATTGCATGATCCAAAATAAACATTATAGTTTACATGATACATGTGTGTGTGCTGTGTATACTTGTAAATATAATGTATATATAAATTATGCATGTATATATTTCAGAAAAATGTTATTTTTAAATATTTAATATATTTATTTAGAATATAAATTATATAAATATACATGTAAATAACTGTATACTTTGTCTGTTTATATATGCATAATAAGTATACAAAGAACACATATGTGTGTGTGTGTGTGTGTGTGTATATATTAGGGCTGTCAAATTATTAAAATTTTTAATCAAATTAATCAGGACTTTCAGTGGGTTAATCAGGATTAATCACTATTTGCTGGTACTCCTGAATTTAGATCAAGAACATCGCACTGTCTCTGCCGCGCCGCCTTGACCAAAGCATTCACAAAGCCGCTGTCAGCAAGACTCACTGTGACACTTTTCTGCAGCGTGTGAGCGACACAGTTCGTGTGTTCATAGCGTGTAAGACGAGTTGCGGCAACCATGTTGCTTGCACTGTCAGTTTCAATGGTTGTTGTTTTGCCCCCACTTACGTGCAACAGACAGGAACTGTTCTTTACAAGCCTCCGCAAAATGATGCTCCTCAGTTTTTAATACAGCCAGCTTAAAAGACTTCAGTTCCCACGTGCCATCTTTCAACTCCCTTTAAAGATTTGCCATGGGGTTGAGATCTGGAAACTGGCTAGGCCACTCCAGGACCTTCAAATGGACCACTCCTTTTTTGCCCTGGCGATGTGTTTGGGATCATTGTCAGGCTGAAAGACCCAGCCACGTTTCATATTTAATGCCCTTGCTGATGGAAGGAGGTTTTCACTCAAAATCGCATGATACATGGCCACATTATTTCTTTCGTTTACACGGATCAGCCATCCTGGTCTCTTTGCAGAAAACGTTGAAGTATACCTATGATGAAAATTACAGGCCTATCTCATCTTTTTAAGTGGGTAAACTTGCACAATTGGTGGCCGACTAAATACTTTTTTATGGTATTCAGACCCCCTTACATTTTTTCACTCTTTGTTATAATGTGGCCATTTGCTAAAATCATTTAAGTAATTTTGTTTCCTCATTTAATGTACACACATCACCCTATATTGACAGAAAAACACAGAATTGTTGACATTTTTGCACATTTATTAAAAAAGAAAAACTAAAATGGTCCTAAGTATTCAGACCCTTTGCTGTGAAACTCATATATTTAACTCAGGTGCTGTCCGTTTCTTCTGATCATCCTTGAGA